>OY856410.1:682968405-683568405 GCA_963693085.1 Alisma plantago-aquatica | reverse complement strand
CATGGTAAAAATTGACAGATTTCCACAAGACGTGCTCTACTTGAAGCTCTTCCCGAGTTCACTAGCGGGAATTGCGCGCGAATGGCTACATAACTTAGACGATGAATATGTGGAGTCTTGGGACCACATGGTGGAGGTCTTCTTCGAGAGGTTCTTTCCACCTGAAAAGACCAATGACATGATAAGAAAGATCCACAACTTCACTCAACAAGCAGGCGATACCTATTCTGAGACCTGGGAGAGATTTCAGATCATGCTCAGGCGATGCCCGCATCATGGGCTGGATAAGGAGACCCAAGTGAAGATCTTCTATTTTTCTCTCTCCGAGCATGATAGAAGAAACCTAGATTCGGCCGGTTCCAGATTCTTCTTGAATAACACGGACACTAGATGCTGGGAGATCTTAAAGAACATGGCGAAGAAACAATCATGGGGTGAAAGAGGCACTGTGGAACAGGTTTGAGTAGTAGGAGAATCTAAGGCAATAAAGGAATTGAATGAGAAGATGGATCTTCTCGCAAAGAAATTGCTTGCAAAGGAGGATACTGAGTCCGAGGACGAGGCTCAAGTGAAATTTATGAGGCAGCAGCCAGGTTACAGGAACAACGATTATTCATGGAGAAAACATAAGAAGTTTTCCTGGAAGGATCCTAACAACTTATTGCAGGATCCAGATGCTAAACCCCAGCCAGCTGCGGAGGATAAGAGCACAAAGCTTCTCAATCAAGTTATAAAGTAAAACCAAGAAATCATGGCTACTTTCGGCCAGCAAATAAAGCAACAAGGAGAGTTCATGAACCAATTCGGGCAGACACTGCAGAGCCATGGGGCTCAAATGAGAACAATAGAGACATGTATGGCATATATGGCTGTGGAGATAGCTAGTTTGAAGAAGTCGGCACATCCAGGTTTTCCAGGAAATACTAATGTTTCAGGAGGGAACCAACAAGCTAAGGCCATCTTGCTAAGAAGTGGCAAGAAATTGTTAAATCCCAGGGCCGATGAAGCAAGCAAACCCCAAGCTGAAAAAGAAGCTAGAGCCACTGAGGAGCTGCCCGCACCGGTCACAGAACCAGTCGATGACACACTTGTGGATGCTACTGAAGACCCTATTGCAGAGGAGGAAGGACCTTAGAAAAGGACACCTTATGTGCCACCACATCAAAGGGCACAGGCTGTACTGGTCCCTTATCTGAACAGTGCTAAGGCAAGGAAGGTAGATGATCAATTCAAAAAGTTCTTGGACAGTTTTTGGAAGCTTTCAGTAAACATCCCTCTATTGGAAGCTATTGAGAAAATTCTGTCTTACAGAAAATTTCTGAAAGACATCATCATGAAGAAGAGAAAAATTCCGGACACAGAAGTTGTTGTGCTTAAAGAGCAGGTGAGTGCCTTCATCATAGGCACATTGCCACCAAAGAGGCAAGATCCGGGTTGTTTCAACATTTCTTGCCATATCGGGAAAGTCAAATTTGGTGAAGCATTATGTGACTTGGGAGCAAGCATCAATTTAATGCCCCTTTCTACATTTAAAAAGTTGGGATTAAAGGAGGCAAGGCCAAGTAACATGACAATTCAATTGGCGGATAACTCTGTAGTGAAACCATATGGGATTTGTGAAGATGTGCTTGTGAAAGTGGATAGATTTGGTTTTCCTACAGATTTTGTCGTCATGGAGATGCAAGATGAGCAAGGCAATGAGCTACTACTCGGAAGACCATTCCAAGCTATAGCCGACATGATACTTGAGACGGGGAGAGGCTGGTTGACCTTGGGTATAGCCGATGACCGATTTGAGATGGTCATGCCTTCCAGCATCACTTCACCGAAATCCAAGGAGCAATGCCACGTGATGAAACATTTTGATAATACTATCTCACTTTGTCTAGGGAAGCCATTTCTAGATATGGCTCATGTAATGACCAAGGTGGATAAAGGGACTTTGGCTGTAGACATCATGGAGAAAACCAAAGTAGTTTCCCTTTGCAAGGCTGTAGGATTCCCGAATGATGAGAATGAGGACATTCTTCCCTCTATGGAGGATGATGCTATAGAAAATTCAGTTTTTGATGCATATCCGGAATTACCATTGGAGGCTTGTTTAGTTAACATCACTCATGATTGGATGAGAAGCAAATCACTCAAGGAGTGCGCCAAGATGCTTCAGATGCTTCCATGTTTCTATGCGAGGTATTATGAAGATTTAGGTGAACTCCCCCCTCCGCTTCAATCATCATTAATCAGCCCGCCGGATTTAGAGCTAAAGCCACTGCCGCCGCATCTCAAGTACGCCTTTCTAGCAGAGGAACAAAAATTACATGTTATCATTTCTACATATCTGAGTGCGGAAGAGGAAGACCAATTGTTGAAAGTGCTGAAGAACCACCGGGGAGCATTTGGGTGGTCTATCGCAGATTTACCGTGTGTAGAAACACAAGTGAACGCGTCGAGTAGTATAGGCCTTTGTGAGGCCCGAGTCGAACTCAGGGATACGTGCAATCGTCGGGGACTCCTACTAACTACTCGCGGTCAGCTAAGCCGATTAACAAGTTGAGATTTGTTGTTAAAATTAAAAGAAAAATAAAAACAAAATGAAACAAGCAATCGATTAAATGTTGGTTTAATCAATTCAAAAGGAGATCTTTAGGGTTACAGTTTCACCGCAGGATTTCATTGTATTAACTTCTATATAGCTACTCAATTTTATCTCTCTATCTGGGTAGTGGCCTGAAATCAGAATTGCCCACTGTCGTGGTACAATTCACTACCTATGTCTAGGTCAGTTCCACCGTCGTAGTAACCTATACCCTAAACTAGGTGCATTATAAACGACCTCTCGGTATCCACCATTAATCTTACACCACCTTGTTCAAGGGATTTGTCAATTAATGTAAATTTTGTCTCTTTTCAACTGTTAATTCTTCTTTCAAAGCAATTAAGGGCATTAGGTTATTATTATGGTGATCAAGCATAACAATATATTAGAGAACACGAAACTATACCACAAATTTAAGATATAAGATATGAATTACTATTATAAAACCATCATACAATGAATCCCCGGGCTACTCCCGGTCCTAAAGACAAAGGGGATTAGCCCCGCATGTTCATATCAGAGTACAATGTAGTAAAGAAAAGGGGAAACATGAGAAAAACGAAATTTAGTGGTAAAACCCCTGAACGGAGAAGGTCCAATCGATCCTTGGCGTAGAATTCGCGTTCTGCCGCCTTTCGGTGGTGGAATTCATCTTCTTCAGTGTCTGGATCAGCTGGGGCGTGCTCTCGTGCTCCGTTCTTCTCTCTTTGCTCTCCGGGATGTGTGCAGTGGCTAATGACGTGATCCCCCAGTCAAGGGCGTCGTCATTAGGTATATCTCCCAAATTAGGTCGCCAATTAACCACGGCCGTACGATTAAGATCATTCTGAATCAAACTGATATCTGACGGTGTCGATACCATCGACGCGGGTCGATGGTATCGACCTAGTGTGGTAGCAGCAATCCTTCTTTTCTTTCGTCTGAGCGCCTGATGTCATCTCGATACCATCAACTCGGGTCGATGGTATCGACACCCTGTAGCGACAGTTTTGTCGTTTTGTGTCACTACAGCTCCTTCCGTCGATAGTATCGACCATCGTGTCGATAGTATCGACTCCTTCCTCGCCAGCAGCCTGATGGTATCTCGATACCATCGACATCCCTGTCGATAGTATCGACCTTGTTCTGGTCCTTGCGGCTGGCAGCATGTGGTCCGGTCGATGGTATCGACCACCATCGATGGTATCGACGACACCAAATACTTGTTTTTCCTGAAATTAACACACAGAACCACATAAATCCATACAAAATATATTTTTTCAATAATTAATACTAAACATGCTTAAATAAAGGGAATTTGACATAAAGAAGTAGCATAGACCAAAATGAATGAATTATGCAACATTAACAATGAAAATGACTAATAAATGCATAAAACGCATATCAAACAAGTCTATAAATGCGACTCAAAATCATCGCATCAGCAAGACTTATATTTCAAAATCATAACAAGAAATTTTCAAAACTAACATTTATTAAACGAGATGTTTATTTCAAAACATTTCACTTTTTATTACGAGTTCCCATTATGTTGTAATCAATAAGCATGCTTATATAGTTTGTGTGACTCTATTACCCGAACGTGATGGGGAGGCCACCAGGCTCCTTCTCACCATAGGAGATACGAGGTCAATGTACAAGTCCACCTCAAAATGAGGGGTTTCTTGCACTCAATATCAACATTATCAACATCATCATCATCGTTATCAATATGCAGGCAGTCATAATGGGCATGTCATTTATGTTTTCCAATTTGTCTCAAAATATAATACAAGAAATACATAATCCTAATCAATAGGGAACAATAGCTCAACCAAGTACATATCCAAGTACACAATCAAGAGATACATAAAAAATATCTTCATTACAACCAAAGAGAAGGTATAATAGCACACCTTTCACTGAGGATTTCGAGTATAATCAATATTTGATTCCATAGGTCAACTATTCGAGTCAGATCTAAATCATCAAGATTGGATCAAGGATCAAGATCATGATGTTTAGAATATCATGTTTTAATATTCGAGATTAGGGTTACAGTTTCCTAGGTCAACCTTAGGGTTAGGTCATCCACTTATGATCCATAATATTTCAATATGTCTAACATTTTTCAAGTGTTAAGAATATTTCAAGTGTGGATGACCAACTTAGGTTTCCTAGGATCATATGTGTAAACTCTAATTTTATGATCATTATCCAAGTCATCATCAAATTTCTAGTTCACCATCATGATACTTAGTATAATCGGTATTCAAGATCAGATTGATGGGTCAAAAGAACATCAAGGGTTTTGCAAGATTAAGATCAATATCAAGATTACTCATTATTCATAAGGATTATAATCAAGATTGAATCATGTAAATAGATCTAGATTACTAATTATTCATTTTCAAGAGTAAATGATTCAACTAGATTAGATCTAGGTTACAAGATAATCATCTGAGTCCAAATCTAGGGTTTCCAAAGATTAATCATGATTATGAGTCATTTGACAATTTAAATATGCAAAGGATAAAATATCTAAGTATATCAGTGAGGAATGTCTTAAATCAGGCTTTAAAATCATTTTTAATGGGTTCATTTGATTTTTCTGATAAAAATCGACTATTTATTTGTACTTTTTGGAGCTAGGAATCAAGAGATGATTTTTGCAAGATCTATCCATTTATTTGAATTTTGAGCAGAGGGAAGAAAAAATACCTTAAATATGGAAAAAGATGACCATCTGATTGCACAATTGGAAGGCCAGGATTGTGTCACATAGGCGATGCATCTTACTAACCCAAATATTGGGTTCAAGCTCTAATTCGTTGGTTCGGTGCTTGATTGGGCAGTTCAATCATTGATTTGGACTGGTTCTCGGCCGGTTCAGTCCTGGTTGGACCCCCTTATGGACTGGTCAGTTCTTCCTTGTGCAGGACTCATGCAAGTCACATAGGCAAGTGGAGTGCTCACCGGAGTGAAGGTGGTTTGCTAGATGGAGGAGGATGGACGTAGCCATGATGTCATTCGTGTTTTTCTAACCCTCGTGAGTTGAACGGTGGTGACAGATTTCGGTGGTGAGATGAGGAGGTAGGACACCCAATATGGGCCAGGAGGTGGTGTAGTGGTATAGAAAAAAGGGGTGATCAAGAGGGAGGGACAGAAAGGGCCAGACGAGGTGCCGATTGTGATCGTTGGTGATCGACAAAGTGAAGGGAAACATTTTTATAGGCAATCAGGGTGTGGTGTTAGGGTTTCAAAGGATTCTAGTAGTGGTGGCTGAGCTATGGTTGGGTACCTCATTTTCCCTCAAAACAAGTCAATTTGAGGGGAGGGGGGAAGGTCCAGTTGATTTTGGATTGGCGGGTCGAGTGACTTTGTTTGATTTGATTTTCAAAATGGGGTCCAGATGAGCGAATTGCTCTTTCGGTCCCAAAGCTCCTCCCCTGCAATCAACGGGAGGTAGAAGATGGACCCACAACCATTGGATCAGGGCCCTGATCTGTGAGTCTTAGATCTAAGGGTTGGGGTTCTCCCCCTCCCTTTGAAACAGATCGGTGATGTGGAAAAGCCCATAAAAAGTGCAAATAAAGGCATTTTCAATGCATTATCTTGAAAAATTCATAGACAACTGTAGGAATGTCCAAATGAGCTAAAATTTGGACCATAGCTTCAAAAAATGTGTAGAATATCTAGAAAATGTTTGAGAACCAAATGATGAAGTTTGATGAATAAATTGGATTTTTTGTACAAAGTGATGATTGAATCTAATTTGCGGTGTGATAATGTGTATAAAAACTACATTGATCACCATATTTCATATTTGAGTCTCAAAATTTATTATGTAGCTAAGAAAAATAAATTGGGACCATGAGTGAAAATAAAGAGGGAAAAAGAGTAATTACTTCATACTTATTCTAAATTCCACTTTGTCACATCCTTCCCTCCTTAAAAGGAATTTTGTCCCCAAAATTCAAAAACATCCTCCAAATTAGAATTATCCAAATATAGATCATATCCTCAATTATTTGAACATCCTATACTATATAATCAAAATTATGTCCTTAAAATTCAACTAGTTCAATAATCAAAATTGGGATTCCATGTTCCATATCATACCCTACTTGGTATCAATATCATTCCATCATCGAGCAATTGAGTATCAAGGTCAATGCATCATTTGAGCCACAATTATGGGAAGTATCCAATTGATCACAAATGTGGAGAGATCATATTTTATATCAAACAAATAGAGTTATTGAATCAAGTGTACAAGATGACTTTAAATCCCAATATCTCAGGGTCCTAGCTTCTCCATTGGAATAGGTGGGGTTATACATCCTTGATTTGAGATTTCACATTTCAACATTTTGAGACGACGTCATACTTTTAAATATCATGATTTCAATATAAAAAACAAAGGGGGTTCCCACCCTAGTCCTAATGAGAGATAAACCCTAAGTCATAAATTGAGAGAATCAAAATAGTCATCATTCCAAAATTTCAAAATTTTGGGATTATGAGAGTCACTATTTATATATTGAGTGTGGTCTCAAGATCCATATCATGTTTCAAGATTTTGTACATCAATATCAAGAGTTGAAATCTAGACATCAAGATCATATGTATAAATATTCCAAAGCTAGGGTTTTTATTCCTATTTAGACCTTAGGGGAGATCATTCATCTATATTCAATTTCAAGTAACAATATTCAAGAAATATTCAAGCAACATATCAAGATTTCATTATCATTGTATCCAAGTTTGATAAATGATCTAGACCAAAGTATATCTAGGAAGTCAACCACAATCTATAGTCAATATTATGATATTTCAAGGTCATTTTTAAATCAATATTCAAGATCGAGTATCAAACATAGGTTTAACCTATTAGAATTAGGTCAACCAATTCCAAATTGAGTGAAAGGGATACCTTTCAAAACTCTAAATATTCAACAAGATGAAAATTTAGAGGTAGTCAAAATAGGGATGTGACCTAGGTTAGGGGAGTCATGAGTCAACTACCACCCTAATCTAGCACACTACCAACATTTGTCATTATCAATTGATCTTAATCAAATAGGGAGAGTAGAAATGAACAAATCATATTCCATGAGATCATGAGATCAAAATTCATTATAATAAGGCAATAATGTCAAGATTTTACAAACTCAAATTGATATTTGCATTCCTTTCCTTTCATGATCAAGATAGTGATATAATTTGGATATTGAGGATTTGAATTTGGCATTCAAGGAATTAGAGCATAATAGTGCAACATTTAGGCCCATAATCATCATATCAAAATCAAGTTTGCAAAAGGCATCAATAGGCAATAGGAAAAACTACTTTTAGTATCATAGTCTTACATCATGATGTTTTTGAGCCATTAAAATTAATAATTTGATGGCATAATTATGATGTGTATCAAATAGGAAAAAGAGTTTGCTTAACTATGTTTGAGGTTTAATCAACAATAGTGCAACATGGATATTAATCAAATATAGACCTCATCAAGAATGAGGTATAAGGTACAAGTCATCCTTATTTCACCAAATCAAGATTTACCTCAACATAGGAAGCATGTAGTCTAGTTTGGCTAAATTGAGTTTGCATGATATTAGGGGTCATACAAGAGTATTCAAGTTTCATTGATCAAAATTGAGTATTCAAATTAAGGTCAGATCATGGTATCAACTTTCAAAATTTAGTAATATCATTTTTCCCATGCTTAAGCTACCCATAATCGAGACATCATGTGGTAAAGGTCACAAGAAAGGACCACATGAGGAGGTGAGAAAACTACCCAATCTTCATCTACATGGGTGGCTTAGGATAGTCCTTAAAGAAAAGATGAGATGCCAGAAGACTCTCTAGGGTTTCACAAGAGAACCTTTAGGTACAGTTCTGGATCAATTGAGGCTAGGTAGAGTGGGGGATCTCAGCCACCGTGAAGAGAGATAGGAGAAATTATGCCAGCCCGATCCTAGACACCTCAATTTTCACCATTACAAACTTTAAGGTTTCTTGGGTGTAAGAGACTTGAGAAATTATTTACTTAAGGTATATGGGAGTGTGTAAGCTCTGATACCAACTGTCATGGAACCATTTTTACCTAAATCCCAATCCTACTGTCGAAACAGTAGAAAAAGGATTGAAGCACCCGTCCCTGAGTGGCCCCATAGGATCTAACACACTGGCATATACAATAAGAAACAACAACTCAAAAACTAGATATTTAAAGAACAAACTAACCCAATATGGATATTTTGTAGATCAACATTTTTCATCAGAGTGTATGAGTGCAAAAGCGATACAACTAAAATTCCAATGTTTGCCTAAAATCAAGAAAATCAAGACACAAAGTCAATGCAATTTCATGGTATGCTATATTAAAACAAGTAAAATGGTTTATAAGAAAATTAGTATACTTGGCAGGACTTATATTTCAAAAGTATAACAAGAAATTTGCAAAACCAACATTTATTGGACAAGATATTTATTTCAAAACAATTCACATTTTATTATGAGTTCCCATTATGATGTAATCAATAAGCATGCTTATATATTTTGTGTGACTCTATTACCCCAACACGATGGGGAGGTCAACAGGCTCCTTCTCAGCATAGGATATAGGAGGTCAATGTACAAGTCCACCTATGAATGAGGGGTTTCTTGCACTCAATATCAACATTATCAACATTATCAACATCATCATCATCATTATCAATATGTGGGCAGTCATAATGGGCATGACATTTATGTTTTCCAATTTGTCTCAAAATATAATATAAGAAATGTGGAATCCTAATCAATAGGAAACAATAGCTCAACCAAGTATATATCCAAGTACACAATCAAGAGATACATAAAAAGTATCTTCATTACAACCAAAGAGGAGGTATAATAGCATACCTTTCATTGAGAATTTTGAGTATAATTAATATCTTATTCAATAGGTCAACCGTTCAAGTCAGATCCAAAATCATCAAGATTGGATCAAGGGTCAAGATCATGATATTTAGAATATCATGTTTTGATATTCAAGATTAGGGTTATAATTTCGTAGGTCAACCTTAGGGTTAGGTCATCCACTTATGATCCATAATATTTCAATATGTCTAACATTATTCAAGTGTCAAGAATATTTCAAGTGTGGTTGACCTACTTAGGTTTTCTAGGATCATATGTGTAAACTCTAATTTTATGATCATTATCCAAGTCATCATCAAATTTCTAGTTCATCATCATGATACTAAGTATAATCAAAATTCAAGATCAGATTGATGGGTCAAAAGTACAAGGGTTTTGCAAGATTAAGATCAATATCAAGATTACTCATTATTCATAAGGATTATAATCAAGATTGAATCATTTTAATAGATCTAGATTACTAATGATTCATTTTCAAGAGTAAATGATTCAACTAGATTAGATCTAGGTTACAAGATAATCATCAGAGTCCAAATCTAGGGTTTTCAAAGATTAATTATGATTATGAGTCATTTGACAAATTAAATATGCAAAAGATCAAATATCTAGAGAAACCAGTGAGTAATGTCTTAAATCAGGCTTCAAAACTATATTTATTGGGTTCACTAGATTTTTTTGATCAAAATCGACTATTTATTTGAACTTTTTGGAGCTAGGAATCAAGAGATATGATTTTTGCAAGATCTATCCATTTATTTAAATTTTGAGCAGAGAGAAGTAGAAATACCTTAAATATGGAAAAAGATGACCATCTGATTGCACAATTGGATGTCCATGATTGTTCCACATAGGTTATGTAGCTCACTAGCCCAAAGATCGGGTTCAAGCTCTGATTCGTTGATTCGGTACTTGATTGGGTGATTCAATCATTGATTTGGACTGGTTTCGGCCGGTTCGATCATCGTTGGACCCCCTTCTGGACCGGCCAGTTCTTCGGTCCTCTCCTTCCTCGTGCAGGCCTCATGCAAGCCACACAGGCAAGTGGAGTGCTCATCAGAGTCAAGGTGGTTCGCTAGAAGGAGGGGCGGATGGACATAGCCATGATGTCGTTCGTGTTCGTCTAACCCTCGTGAGTTGAACAGTGGTGGCAGATTTGGGTGGTGAGCTGAGGAGGTATGATGCCCAATATGAGCCAGGCAGTGGTACACTAGTAGAGAAAAAAGGGGTGATCAAGAGGGAGGTGTAGAAAGGGCTAGATGAGGTTCCAGTTGTGATCGTTGGTGATCGACGAAGTGAAGGGCGGCGTTTTTATAGGCAATCGGGGTGTGGTGTTAGGGTTTTAAAGGATTCTTGTGGCAGTGGCTGAGCTATGGTCGGGTGCCTCATTTTCCCTCAAAACAAGTCTATTTCATGGGGAAAAGGGTCCAGTTGAGTTTGGATTAGCGGGGTGAGCGACTTTGTTGGATTTGATTTTCAAAATGGGGTCTAGATGAGCGAATTGTTCTTTCGGTCCCAAAGCTCCTCGCCCACAATCAACGGGAGGTAGAAGATGGAGCCACAACCATTAGATCAGGGCCCTGATCTACGGGTCTCAGATCTAAGGGCTAGGGTTCACCCTCTCCCTTTGCAATGGATCCATTATGTGGAAAAGCCCCTAAAAATGGCAAATAAAGACATTTTCAATGCATTATCTTCAAACATTCGTAGACAGCTGTAGGAATGTCCAAATGAGATGAAATATTGAACATCGCTTCACAAAAATATGGAGAATTTCTAGAAAAAGTTTGAGAACCAAATGATTAATTTTGATGGATCAATTTGATTTTTTGTACAAAGTGATGATTGAATCTAATTTGAGGTGTGATAATGTGTTTAAAAACTACATTGATCACCATATTTTCTATTTGAGTCTCAAAATTCATTATGTAGCTAAGAAAAATAAATTGGGACAATGAGTGAACATAAAGAGGGAAAAAGATTAACTACATCATACTTATGCTAAATTCCACTTTGTCACACAACATCATCTTAGTGTAGGAGGTCATTCACTATATGCGCATGAAATACAGTGGCAAGGCACTTGTTTACATTAAGTTGGACCTTGCTAAAGCCTTTGACAAAATGAGATGGTCATTTATTCTTGACATTCTAAAGAGAACATGGTTGCCAAATCTTATCATCAACTTGATTATGCAAATTATTACTCAGGGATGTACCTCGATTATGTGGGAAGGGTTCCCCTTCGAGTCTTTTAAAACAACTCAAGGTGTTTTCTAGGGCGATCCCATCATCCCATGCATCTTTATCCTATGCATGGAAAGATTAAGCCAAGCTAACTAACACTGTATTGATCAGGGTGACTGGAAACCAATCTGGTTATCTCGTCATGGCCCACCTTTATCACATGTCTTATTTGTATATGAAATCTTGTTGTTTGCTAAACCAAATGCCGATCAAGCTAAGGTTATTAACAAGATCCTCAAGGATTTAGCCCACATGTCTAGTCAGATGATCTCCATGGCCAAATCGTGCTGCTTCTTCTCACCTAATACCTCACAACAGATCTGCTCTACCTTCAGTAGACGCTTGGGCATCCAATGCATGATGGACCTAGGCCAATATCTGGGAGTGCCCATCCTTCACCATCATTTTAACCAATCCACACACTCAACCATCATTTCAACTCTAAAGGACCGTATGATTAGTTGGTCATCCTGGCAACTATCACTTGCTGGAAGCATAACTCTCGCCAAGTCCACCCTATAGGCCATCCCAAGATATGCTATGCAGACGGTATAGCTGTCCACTTCTCTCTGTGACGATATCAATAAACATGTAAAAATTTTCATCTGGTCTGGCGAGAGATTGCACCATAATATCTCACTGGTTTTATGGAAGAAAATTACTATGTCCAAGAAAGACAAAGGTTTGGGAATTAAAGTAAGTATATTCCCAAAATCAGTCCCTTATGCTAAAAAAATGTTTGGATATTTATGAACAGACAACAAACCTTATGGGTCCATGTTATGCATGATGAGTATATGCACAATGGTTACCCTATCATGAAACCTAGCTCTTCGGTCTGGTCCTTCATCTGGAAGCATATTCTGAACATCCAGAAGGTCTCGGCGGTCACCATTAATAATGGCATTTCAACGAATGTCTGGACCAGTAAATGGCTCCATGTCTTATCTATCAAGGACCTAGAACCTTGCTTCATTCCACCTCCAGATCTCAGTGAACTCAATTTCACTTCTATGGGCTTGGATGATAGTACATGGGACTGGTCATTCATCCATAATTATCTACCTAGAGCCTCTTGGCAGCATATTCAGCATGTCTATCCATGCAACCTGATGGTGGGAAGTGATACATGGCAATGGCTATTGACGTCGTCTAGTCATCTCACCACCAAGTCAGCATACCAATGGCTCTGTAGGGACCTCAGTTTCCCTCTAAATGGAAATTGGTCTACTGTATGGAAGTTGCCCATTCCCTGAAGGATCCAGACCTTCTTCTGGCTGATGCAACACAAAGCACTCCTTACAAATGTGGAAAAAGTATGTTGCCATATTCCAGTTGATGATATATGTCCCATCTGTTCCAATGAGCAGGGCATACTGTTACACTGCCGGAGGGACTGCCCCGTTAGCAAGGAAGTCTGGCTCACTTTATAGGTAAACTTGAACTTCTTTCTACTCTCAAAGGAGGACTAGATCATGGAAGTCTTATCATCGTTGTGCAATGGCATGGCATCTCTCCTGTCTGCCATTACCTATTGGGCTCTCTGGCTTCATAGAAATGAATTCATTCATAATCATATGAACATTCTCATCAGTAGACGGATCTCCTTCATTAAAGAAAAGGCTCGTGCCATTCTTGCACTCCATCCCTCAGCTTCTCTGCAACCCAAAATGCTTGTCCCATGCGAATTCCCATATGTGGTAAATGACATCATCATTTTTGTGGATGCTTCCTACACTTCCAATTCCTCCCATGTTGGGATTGGCGTTCATGTTGTCAATAAACAAGGCAAGTTCCTTCTGGGTCACGGTTCACCCAGCCATGCCAGCTCGACGTTGGAGGTAGAAATCCAAGGCATCGTCTATGCTTTGGAGCTTTGCAAAATCACACAATTGGTGCTCACCCTCTATCTTGTGTGACACAACCACAACAATTTTCATCACCACTGAGGTTTCCCCCACAACAACAATGTTTTCCCCACATATGCACCGCCTTTGGAAGCTTTGTGAAGATGTCAACGAGCCACATATATCTCATATTAATAGAGCCCATAATAATGTAGCTAATAATATAGCCCATTTTTTTTATTAAAGCTTGCACTACTTTTACTTTCACATCTAGTATACCACCATGGCTTAATATGAGTCTTGATGTATGCCTTTTTGACTTTTGTCCTGCAGTAGAGAGAAGGATGAATATAATCTAATCCCTACGTTGCCCCCCTAAAAAAAGAATGATCTCTTAGCTCTTTGGAAGAATATTGAATCTATAGAGTAATATTATAAGATCCTTTGCTCCCTCTCTCGTCATTTTGTGAAGAAGGTGACAAACATTGAGGAGTCCTTTAACAAATCAACTATTTGAGTGAAAAACCTCATATGTAACCTCCAAAGGTATGATATCAGACTCCATGCAAAGGACGAAGAAGAAAAGGAGATATATTAAAATAAGAAGAAGGATGTTTCCTTCAAAGAACATGAGTAATCCTTTAGAGAAGACTACTTCCTGATTGTGGAAGAAGTTGTGCATCTGAAGGAGCAAACTATAGGGAAATCCCACCTCCTCTTTGTCCAAAGTTCAACCCTTCCAAATCACATGGATTCAAGGAACACTATTTGATTTAAGCAACATAGCACACACTAATGTAACTCATCCAAGATAAAGGGGAACTCGCTCGTGATCAGAAATTAAGACTATTACCCTAGAAATCACCAACTTGATTGATTTGAATGGAATTTGGTCAAGTTAAGGTGCTAGAGGTCCAACACACTTTGTTAAGGCAACAATTTCTAGAAATAGATATTGATCTCATTTCAGACTCTTCAATAGAGCATGTAATTAGGGTAAACCAATAGATTTATAACCCCCCTAAAAATTAGAAAACATGTCTCAATAAAAACTAGTGAAAATTTAAACCATAATATACATCTTATCAAAAAATAAATACCACTATATTTGATTAACAAATTAAACCCATCAATCAATTCTAAATTGAAAAAACAAATAATTATTTGAAGTAATATACCTGAAAAGAATAAATATATTTGTCATCTTCACTACCCCCACCACCATGATCATCATCTAAACCTTAGTCCCAACCATTTTGGGGTCGGTTGCATGGCTCTTTCTTCTCCAACTAGCTCCGTATTGAGTATATGTTGATCGAGATGTAAAGATTTAAAATCTCTCTTTATAAGACCATTTAAGGATAAAATAGATCTACCTCTTTTTCTTCTAATTTTTCTTTTGGTGATTATTTTTGAAAGATTTAATAAAAAACACATCTTCATATTTCCCCGTTTGTTGGTATAAGTTTCACATGTCCATACCATCTCAGTCAACCCTCATGCAACTTATCTTCAATGTTTTCTACCCTCACTTTATTCCTGATATAATCATTTATCAAGTGATCTTTTCTTCTCTTCCCACACATCCATCTCATCATACAAATTTTGGCCACTTATGTCTTGTTAAGACCATGTTTCTTTACTACTCAATATTCACTTCCATGTAGCAAGTGGTCGTATCTTAGAAGGATTTTCTACTTACATAATAATCCAATTGCACACCTCCATTTCAACCATCCTGCAATATCCTGTGACAAATATCATCTAAAAAATACAAATATTATTAGATAGTGGTATCCATATACCAAAAATTATCACATTTTGGTACATCTACTCCGTCCAACTTGGCCCATCATCCGCAATTCTAGATTGGCTAAAATTACAATGGTCTAAAATACTAAGTTTAGTAAATACATTATTTCATAATAAAACAAGACTCGTGAGGAGAGAGTTAATGATACATGTTTAACAAACCATAGAGAAAACAAGATAAAATAAGAAAAAAATATTCATAATAAATTCACTAGAAATATACTTACAATGAAACAGAAGGTAGACGTGCAACAAGCTTTGTTGCCACTTCCTTTTGAAAAGATAAAAGACTTCTCTTGAACACTACATTCATATATTTTAGGATCATAATGTTATATTTCATAATTTTCTTAGAACTTATAAATAGCTCCACAACATCTGGTCCTAGAAATCAAAGGTATTAAATCTAAAAGGTATAATATTTTTTATTGTTGTTACATGCCTTCTCATGCTTAGCTACTTTGCTTGAGACAACTTTGAGGGAAGCACGTTCCATAATAAAGGACTCTTCCCTCAAACCCACCAATGGAGAAACATCGGTTATTTCAACACAAGTGTTCTTCCCATCAATCCACCCAAAAATCAAGACATTAGATGGCCTCAATGCCAATCTTCTCTCATGCGAATCAATCAAAAAGTTTATAGGTTCTTCTTTTTGAGAAACAACTCCTGCATGTCTACGTATATCATAGATAACATCCCTAACAAGATCATGTCAATACTTAAAACCTGGAAGTTCCTTGTAATGAACTACATTCTCTCCAAAAGCATCTAAGCATGCTTGACGTCAAATTGGGCGTCCCTCATCAACATGATATAAAGGAATTATAAGACGATACATGAGAATAGTATGGTATTCTAGTGGTGACATGTGGAGGCCTAATCCATCAATAGGAATGGCAACAAGAAAATCTTACACATGCTCCATCTTGTAGGCATCCAAAAACTACTCTTTGTCTAGTGCTCATGTCAAATTTCACTTTCATATCTGTAACAATTATGCTAAAATGGGAACTCATCAAAGCAATATGGGCTTCAAGGGGAACGATGTCCTTGTTAGAAAATTTATTAAGGTTAAAGTTTGGAACCATGGCATAAAGAGAATCTAAAGCATTAGTAAAATCAGACTCCATACTATAAATCCCACTATCTCACAAAATACGATCATGAAGCACCCAAGATTGGGCCCTAGAGGCCACAAAGAGTAAGAGGAGGCTTCTAGTGCCAACTACAGTCCCAACCCACCAATACAGATAGGTAAGGGAGCCATATGGAATAAAAGGTCCCTAAAAAAGGGGCCTCCACAAACAACAATGTCCTCAATGGACTCTCGTAGACCTATGTTGAACAACATAGTTGCCTCCTACGTATGTACAAGATGGCATGTCCTTAGGCCAAATAGAAGCTTTGCAATACCCATGCATGATTGAAGAAACAGAAGTTCACTCTGTGGGTTACACAATTGTGGAAGAATATGCATCACTCATTAGACTTCGCAATCCTCATCAAGGCCAAACCTTTAATAATATCTATGTCCATGCTAACAACTCCTCCAAGTAGCTTCACTCCTAACAAAGGCCTCCTAATGTCCTCGGGAAACAAACCTTTATGAAGCTTTCTACCATTGCATGTAGGCCAAAATAGTTTATTTTTACGAATATTCAGTTCAAGACCCAGACCTGGACCAATCCTCTTGAAGAAGGTTGTAGTTGTCTCTGATCTCATGAACAAGTTGGTGCAACACAAGGGCAAAAAGAAGTGGCCCTAGATGATCATCATGTTGTACTCCAGTAGCTAACTAAATATGCCCCTCTGCAACGTGCAACATTGCTTCCTGATCATATAAAAGCTCTACCCACAAAGAAATTGATGGGCACCTCACTCTCTCTCGTGAAGTAACACCGACCTATCCACTAGGTTGAAGGCATTATAAAAATCTACTGTAAGCATAGCCAGAGACCCATCTTCATGCCGTGCATTCAATACCCGGTTAACACTATGCAAAACTGCTTTTATAGCGCCAGAACACGAACTCCAAACTAGAAGTCATTGAGATATTTAACAATATTTTTTTCACTACTAGCATAACAACTTTGGACACTAAACACCTTCAGATGGACAAAATAATATGTGGACTGAATGAGTTTGTGGTAGAAAATATAGATTTCAGTTTATGAACCTCAATTCTAGAGTGTGAATGAGATAAGCACAGTAGAGTTGTCAAATTCTAAATGAATTAGTCTTTAAGTTTGAGAACATTATTGTTTCTAAATAATTGTGTATTAGTGAAAAATAATATTTGTAAATCCTAGAAATGAAATAAATTATTTTCCGCTAGTTGACATAGAAGTTGTGAAAATGTCTAATAAACGGAAAGAGAATTTGCGTCTTTTGGTTTGGTGAGATTTGGGTTTATGTACGTTAAATGGATTCTAGACTTGATCTCCACAAGACCGACTGTCTAATAAACGACATGTGCTTTTGTGGCGTTGGGTCGAGGCTGCTGGTCGTAGGCTACAACTACGAGATTGGGTCATGTTCCGTCAAGGTCAGATCAGCATACGATCTGGTCAAACTGACCAAGGCAGGATAAACATATGACTAGGGACGCTAACTAACAAGGGGTTATATTGGAATCACTGTATAATAACACAACGAGTTTGAATGGTTATTCGTCATGGTTCCTTATTTCATTTCCTTCATTTTAATGTTATTCAATATCTATTCAACCTTAGTTATTAAAAGCTTTACCATCAAGGGTAGGCCATTTACGCCTTGTTTAGTAGAATACATGGACGAGACGGGAAACGGATCCACTTTTCTTCCTATAAAATTACGTTAGTGAAAAAACGAAGGGTATAGATTTGAAGGAAGATATATAACGAACCTTTAAGAAAGAGAGATGGAAAGTTAGATTGAAATATAGAAACTTCAAGGGAAACAAGAAACACAAAGTAAAACACATGATACAATTTGGAAAGAAAAATGGATAGATTTTCCTCTTTATTAACAAATTTAAATTTAGTAGGAAATATAAAGGCACCTTGAATTTTTGTAAAGACATTTGATGGAAACATTAAAGGATGAAGAAAATTTTGATAATTTGGCAGAATCATAGAGGGAATTCCGTATTGGAATATATGGGAAAAAAGTAATTAATTATTTAAATATTTAGAGGAAAATATAGAAATATTAAGCGAGATACTTACATAGGCTACAATACACACGAGAAAAATTAAATTATCTAATCTATACTTGTGGTTAAGTTTATTAGTGTGATAGTCATCTAGCCTTCCCCTCCATAGACTGAACAAACACACCAAATCCACTCCCCTATCCTAAGAAAACCTCTTCACACACCCCTCTCCTTCATTCATCACTTACTAGACACATGGTTGGTTATTGTACTTTGGCCAATATCTCTTACAAAGTCAGCAAAATGATATGAAAAAAATTCATAGTAAGAATTGATGAAAGCAAATAAAGTCTTCAACAATCAGTTTTGGCGACCGACATGGGTCCTCTATGAGAAATGAAGGTGAAATTGTTTAAAAATATGGTATCAATATCGGTGCTTTTATCTCCAAAATTTGTATTCTATATGTAATCCATATGTTATAGGTGTTTTTGTATTCACAAAACTTAAACATAACATCTACGTCCTTGCTAAGAAGTTGGTTAGTTTCATTTATATTAGAGGTTAAATGTTACTGTGATTTGTGACTTCTATTTTAGATGTCACAATTTTTAATATTATGTAACTGAGGTTGAATGTTATTGCGATTCATGATCTTTATATTAGATATGGTATTTTACAATATTATGTAAATCATAAAGCAATACTTTCACAAATTTGAATAAGAAGCAACATACTGATTGTTTGGGAGCATGTGGAGTGAAATCTCTTGAAAAATATTGAATCATAGATAAAGATGAAATATCCCCAGACAACAGTCTACATCTTTCTACATTTGAAATATTTCTTTTCTTGATAGTTTGGGATATATATAAATTTTTATTTAAATATTTAAAATCATTGTGAACATAGAAAAGGCTCACCATAGCTTGGCCTCAGTCACGTCATATTCTTGGATTTGCCACTGGATACGCTGCCTTATTTTATAGTTTTATAGTGAAGTGCCTCGTTTCTAATTACAATGTCTATATTCTACACTACAACACCTATTTTGGCCTCCAAATCTGTTATATTAGACTCGATGTTCTGGTTGTGTCTGAAACAATCCTTGCCACATATTCACCTACAAATCCATTCTTAAAAGAAATTAATAGGTGTATATACGATTGAGATATATTGGGACACGTTGGAACAGCAAGTCGGAAACAATAAATTTGAACCCCTAATTTTGTAGTCGCAATGCTATCTTTCTATGATATGGAGCCTTGCTTTTTACTATGATTAATTTGTTAGTGCCTCATATCTACACTAGGATGCCTCATATGTAATCAACAAAGCCTTATTTGTAATTCCAGCGTCTCATTTCTAGGATACCACACCACGTTTTATAGTCAAACGCTTAGTTTTTAACTACATTGACTCCATTTGAAGAAACCACTACTACATAACCTACCTTTAGTGTCGGTTATTTAAAGCCTTTAGTGTCGGTTTCTAAGCGACACCTATGTGGGCGACACTAAAAACTCACCCATTAGGCGTCGATTCCAAAACCGACGCCCAAACTCTTCACGCGCCATCGAAAACGTGCCATCAGGGGACTATAGGCGTCGGTTATTAGATAAGAAATCGACACCCAAACTCTTCGCGCGCCACCGAAAGCGCGCCATCATGAGACTATAGGCGTCAGTTATTAGATAAGAAACTGACGCCCAAACTCTTCGTGCGCCATCATGGGACTATAGGTGTCGGTTATTAGTTAAGAAATTGACACCCAAACCCTTCGCGCCAAAGAATCAGTGTCAGTTTTTTACAAATAACCGACGCCATATATCTTCACTTGTTAAGGAAATAGACGCCAGTTTAGAGTAGTAAAACTGACACTATAACATTATGTGTCGTTTATTTACAAATAACCGACGCCTATTGTTTTTTTTTTCTGTCAGTCTGCAGACCTGTTGTGGCTGGTCGCAGGATGAGAAACATGTTCAGTTCAGTTATGAACTGTAGGTTTTACGACATCCATTGATATCAGCCGACAACAGGCCGCAAACCTGCAAAATTAACAATAAAAAAGTAGCACATGCATTTAGCAATGCAACCTGCAATTCCATTTTATTTTCACACATTTATAAATATTCACACATGCTAGCAATCTGTAGTTCCATTTATTCACATTCACACATGTAGAAACATTCATATAGCAACCAACACTTTCATTCATTTTCACTCAGACACATGTAGAAACATCAAGACATGTAGAAACATTCACACATATATTATAATTCAGAAATTCATTTACAAAATATCATTGTTTAGTCATTATTCGCTATCAGGATCCCAATTATATTTTAAAGCCCCCACTATTTGTATGGCTGTTGCCCAATCTTCTCTTACTTCATTTAATTCTCCCATCGTATAGGGAGCATTAACATTTGGTAATTCCTTTCCTGTAATGGGGTCAGCTTTAAACACCTATAAAGAGAATGATGTATAAATATAATTAATGAGCTATAAATAAGATTGATATATTTCGATCATATTATCTAATGAGACTATATAATACATGAACAATACACTTGATATCCAGTGCGGCATGTTTGATAATCATGTGCATATATTGCATGACATAGTATCCACATGCCCATCCGTTGTCTTGTTTAGCACACTATAAATTCAAACATACAAAATATTAAAAAATACAACTAATTAAGCATTGTTAACATAAATAATATATACATATATTGCAGTCGGGAACTTACTTTCACGTTCTTCTAAATTATTGGCTGATTCTTTTTCGTGGGGACCTTTCCTCCAGCCTTTTTGTACTCCTCAAAACCCCTACATGTTAATGTAACACAGAACATTGCAATTAAATAGTAATGTAATAACATATGTTAACGGATATGAAAAATGAAATATTTCTCACCGGAATATTGCCATTTTCATTATGTGTCCAAATCTTATATTCAATTTACCCCCCTTAGGATCTAGATAATACACAGTGAACGTCTCGGGGGCAATAACCAGTAACTCCCAATGCCTACCCCTAGAGAAAAAAAAGTTAAAAATTAATAACTCAAAATCCACAATAAAATGTAATTTTCTTAAGTCCAAATTATAATAAGCAAAGTAAACTTACTCTACATTGAATGGAGCCATTATCACCGTCTTCTTTTTTACAGCAAAATTTGAAAAAGCCTCAGAGCAGTATTGTTGAACTGATGTAGGGTCTTTAGCTACTAGACTAATCAAAGATGGAATAAAAAACCCTACATGTTCGAATCCAAAATCTGCACATATTTTGTCTAAGTAGCTGCAAAATATGTATTAATTACGCATACATTAATAAATAAGAAACCAGATCACCAGATCATACACAAGGTATATGGATGTATAAAGAATATCTCACCTTATCCATAGCTCTATCACAGATGTATTTAGCCAATCATATCGAAACAACTCCAAAATATCCAGTATAAATAGTTTTGTTTCGTATGACTGACCTGTAGAATCTGAATCGGAAGAAATAGTTATAGGGGAGTTTATATCATGTTCCCCTAACCATATTGCCATACCCCTACAGTTAGGACCTAACGGGACAGGTAGGTCCTGTGGAACCCAACTAGGTAATGTAGGAGGTGGAAGTGGAGGCCTAGATGTTGTGGGTGTCTTCTTTTTAACCTGTATATATATAATTTCATATCAACTGCCATCATATACACACACTAACAATTGAACGTAATGTAAATTTACCATAACTTTTCAGTAAAGAGGACATCCTCTTTTAGCCACAATATCACTCCTCCTACTGCCTCACCAAGCGTTTCACAATCTGGGTGGGCATATGGCAGTGGAAGATCCATCCACTGGGGGAATATATGTATCGGGCTCACCCGAATCCAACCAGATGGTACTGGAGACCCATGACACGTTTCCCCTGGTAAGGATGGGTAAGCCGACGCCTCTGCAACGACATATTCTTTACTTTTTTAGAAGGCATGGCTTCAACCCCTACAATTTTTTGTATAAAGAATGTTATATACATATATACATATCATCTTTTTTTTAAACGACTCCATTTTCATATATATGTATCATCTTGAATTAAAAAACTAGTTACTATGTCATAAAAATACTTACAGTGGATGTGCTAGGTGGTGGTTCTACAAGATTACTCCCAACCTCTGCAGTAGGAGTAGGAGTAGAGTCTGCAGTAGGTATTGTCTGGTAAGTGGCAGTCTGAGATGCCTGCCACTTTTTCATTGCTTCTTCGAGTTTTTCTTCAAGTTTCCTATCAAATAGCTTATCTACCTATACATGGATAAAAGAAACGTCAAATTCTAATTTTTGAATTCTCTTTTACAGTAACATTATAAAGAAAGAATATGTTACATCTTCTTGTGAAAGTCCCACTTTTGGGACATGTTTGCGCTGGGATGACCCAAAAAAAGATTTGATGCCCACACCAGCGCCTGCAGCCCTAACACGTCCAGGATGCTCTAGGTTACCCAGAGCAACTGTCAATTCATCCTTTGTTCCCTCAGGGATGAACTTTCCTTGTTTCCTCAGCTCGTGCAGCTCCCGCTAATCGCCAAAACAAAAATTTGTACTTAAGTAAACAACACAAATAATCAATATTCGAATGATTGCTGTAAGAGTTATATTTTACCATTTTTGCAGTCGCCTCAGCAGTTGCGGCCTTAGTTATTTCTCCCTTCTTATTTTGCCTCCCAGCTATCCAGACATCATGGCGAGGCAGAGGTGTGCTACCTATGGTAGAGGACTCCTGAGTAGCAGCAGACTGAGCAGTAGCCTCAGACTGTAGTCTTTGGCGAACGCCTGCATACCCCTTTGGACTCATTGTGTGGTCATGCACATTCAGTGCACGCCTTGATTTTTGTGCCTCACTGAGGGCCTAGTTAGTATGCAAATTAATGATTTGATTAGTAACACTAAATGTTAATCTTGACTAGGTGAATACAACATATATTAATTAATGAGATTGAGACCGACGCCTAATAACTTGAATTCATCAGTTTGTCTTGAAGCGACAAACGTGTCCCATTTTTCTTTGTCCAGGAAGTTCCACTGTTCAGTGGTTGTCTTCTTCCTCTTGTCAGCTTCTTTTATGTATTCTCTGGTGAGATTTGTCCTATAGTTCCTTAGGACTCTCCCACAGCGTTGCATCACGCATTTACGATGCATCTTTTCATCCAATTCAAATATACTCTGCAAAATAGAATTGTTATTAACTAGTATCCAAAAATTTAGTAATCTACAAAATAGAATTGCAAATTAATAATAACTCACGCATAAATCCCTCCATATTATGTCTTTCTTCTCCTTAAAAATGTTATGCCAAGAATCTAAGCGACAACCGCAATGGCTACGAGTAACAAACCCAAGATATGAAACAAATGAATTGCGATTCACACCACATGCATTTCTTGCATTATCAAAATCCACAACAAGTTTGGGTCCATTGCCCTTTTGCGCAATTAACTTATTCATCATAGTGATGCCCCTTCTCTTGTCAACTTTTTGGTGCTATTGATCAAGTGCCTCAAGTGCTTCAGATGGTACCTATGCATCATCAACCTAAAATTTGACAAAATAATTCACATTTAAAAGATATTGTTGGCTAAATGGACATCTATAAATCCCTTTGTTTTGATTATGACAAACATTTCATTCTTATTGATCTAACGATCTACTTGAGTGTGCAGGATTAAGGTGGATGACAAAGAAACTAGGGAAAATCCACAAGCTTACATATTTATATTTCCATGCAATGTAATCACTGTTGTAAAAACTTGTACAAATATATAATGTACAAGTACTTAGAATTGCATGTAAATCAAGCGTTAGATTCTCCCTAGCTAAACACCACAGTTAGACAAATCATCCCATTCAAATAGGATTATTTTTGCACACTCACACACATAATTAATGCCTAAATTGAAACCTTGAAACATGATCAATCTCGGTCGACAAACTCCTCGACCGAGACACTCTCGGTCGACAATCTTCTCGACCGAGAAAGATCCAAAGTAGCCGTTAGACACAACAGACAAGTTAGTTGGCAGTTGAAGAAAGACGTTGCAAATCACTTGTTCCAGAGAGCCTGTCGGTCGACAAAAGTTCGACTGAGTAGGTGTCTCGATCGACCATTTGTCGACCGAGATGGTCTCTGACAGCAACTGCAGAATAAATTAATTAGCCGTTGTTAAAGCAACAACTTTGTACCTAACGACTAGTTAAGCACTTAGAAACCCCTAGAAGTTGTCTAGAACGTCCTTAAGCATCCTTAGGCCATTTCTATAAATAGGACAAGCCATAGGACACTCAAGTTCACCAGTTTTACACTTGCTACACTTGAGAAATACTTGAGCTTACTTGAGCAATCTGTTGCAAGCAAATTGAGCACTGTGATCATTGGCCTACTTTCTCCTTAGCTCAAATTCGTGTCCTATAGGCTAGAATCTCCTACCCACAGCAATCACAAGTTCACACATTTGGATAGGAGATCTATACGCTTGATCTAGGCAAATCAAGCCTTGGGCTTTAAAGGATAAGTTGTAATTTCCTTTTTCTTTCTTATTCCCTATTATTGTTTGTACTCTCCTTGCTACTCCTAGGTTGGAGGCTGTGGATTGGAGAGGGTGAAGATCTTCTTGGTGAAGAAGGAGACTTTGAGCTACTTCAGAAGGCTGGTGCAACGGGAGGTTACTTCTAGAGAGGAAGGCTACTTCAAGGGGGAGCTTGGAGTTACTTCAAGAAGGCTACCTCAGGGTTGGTGCACCTACTTCAAGTGAAGGTTGTTCAAAGGGTGTGGTTGAAAGTATTGTATTTTGTATAAATCCTCGAGAGGTAATAAAATAAATACTTTCAAATCCCGGTTGGGTAAGCAACCGGGTAGTGGACTGACAACTATAGTATTTGCTATAGTTGGAACCACTCTAAACACCTGTCTCCTTCTTCTAATCTCAATTTTGGTTGTTTGAGTTAAATAATTATTAAAATCACTATAAAACTCTATTCACCCCCCCTCTAGTAGTTTTCAGTTGGTATCAGAGCAGGCTTCAAGGAACCCTAACCAGGTCTTGAAGAATGGAGGGAAATGGTGAAAGGTGCTGCTTAGACAAAACCACAACATGCTGCAATTGGTGCTTAGGAACAAGCCACAGAACAACTGGATGCCCATGGAGATCAAAGGAAGAGGATAAGCACAAAGAATGTCTTATTGCTACAACTAGAGAAGAAGAAGAAGAGGTAAGCCTCTTTGATTTATCAAAAGAAGAACTAGTTGCTATTATTGAAGAGACACATAATAAATATGTTGAGTGCAAGAAGAAATTAAAGAAATCAAATAAAGAAAATGATGATCTAAATGTTAAACTTCTTGCTCTTGCATCTGAAAATGAGGATCTCAAAGAGGGAAATAAATATTCTGATCTTAAGTTAAAATCTATGGAAGCCGATTGCAAGCTCCTTTCTGTTGAAAATTCAAAATTGCAGACTCAAGTAAACGATCTTCAAAAACAACCATTATTGTGCACCCATATAGATTATGACACTATTGTTAAAGAAAGAAATTTATTGTCATCTAATCTAGACCAAGCAAAAGTAGATATTAAGAAAAGAATGGATGAGATTGCCAAGCTACAACAACACGTTCGTAGTTTGAATAACAATGGCATTCTTGATCAAATTCTAGATAATCCCTATCAACAAGTTGGGAGAAGGGGACTAGGTTACAAGCCTAAAAGAAAATTTCATCAAAAACCTAGTCAGAGAAAGTCACAAACCCATCAATCCATATATGTACCTAAAAGGACATCCTCACCCAATGACAACGTAGGACACAACCATAGAAAAAGATATGAAGTTGACTCAATATGTTGCCATTACTGTTTGCGCCTTGGTCACTATTCATTTTCATGTCCTTACAAGAAAAGAGATGTCGAGTTAGTTTGGGTTCCTAAACCTCCAAACTAAACAAATAAGATTAAGTTGAGATATGACCAAAGACATTAGTTGCATAATTCTATGTCTATCTCAACTTAACATAATGAGATTACAAATAAATAGTTAACCCACATAATAATTTTGAAATAAATAAACAGTTCCAGGAATCTTTTCGGTCGAGAAACTGTCGATCGAGACCTCATCGGTCGAACAATTGTCGACCGAGCATATCACTGTTTTTAGTCTACTACAAAAAATTTGCTGCATTTATTTTTCTGATGAAATTGCTATCTTCTTATGATTGATGACTGGAAATCATTTCTAAAAATTTAAATGAAATTAATATTAGTTTATTCTCTGGAAAAAAAAATTTAGATAAATGAAAAGAAAATTCCTATTTTCACATGATTGTTTCTAAAAGTATCTTCTGGTCTATTCATATAAAAATCATGTGCTGGAATTATCATTGTTACACCATGGATATGCTTTCATTATTAAGTGCACATAGATAATGATAATTATATGCATGAATTCATGAAAATATATATATAGGCAAGCAAAATGAATTATTAGTATTATGCTTCAACTTGATATTTATTGCAGATATTATACTCAATATACTCAATTTGAAAAAATCTGCAAAATTTGCCTCTTGGTCAAAATCAAAATTGACCAAGGGGCGCTATGGTCGTAGTCAAATTCGACCTAAAATAAGTTTTGACATAATAAACTATTTGGATATCCTTCTATGATTAAAAGAATAATTAATTTATGATAACAACTTGTCTCAATATTGTCAATGATAAACACAATATTACTCCCTTAGAAGATCTATATATGTGCTCTACAAATTACATTAAAAATCAGCTTCAAATTCGTACTCAGTAAGTCTGTCGGTCGACAAACTCTTCGACCGAAAACCTTTCGGTCAAGCCCTCTCTCTCGACCGACAGAATCTAGACAGATTTAGTATCGAACACACTTTCGGTCGACAAATGTTCGACCGAGACAATGTCGATCGACAATTGTTCGACCGAGAAATAGCCGTTGGATATGACCGTTGTAAACCGACCGTTATGACCGTTTATGACTGTTATATGACCGTTGGGGAGCCAAGTGGCGCGTCTGCAACATGACCATTGCGGACGCTCGGTCGACGAGTCGTCAACCGAACAGGTCACTGGATTGTTATAAAAGGAACCAAATACGGGTCACTTCCTCACACTTGCATACTCTTGCTTCCATAGGCTCTCTCTAGTGCATTTTTGTGCAACTCTTTAGCAATCTCATTCCCAAGTCTTCCTTGCTTCTTCTCCACCCTTAAGCAACACAATGGCCTCATCATCTGCTCGTGGGAAGAAGAAGGTCGCCGGCAGGAAAGGAAGGGAAGCTCGGGAAGCTACTCCACCACTGACGATCATCAACGACATTGCCTTAGTCGATGGAGATGCTGGTGATCGATATCTACGGCTTTCCTCCAAAGCTCCTCTCCCACGACGACCAGTTGAAGTTATGGACTTCATCAACATCGTCGACTTGGAGGACCTTTTCGAAGTACAAAAGTTAGAAGAATTCATCAACCCTTCTTTTCCTTCATATTCAATCAAGGTAGTGAATGAATTCTATGCAAACCTCATTTCCCACTCTGAAAATGAAACCATCTTCTTCTATACTATGGTCAATGGGCATAGCTTCCGATTTACTGAAGGGGATATTCTTGACATGCTAGAAATTGACATAGATAAATATCAAGACTCCCTTGATCTTACCTCTGATAATCCACTAAATCAATTTACCCAAGATGACCATACCATTAGCCTTAGTGAAATCAAGAGAACCATTTTTCAATCCAATACAACCTGTCACGAAGATAGAGGCACATACTATGCTATAAATCTCAAACCATCTGCTAGGATTGTAAACCTTATTGTTTCAACAAACATACATCCTAGAGCCAATAAGTCTGAAGTTCCTATTTTTCGTATGTGTCTAATATATGCCATTATCCAACGTATTCCTACAAATTTTATCCGCATCATTCTTAAAAACATGCTTGAGTTTTCTGGCAATCCTCCATATGCTGATTTTGTATGCCATATTACTCAACATTTCCTTAAAACCCAACTTGAGGATATGGGATATACATGGGAGCGTAGACCACAAAAGACAAGTAAGAATACAGTAGAAAAAATGGGAATTGATTTTGGTCATAAAAAGGCTAGAGTAGAAGGAGAAACATCTCATCAAGACATACCACCACCTCCTCCTACTAACCTATCACATGATCCCATTCAAAATACTCTTACTTATATTGCTGGCTCCCAATATCACCTTAGCAGACAACTAGACTATAGCCATCATGCCATGACTTATATAAACCAAAGAATGCAAACCCTTTCCCCAAATCAACCCGATGAATATCCGTATTCGTTAAATCCTGGCATGCTCAATCCATACAATCCTTCGTACAACTATTATCAAACTCCACCTCCACCATCTGTGGATCTTACACACACTCAGTTTTCATCTATGCAACTGCAAGATATTGCCGCTCATTTCCGATTCGACCGAGTTCCTACATTCTTGGAAGCATATGCTTTAACTAAGACAGGTGCTCTAGATTGGCAAACCTTGGTCCAGTATTATGGAACTGAGCCTTTTCTTGGGAAAGACCCGGACATTGATGTAATTCTTAAGTCTTTCCAGTAAGTGTTGGAGTTATTGTAATGATATCTGTTGAATGATTGTAATGGGTCATTTCTATATGATGTGTCTATCTTTCTATGATGTAATACATGCTTTTAATGAAATTGGCCATCTTTACTTGATTCCAATGGATATTTTTCTAAAGAGAATATGAGACATTTTCAAAATATGGTTCATCATTGTAGAGCATACAAAATAAGGGGAGTAATAAATAAAAATACAACGTTCCAAATTGTGGCTAAATTGACAACAATCTATGACACAATTACTTAAAACAGATATGAAATAAATCCAGACACATTCTCGGTCGAGAAACTGTTCGACCGAGAACACTATCGGTCGAGAAATCGTCGACCGAGCAGGCTTCTGTTGTCAAATCTGACATAAATCTTCTGAAATTGTTTTTCAATCAACCTAGTTTGCTATCAAACTGTAACATGCAAATCAAGAATAAAATCTTGGAAGACAGTTCTTGTAGCAAGACATTATTTTACTCTTAGTATATTTTTGATAAAGGTCGAAATCAAAATCATTTGTGACCTTAGAAGCCTTACATTGCCTTAAATTGTAAGATTAAGGGAAAGCTCATAAAAACGTTGTAAACATCATTTGAAGCTTGTTAATATCTTAGTATTTTTACTCTTGGACATAAAGAAATCTATGAATGATCTTTTACTTCACGGAACTCTTTAAACAAATCAGGGCCTAACATCCCTTGCATTTGGTTAGAGACATTTTCATATACTCTAAGATCAAAGGATTCTCATTTCATTTTTTAGGGCTTACACATCCCTTGAAAATTGTGCCATGAACCTAACAGGACCTCATATCATTTCAAGGTTTAACATCCTTTGTAAATGATTGAGAAATCAGTTGTGGCTAAAATGATAATACATCCATGTTCCTAATAAGATATCTAATTAAGGGGGAGTCTTTACTCTTAAACGGTTATCTTTTTGAATTGACAAAGGGGGAGAAATAAATATAAAACTATAACTTAGTATTTAATGAAAAACTCAATTAATGAGTTTCATAAATAAACTCTTGGCTTTACATTGAAAGTTGCTATATTCCCTAGTGAATTAGATTTCATGTTCCAAAATTCAAGGGAAATAATAAGCACACATTTTATAAACAAGAGGAAAGTCTACAAAAGGTAATCTAAAGGTATGAAACTCATATAGTTTATATTTTCATTATTTTTATATTTAGGAAATGTTTGTCATCTTCAAAAAGGGGGAGATTGTTGGCTAAATGGACATCTATAAATCCCTTTATTTTGATTATGACAAACATTTCATTCTTATTGATCTAACGAGCTACTTGAGTGTGCAGGATTAAGGTGGATGACAAAGCAACTAGGGAAAATCCACAAGCTTACATATTTATATTTCCATGCAATGTAATCACTGTTGTAAAAACTTGTACAAATATATAATGTACAAGTACTTAGAATTGCATGTAAATCAAGCGTTAGATTCTCCCTAGCTAAACACCACAGTTAGACAAATCATCCCATTCAAATAGGATTATTTTTGCACACTCACACACATAATTAATGCCTAAATTGAAACCTTGAAACATGATCAATCTCGGTCGACAAACTCCTCGACCGAGACACTCTCGGTCGACAATCTTCTCGACCGAGAAAGATCCAAAGTAGTCGTTAGACACAACAGACAAGTTAGTTGGCAGTTGAAGAAAGACGTTGCAAATCACTTGTTCTAGAGAGCCTGTCGGTCGACAAAAGTTCGACCGAGTAGGTGTCTCAGTCGACCATTTGTCGACCGAGATGGTCTCTGACAGCAACTGCAGAATAAATTAATTAGCCGTTGTTAAAGCAACAACTTTGTACCTAACGGCTAGTTAAGCACTTAGAAACCCCTAGAAGTTGTCTAGAACGTCCTTAAGCATCCTTAGGCCATTCCTATAAATAGGACAAGCCATAGGACACTCAAGTTCACCAGTTTTACACTTGCTACACTTGAGAAATACTTGAGCTTACTTGAGCAATCTGTTGCAAGCAAATTGAGCACTGTGATCATTGGCCTACTTTCTCCTTAGCTCAAATTCGTGTCCTATAGGCTAGAATCTCCTACCCACAGCAATCACAAGTTCACACATTTGGATAGGAGATCTATACGCTTGATCTAGGCAAATCAAGCCTTGGGCTTTAAAGGATAAGTTGTAATTTCCTTTTTCTTTCTTATTCCCTATTATTGTTTGTACTCTCCTTGCTACTCCTAGGTTGGAGGCTGCGGATTGGAGAGGGTGAAGATCTTCTTGGTGAAGAAGGAGACTTTGAGCTACTTCAGAAGGCTGGTGCAACGGGAGGTTACTTCTAGAGAGGAAGGCTACTTCAAGGGGGAGCTTGGAGTTACTTCAAGAAGGCTACCTCAGGGTTGGTGCACCTACTTCAAGTGAAGGCTGTTCAAAGGGTGTGGTTGAAAGTATTGTATTTTGTATAAATCCTCGAGAGGTAATAAAATAAATACTTTCAAATCCCGGTTGGGTAAGCAACCGGGTAGTGGACTGACAACTATAGTATTTGCTATAGTTGGAACCACTCTAAACGCCTGTCTCCTTCTTCTAATCTCAATTTTGGTTGTTTGAGTTAAATAATTATTAAAATCACTATAAAACTCTATTCACCCCCCTCTAGTAGTTTTCAGATATAACTATAAATTGGACATATAGATATAAATATATGATATGTTTTTAAAACTTACATTGTGAGGCGGTGCATTGATGTCCTCACCCTCACGGTAGTCATCAGCACGGTCATCAGGAGAATGGTCAGCCATCTGCAAATTCACATTCAAATTGTAAAGTTCACATTGTAAAGTAGTAATTCAAAGTGTAAAGCTCACACTGTAAAGTAATTCATGATCTATCCATTCTATGATCAAAGAAAAAACAAGTATATATTAGGACAAGATTAGGGTCTAGGGTTAACAAATACATGTGATGTCATTCTTATATATAATAAATGTGTACCACCAATCCCATTCTTGAATACCTAATCTCACTAGTAAGTGTATAATGTGTATTGGGTTTTCAAGAAAATTTCGGCAGCATTTCCCCACTGTTCTCCAAGTACATATGTACTTCAAACGGGGAAATGCTGCCGAAATTTTCTTGAAAACCCGATACACATTATATACACTTACATCCTAAGCGAGGTTAGGTGTTCAAGAACAGTCCCAAACCGGGGACTATCCAAGATTTACTCCTAATGAGTAAATCTTGGATGGGTTTCTAGGCCAACAAATAATGTGTTGTCATTTTTATACCTAAAATCCTAGTTCTTCAAGTTAGGGTGATTATTGATGTCTTTAAAAGCATGATTGGCAATTTAGGGAAAAGTTCATCATTTACATTCCAAGCATGTCACATGTGTGCATTACAGTTCATCATTAACCAAGAAGGTGATTAGGATTCTCACCAAGAATATAGCTAAACTATTAAACAATGATTATAGCTAAACTATTAAACAATAGACTTGCCACACATAAAACACCCTATACAACTATAAAACAAAAAAGTATTAAGTATATATGCATGATACAATAACTATTTTGCATCACATTACAACAGACTTATCATTGATACCTTACTAACTTATTGCTACATTTACATATCATCACTTGATCAAAAATTACAGCAGTACATTTAACCAAAGTATGCATTCTAAAATCTATGTCATGATTAGTTACATGTAATTTACTTGGATATACAACAGTACCCAATTACTATGTCTTACATGCAAAGTATGCATATTAAATTAACTAAGGCTTATCATAGAACATGTATTGTATAGACAATAGAGGATTCAGCTCACTAGAAGCACAAAATTAGTACCTATACCCTAAAATCACACCTTTTTAGCATTTATTCTAACAGGTTTATGTACATCAATATGTGTATGATCCCTAATTAAAACTGATTCTCATAGGAAGTAAGTAAATTAAAAAAAAAACGCCCAGCAGCAGCCTAGGCGTGCCTTGGCACCGCCCAAGCAGCCGCCGGAGCAGAGGAAGAAGGAAGAAGGCAGAGCGGGCACCTTGAGGGAAGAGGAGCAGCGGCCGGAGCAAGACCTAGCAGCTACCGGCGGCGAGGAGAGGAGCGGCGGAGAGGGCGGCGAGGCTAGGAGAGCTAGCTGCTACCGGCGGGTGGGCGGCGACGACGATGAGAAGAGGAGCGCCGACGAGCACGAAGCACAGAGGGTCGGTGAGCACGGCGGCGGCGACGTGGAGGATGCGGCGTGGAAGGAGCGGCGGCGACGAAGCACGGCGGCAGAGCACGAACGGCAGTAGGGAGCGGCGGCGGCGGCGGTAGGGAGCAAGAAATCGTCGGACCTCCAAGGGAAATCAGGAATGAAACAGGGAAAGGGGAAGAATCGGTCGCGGTGGTGAGCTATTAAGTTGACAATAAGTGTCGGTTATTTTAAAAAACTGACAATTAAACCAACAGTGTCGGTTCTTTTCCAAAAACCGACACCTATACTACATTATAGTCGTCGGTTTTTGAGTAAAAGACAACCAACAACTATTCCTGACTCGCGAATACACTTTAGTCGTCGGTTATTTAATTACGGACCGACGCCATATGTAAAATATTGGAGTCAATTTTTTCACTGGAATTTTGGTTTTGGCGGTTGAGTTTAGGTGTCAGTTGTTTATTAATTAACTGACACTTAATAAAAGCGGTACCCGTGTCTGGTCGACCTTCATAGATTGGATGTCGGTTTATGTTATCAACCGACACTGTAGAGTTTAGGTGTCGGTTTTTGTATACAACCGACACCTTGAAAAGTGACTTTATAAGCCATTTCTGTAGTAGTGTAACAATGCCTATGTTTGTAGTCTTGGTGCTTTATTTTGACAATATGGGCCTCACTTCCTACAATTGCTTAATTTTGTAGTCTCAACAAATGAGTGGAAATTGGAAACAATCTTGCATATCGTCCAATATGTAAAACCGATGAGTCCGATTCGGAACGGAGTCCTATTTGATTAGACAACGGTCAGCAGACTGTAGGAACTGATTTCTCACTCAACTAATAACGCACCGTTATATATGTTTCCTCCGTAACCAAAACCTGCCGTAAATTAATCGCTCCTTCCTTACTTATGTGTCGTTCGGCAAAGCGTTCGCATGAAACGCAACGCTGCTGACCCACAGCAAGGAATTCACGCGATGAATAATCAGCGACAATCAAGCGCTCCAAATAGAAAATACAACAGTAAATATTGGTCGCAGCCCACCAACGTTTCAATTAGAGCGGCAATGCCCTGCCCGCTTTGTGTCGACGCCCGAAACCGCTGTGCGGTGACCGCAGAACGCATTGCCGTACAAAGCTTTATTGTTCTTCAATAGATAACAGTAATCCAGTGGGGACTGTGCTGCTGTAGTCAACAGGAGCGACGCTGGAAAGAATTGGAGACACGACTGTCGACTGGTGACCTAGGACGGTGCTTGTGTTGGGAAAGATGGCAACGACACACACCATTGTACATGAAGTGACAGTTTGGTGAGTATCCGATTCAACTCTCCCTTCTATGGTTTGCTGTCGGATCTATCACCAAGGTTTTTGTCTTGATTCTACCCTATGAATTAATTTTTTGTATCGTACTATTTATTTTTACCATAATATGACCTATTGACTATATAAAATTTGGTATCCGTCTCATCCGATAAGCAATCATGGTTAATCTACTATTACCATACTGAGAGCCAAGTTCGTCTCCGTCCTCTGACGTGACATGCATGCGTTTTGTTTTCAGCATAATAAGCCCATTATCACAAGAGGAGAAATCCAACCGTGGCAGGACTTCAGCCAATTGTTCTTCGTCCCTCACTTCAACCCATAACTCCTTGCGATGCCAATAGAAAGAGCCCAGTGCCTTCATGTCGAGCGAGAGTCCGGTCATTGTTATCTGTCCACCACGGTCACAAGTGGACCCCGCGTGTACAACTCTAAGATTTTTCCCACGACGAGGATAACTCGGCGAGAGATAATATTGTTTCAGACCATGCTGAAGTTCGATACCAGGAGGCGACGACATGTTTCTGCATATCTCCGTCAACTCTTTCCTTAGTTGATGCGACAATTTCACCTATAATCTGGGATCACAGTGCCCGGTCGAGTCCGAGCTGATTGTCGTTGCCAACCGCTGGTTGCCTTTCTCCGGTGGCGGCCGCTTCATCTGCCTTGCAGCTTTCATCGTGCATGATTGGATCGGGCGATCAAAGACATTAATTGGTACATCTTTGTCCATTATCCTTACAACATATGAACTCACCATTAAGTATAAATCTGTATGATCATTAATCAAGCAACGTACTATGCTTGAACAACCACCAAGCGTACGCTTCTTCCTAATTATATTTTTCTGATGGCGGCCGCTCTGCCAACGACGTTGTTGCATTTAGGGCATGTTTGTTTTGTTGGATCTGGTCGGATTCTGAGGATTACCGAGTTTTGTTGATCCCGGTTTCCCCAGGTCCCTGATTTCTAATGATCCAGCAATGACGGGCTTTTTCTTTGGTTTAGATGGACGATCTCTCTGTATTGTTCACATAGGTGGGGACCATCGCCAGTGTTGCATACTGTAACTGCGATTACCAGCCTCTGACAGCTACGCGAAAGACTACCGTGGGATACACAACCTTTGACTCTTTTGCTGCAACTCGACGTCCCGCCGTTTTGAAATGGAAAAGTATATCCAGCAGTTGTTGTATGTTAGAAAAATGTTGGAGTCTGCTCATTTTCCAGCTCCATCAAAACAAACCTAAATTTTGTGTTGATGGATCTATGATTGCAGTCCAATACAGCAGTTTACAGGAAAACAAACGTGCCCTTATGTTGCATCGATAATTGAAGACATCAACACGCATATCTTCTAAGCAACACATGTAGCTTCCGCTTGTGTAGGTGATGCCAAGGTACCCATGAGGAATCTTGCCAGCTGACCGGTTCACGCACCCATATTGCCTCTTACTACCTCTTGTGTCGTGTCCTAGATGTTGCCATCATGGATGATAACATCGCTTGTAAAACTAATTGCATACACAGTAAGCGTATTATGCGGAGAGATGCCCTGTAGAGGGGTGCAGAGGATGGAAGAACTCGCTCAAATCAAGTATCAAGGGGTTGGACCAGCATCACCTAACTTTATTCTCCCTTGGCTTAATTCCACTTCCGTTCCCCGGTCTTGATATCAAGTATTCTTGCATATGTTATATCTTTTAGCATGTCAAAGAACTACACAGCAGGCATCCTCTTCTTTCTTACATGAACCGACACTCTTAAATAGTATCGGAGGCGTCTGCACTTTAAACAAATATACAATCAAGAAATGAATTGGAGCATTAGTATCGCAGCAGAACTGAGTCAAGGGTATGCCTTGAAATCCTCCTACCTAGAATCACATGCTAGATGATTTTACTGGACACTCTTATTTCCACCAAATTAGACAACACACACAAATCTCTAGAGTGAGTATATTCCAAACGGATTACGACTGGTATGTGGTTAAATACTTTTGAATGCCTACATCGCTTTCTCTTATTTTATGCTCAATGTAGAGTGTCACCGAGTGTTCAGGTCTTGTGTTAGGAGATACATTAACCAAGCAGGAAGGTAGAGCTAATGAACACTTCATGTGGTGAAACTAAGAAGTCATAATGGTACCGGTCATTTTCAAAGAATCCTACATGGATAGCTTTCTCTTAGTGCACCTAATGCACGAAAATCTTCTTTGCAATGTAAGTATTCGAAGATAAAATATTTTATGCTTTTGTGTTATTCTTTTGACAATTTCAAGCTTCTTCTCTTTACTAAGAAGCTTATTATAATTATCTTTTTAGAGAACATTGACATGAAATGTTACCAAGATTTAAGATGATCGAAGGACATGCTATTGGAGATTTTAGAGTGAAATTATATCATAAACTATTCATTTCGTTTCAGCATTTAAGTGATCGTTGTACGTGAATGGGAATCTCAAAAGTTGGAGTACTATGTACAAAGCATTGATTTTGACTTCTTGTATGCTGCATTTCAAGAATATCTATACTTACCATGTTCAAAGCACTTCCGTTGAGGTTTCATTGAATACGTAATCACCATATATATATTCATTCCATATGTACAAGGCTACTTGATCTTTTGTCAAGCGATGTATTAGAATAACGACATATAAAAATGCATCTAAGGTTTGTATAGTGAAAAATATGATTATGGTGTGACTTTCTATTAGACGTGTACTTACAGTAAAATGTTTTTACTGTTATAATTATTATTCTTATATATAACAAACATTACAGTTACTATAAAAACAAAAACCATCAATTTAATAACCTATAATTTTTTTTTATGGAAACATAATTGACGATATCAATTTGAAAATAATATTCTAATTAAGAGAATGCCAACATAATAAGAAATTAATAAATATAACTTGTAAACTCAATCATGTCAAAAAGATTAGTTATAAATTTCATAAAGAAAGTTTCTTTATAAAAAATCAATAGTGGTATATTTAGTGAATAATAAAAACAAATAAGTAAATCTCGATCATAAGAAGCACTAAGGAAAAATGCTATTCAAAATTTTAAATTTAGTAAATTTCAAAAGTTCCAAATTTGTAATGCACTAATATGACCATATCTTTTGTATTGTATGACCAACTATCTCTGTAAATAAAAGACAATATTTATATCTATACTACTATAAAAAGAGCGAGTTCATGCTACGCTCTCCTTGATTCTCTCTCTTCTCACAATTTTTCTCATTTTTTTTATATTTGCTATTTTATTTTTTTCTTTCATGATAAAATCAGTTGTCCAAACCTCCTTCCTTCTAACGTCCATTTTCGGAGTCAATAAACAACACATTTCTAAATTTTCTACAAAACAGTTATGAGAATTACCATTATCCTTTTAGTAAATTTTATTTTTCGAATATTTCATGTAAAATAAACATGTTCAATGGGCATGTGCATGTGCACGTATGTGTTAACTAGTTTATTATAACGTAGGAGTATAACCAGATTACTTTGTGTTCGAAAGACCCCTCTAGGAATGAGTGTAGAATTAAGGAAACAATATGTCAAAAGGATATTAAAGAGGATTAACGAGAATACAACAAAATAGAAAATTTTTACATCAGTCTGAAGGATGATGATATACAAACATATTCCATGTACACCAACAAATAAAACATGACTAATTGTCGAATAATGACCATTTATTAATGAGTAATGGCATGTATAATAATGAGTTACACATGTACATAGATTAGTAATTCTATGTGCTAAAATGCACATTATAATAATATAGTCGTTCAATTAACAAAAAAGTTTTCAACACCTTTTATGACTGCAATGCCCTTACTAGAGATTGTACAAATTTGAGGTGATATGGTACTTAAAAATGCATAGTAATAATAAAAATATTCACATACCAACACTATAAAAATACATGTATAATACTCATTTTATGACGCCACTTGCAATAAAAATATATCTAACAGTTGTAAGCTGATGAGGTATTATATACATTATATAACTAATTATATTTTAATAAAACAATTAGAAAACATGAAAGGCATAGAAAAATGCCAAAATGAATCATAGAAAAAAATGATGGTTTTACTAGAGTCAGAAATAAAAAAACACATACATTTTTCTTTAAATTTGTAAAATAGATAATTTTTTCTATACAATATGGATAAAACAATTCATATTTTTACTACCAGAATTTGCAATTAATGATAAACAAATAATGAAACCCAAAAATTCAAATCTCATATTCTGGGTGGCTAAATTCATTAGTCACGTCTATTTTAATAAAAACATGGTTAAGACAAAAAACTTTAATTAAGTGAAGATCATTTAAATAATTTAAACATGCTCATTAAAAATGTATCCCTGACATATACCTCAATGATACATATATTGTACATATATATATGAGAATAAGAAATTTTCTATTCCATAATATATAAATATTTGAATATATTATCATATGTCTAGCTAGTGTGGGATAGCACATTTGGTCAATTCAGGTGTTCCCCAAAGTAGGGACCCAAACTCAATCTGCAACACATGTATTCTTTTATTTAACACCTCAATGATCACTTGACGTCTGCTACATATGTTGGGAGAGTGGGGAGATAAATATTTCTCTATTAAACCCATATATTATTTATATATAAATCACTAATTATACAAAAACCACCACTTAGAGCTATATAAAAAATATAAGTATGTACTCTTTATCCATGTTTGCAACAATGTATGATTTTCATGGTTATTATATGTACAAATATAGATAGTGTGCTTTCAAAGAATAAAATAATTCCATTTTCTAAAACTTATTAACTACATTTTTAAGTAAGTAGACATGTACAAAATGAATTTAGTGTTTCATATAATGACGTCAGAAGAATGCAGCGCAAGTAATAGCATGATTATTTCTACAATTTAGAGCATTTATGGCTTAATGGGATGGAAGAATAGTAAAGAACTCACTGTCACTATGTAATGACTTAGACTTCCATTATGACTGTGAGTATAATTAATAAAATCTATAAAAGAAATCAGCATATGATTAGTAGGAAAACACTCTTGAAAAAGATTATTTTTAACCCAATATTTTATAACTGTGTATTTTAGAACCAAAATTTTCATATACATATATATATACATATATATATAATTGAGCTTTTTGTTATGTACATGACGTTATTTCTAAAAGTCCATAATAATTTTGAATATATATGAATTATTACTATTATAACATATATTTGAAAAAATACTTATTAATCTGAATTAGAACCAAAATTTTAAATTTTATATATCAATGTCATTTTGGAAAGAGTTGTAGCTACATCTATCTTCAAGGAACAATATAGCAATCATTATGAACTTTTGCAATTGTACTGATATGACATTTCTGGTACTATTTGTAAATTACAGTAGAATTTGTGGAAAATTATGTTTCTATGTACTCATATGATTATACATCTTGACATTCCTTATATTAATAATTATTATATAATTTTTTATAATAAAGAAATTGAATACTTTGAAAGAGTTTATTTAAAAATTGTCAGTTTAATATTTTACTTTCCACATCACTTGAATGTATCAAATCACTTCAATTTGATTAATATATCAACTAGTATATTCTAAGACCAAAGAAAGATCCATAATTTTAATATTTTTTTAATTTAATGTACATGATCGTATGAAATCTGTTCTTCTTAGTTTATAAATTATTTTTTTTAGATAATGGTTGTTCCTGAAATACAGATCATATATGTTTCTTAATATATTAAACATCCTTCTAATGTTATGGTAAATACACATGTCATATTTTCAGTTAAATTTATGACTCTGTTGTAATGTTCTTAATATTTATCTATGGTTCCTTTGTGAGCAAATATTCAATGAGAAACTAGTGGTAATGAAAATTACATAAATATGATTTTGTCCTTATACTTACAGGATTGTATGAATAAGTAAGACCATACTAAATACTACTATTAGGACCTTGTCTAAGGGTCTATTGTTGGCTTCCATCCCATAATACCAGTATCCCATCTTGTGGTGATTGTACAAAATCTTAGATAATAAAATGTTGGAGATTTGCCCATAGTTGATTGAAATATGTAGATGACAAAATTCATAGGTTGACGAATTACTGACTGACTGCATCCACATGATGTGATTGTTTACTAATTGCACCCTTGTGGTGATTGAACCATCGTGGTGTGACTATTTATTGACTGCACTGTGGCAAATGATTCACAAACATCGATTAAGATTAATGTGGAAGCGGTCGTTAACAGCAAAATTACTGAAAATCACTAAAAATTAAAACTTTTTACAAAGAGATCTAAACACAGGATAACTCTTTCAACAAGAACCATAATATTACATTCACATCCTGGTTCACATAGTACATTCTCTGTACCATTTCTTCTCGAGGAATATATATACATCATTGCTTTACTAAAAAGCACAAGTAACAAAATCCTCGACGCATTCAAGCCAAAATCTCAGATCTATTATAAAAACACTATCACTGACTCCTAGGACCTAAGAGTACAACGATGACACATAAGACTCCATTTACATCTATACAAGACTCGACAGCTAGTATCTCCACCTGTGGAGTCACAACTGTCCCTGTTGCTGCTATTCTTCCCTTTTTATGAGGTTTCTGCCTCTACCTCGTCCGCGTCCACCTAAAAATGTTGGAATTCCATGGGGGTGAGACAATTATAGAATTTCCCCAGTGAGAGATATAACTCTCCGCTGAAAACATTATTATTACAGTTTAATAGAAATAAACTAAACAGTGGAATCATATATTCAACAACAGATAAATCAATATCTATGCAGATTAAAGTAACATTTCTATTCAAGCATTTAAGCTATAACTTGATAAAGAAGCATGTCTCTTATTCAATAAGGACTTGAAGAGTATATAAAACATTTATGTATCTAGAACATGCTAAGCAGAAGAACATCAACTGGTGATTCTCGTATTTCAATCTTATGCAAATACGCTACACGACTGATTACATTTTACAAACATTCTTAAGCTTATAACCTGAGGAGATGAGATATACCGCTCATACTCCAACCGACCACGGTTACGTAAAGCATCGGTACCACACAAGGTCAATGGGTGAGCCGGATTCCATGACCTCATCTGTCTCGGTCAGTACGAGACTACTTTGGCAGAGACATCATGTGTCAAACTACAATTAGCTTACCAGGGTATATTGACATCTTCTCTATAGAGTTATAGCCCGTAGCATATACTCTCTTCAGGGTTATGGCCTGTAGCCAATGCCTGGTATTATATTGAGGAGTTATGGCCCATAGCCATACTCTTATTGGGGTTGGTATGAAACCAATCGCGTACATAGGACATAACCTGTAGCCATTCCTATGGGGCATAAGGATATATTTACCCAATTACCCCCACATATTAAAAAATAAGCGTTCTGAGTAAAACTCATTTCACTATTCAGCTAATTCTGACGCTGATGGATCTGTGGCCAGGGAAACTACATTCTATGGTATCACTTGATTAATTAAATACATTATCATATTCTTTTAGCATCAACCAAGTTTTCAAACATAACTTATTAGAACAAGTTCTACAAAGAAACATGTACTATTTTCATCAGTTACTTCTCAGTCTTTATAAGACAGTGGGATCTCAGTCCCTCATTTCAATACTAGGGATAATCATCCCGTAACAATCTCAATACCATAATTATATGGATTTGGGTATTCAAACCCTTAGCTCATCAATGAGCACTGTTACCACTTTTTCAGGTAATTATATCCTTCAAGTCATTTGACCAAGGAAAACATGATACTTGCTACATAAGCATCTCTTATGGCACTTGAGGCTCATTAACTCTCTTGTTACTATTTACTAAGCAACAAGGTATATTATGGCACACAAGGCCCAATGAATAATTTCAATGAACAAAGCATCATAGCTCATACCTGGCTATGTTCATCATCTCAGGATACCTGTAGGGTTAACACACATGATAATAGATATATCAATCATATTTCAGTTTCATACTAATCAAGAGTAACACCACTATTCCCTTATCAGGGTTAGGGTTTCCCATTTCATGTTAATCAGGGTTACTCATTTCCTTTGCACAACTAGGACCAATGATTCATCATTTCATCCAAGATTAGGGTTTCATGCTATATAGTATAACCCAGAATTAGAGTTTCACACATCTTCACCCTATTTTAGAATTAGGGTTTACTATTCACATCACATCACCCTAGATTAGGGTTTATATTCAATAACCCACAATTAGGGTTTACTATTCTCCCCAAATAGGGTTTATCAATAAAATACCCTGAATTAGGGTTACTCATGTCATTACTCTAAATTCATATCACATTGTCCCCCTCGATTAGGGTTTTATTCAGAGTTGCCCTAAATTAGGGTTTGAGTTCATTAATCATCTCAATTAGGGTTTTATCACCTCTTTATCAAGGATCATACCCTAATTGTATATCACATCATTTTGATTATTTTAGACTTAATTACTACATGATTATCATTCATGTATGAATCTCTCTCTCTCATCCTACTCAGGAAGTTCACTACTCAATTCTTGATTAGATTGAGCCTACTCTTTATTCAAATACATGCATTTATGGTTAACATGATGTATTGAATCATTACATTATTATGTATTAATGATTAATCCCACTAAGGGCATCAATTATAAGTACATCAGGTCTCCAAAATGTTTTGATCAATTGAATCTTCAATTATATTAGGGATCCAAAAGAATTGATCAATTAAATTTCCAATTACATTAAGTAATCAATTGGATTAACCAATTAAATCTTCAAGTACATTAGGTATCCAAATAGATTAACCATATTGGACCTTCAATTACATCAGATATCCAAATGGATTAACCATGTTGATCTTCAAAAGATTTAATTACTCAGACCCTAAACGGTCTTAGTTGTCATAATTCAATTGGTTGAAAACCATTTGGGCAAATTGCCCTTGAAACCGATTGGACAAGAAAGGTGTTGAAACCAAATGAACTTTGGGTCACCAAATGGTTTGATACCGTTTGGAACCAAACGGTCGTAAGACTGTTTGGTCCAAACCCTCTCAAAACTGAATGGACCAAAAAGTCCTATCAACACATAAACAATTCATGGTTTCAATAGATGAACCGATTAACAATTGAATCCTTGATTTCTTCATCAAGTAAACTATTGAATCATCCTTCAATTGGACCATAAATTAGGGTTTTATACCCAATTGATCTAGGATTTCTACTCAAGAACCTTCAATTAGGGCTTTGAAATCAAGGAACCATCAATGATCAACATTGTGGAATTGATTCAATTGAAATCAATGAATCATCATCAAATTTTTGATATGACCTGACCTAAACGGTCTTGAGATCGTTTGAATGATCTCCAAACGGTCTTGAGACCGTTTGCCCCATCCTATCCTTGAAATTTGTGAAATTCCATTAGGGTTTTGATCATTGGATTGATCATCAAATCAACACTTAATTGCATTTCAATTTGGTATCTCTAGACCTTCAATTACTCGACCATACTTAACCCTAGACCTCCAAACGGTCTTGGGTGACCTCCAAATGGTCTTGAGACCGTTTGGGTGGCCTCCAAATGGTCTTGAGACCGGTTGGGCTCAATCACCCAAAAATCTAAAACAACCAATTTGAAGTTCAGCACTTAACCCAATTAGGGTTTGCTAATTGATTAACCTTCAACTAATGAACCCTTTGGAATTATTCAATCAAATTTGGTGGGTCATGAAACATAATTATTAACATCAAATTTTCCAAATGGTCAACCATGTTCAACTCTCCCAAATGTTTTGAAACCGTTTAGCTTCAAACGGTTTGATGAAACCGTTTGCTTTCAAACGGTTTTGTTGAAACTGAATGAGCAAGTTTGTTGAAACTGAATGAAATACAATTTCTTTGGGAAATGTGTCCAAGATGATGTCATCATCATCTACCTTCTTCCCTGTAGATATTGGTACTTATGATTTCATGGAATTACCAATTTCAACCAACAATTAATCAAGATGATGAAGGAATCAACGAAATTGCAAGATTAATAGTTGAATAACAATGTAAAGGGGTTCAAGTTATATAACCTGCCTCCAATTGTGCTTCAAAGCTTCAAGATCACGTAAACAATGGTGGATGCAAATCCCTTCACTATTCCAAGGCTCGTCCTCAATCTTTGAGTGAAAAGAAATGGTTAGCATTGAAGATGGGATCGAGATAAGAGGAAATCATGCATTGTTTTGTGATTTCCACCATGAATTCAAGGTGAAAGGAAGTCAAGAAGGTTACCAACGGTTTGGGGGGTCATCCTACTGGTCATCCAAAGTTTCCTTGGTCGTTTTTCAAGTAAAGAGAAGAAGTGGTTCGATATTACCCTTTCATTCTATGGATAAAGGAGCATATATGTGAATTTTATTGAAAATTCATTTAGGAGAGAGAAAGTAGGAATTATCTCCCCCAAAACCTTGCCACTTGCCCCCTTCTCTTCCTTGGATACGAGGCTATCTTCATTTCCTCTTATTCCTCTCAATTATCCACAATTTAAAGAAAATAAAATTAAGCACCTTAATCCTTATAATATTAATATCCATAAGTTAGTGGATATTTCTTTTTCTTATAATAATGTGAATGAGTTATCCACTTGCTTTGAGATATTACGTGGCCTAGGAAAGGCACAAGGGTGTTCACACTTGGGAAAATTCAGCCATCACGTTTTTGGTTGAAGGCCCTTCAATTATTTTTTTATTTTTACATTAAATTGAAATAAAGTTCCAATTATGCTTAAATCTTGATTATTTTAATATCAAGATTCTTTCTCCTCCAAAGTAATTCAAATGAAGCACCCCTATCATTTTATTTTCTCTAGATGATTCCAAGAAACATTAGGGACCCTTTAGAAGTGGTATTTTTCTTATTGAACCCTAGGTTTTGGGTAAATTGCACATTACACCAAAACTAGGTTTTAATGTACAGACATTACTTTATCAGCTCTTTCTTGGTACTCAGGCCACCACAAGCCATACCTATACATCATCTTCATTCTCATGATGCTTCAACACATGATGAACATATTATCATGCACAATTTGCAATTTAACCCCTCATCTTGGGTAATTTGCACTTTAGTCCAAAATAAGCAAAATATCATTTCAACATTATTCAAAAAGGACTAAAATTGAAATATAAGTTCCTCTTGAACCTTAATTACTTTTCAAAAGATAAGAGCAAGCATCTAATCAACTTTATTAAGCAAAAAACCTAGGGTTAAAGCATAACCCAGGTCAGGGATGTTACAAATTATCCACTCGTTAGAAGGATTTTGTCCCCGAAATCATCAACGAAAACATTTAAGAAAAAAGAGTAGGGTATTTCCTCCTCAGTTCTTCCTCTAGATCCCATGTAGCTTCTTCAACGCCACGATGATGCTAGAGAACTTTCACAAGACATATATCTTTCTTTTTCAGATTTTTGATTCTCCTATCAAGAATCAACACAGGTCCTTCAACATAAGATATATCATCATTTAGTTCTACCTCCATAGGTTGCAGAACTAACTCTGTGTCAGGATGACACTTTCTCAACATAGAGATATGGAACACTGGGTGCAATCTATGCAACTCAGGTGGAAACTCCAGCTTATAGGCTACCTTTCCCATCCTCTGAATGATCGGATAAGGCCCCATAAATCTAGGAGCTAACTTTCCCTTTCTTCCAAATCTAAGAACTCCTTTCCAAGGTGAGACCTTGAGATATACACTGTCTCCAACTTGGAATTCTAAAGGTCTTCGTCGTTTGTCAGCGTATGATTTCTGTCTATCCTATGCAGTCCTTAACTATTGTTGTATTACTTTAATCTTCTCAGTTGTCTGTTGCATAAGTTCAGGACCCAAAAGTTGATTTTCTCCTGTTTCATACCAACATAAAGGAGATCTACAACGTATACCATATAATACTTCATATGGTGCCATCTCAATACTGTGTTGATAGCTATTATTATAAGAAAATTCTATCAAGCTCAGGTGTAGATCCCAACTTCCTACAAATTGAAGGACGCATGCCCTAAGCAAGTCCTCCAAGGTTTGTATGGTCCTTTCCGATTGTCCATCTATTTTGTGGGTGAAAGATTGTACTAAACCTTAATTGTGTGCCCAAAGCTTTATGGAGTCACTCCCAAAAATGACTCATGAATTGGGGACCTCTATCAGATACAATAGTAGCTAGAACCCCGTGCAAACACACTATCTCATCTATGTATATCTATGCAAGCTTCTCAGTAGTGTAGGTTGTTTTGACAGGAATGGAATGTGCTATCTTAGTCAACCTATCAACTATCACCCAAATGGAATCATGACTTTTGGCTGTTCTAGGAAAACCAACTACAAAGTCCATGGTCACATGATCCCATTTCCACTGTGGTATAGGAAAAGATTGCATTGTTCCTGTGGGCTTCTGATGTTCAACTTTAACTTGCTGACACACCGGACACCGCATAACAACCTCAGCTACATCTTTCTTCAATCTAGGCCACCAATACATATCTTTTAAGTTCTGATACATCTTGGTGCTCCCTGGATGCATAGCATACATTGAAAAATGAGCTTCTTCCATAAATAACTTTCTCAAGTCATTGGCATCAGGTACTACCATCCTTCCATGATAACAGACTACCTGATCCTTTGACTCATGAAAGCCATCCCGTTTCTCACTACCATACTCTGATCTAATCTGCTGAACTACAACATCAGTTTGTTGTGCTTCTTTAATCTGTTGTCTCAGAGTTGGTTTTATGTGCATGTCAACTAACAACCCGGCTAACAATGGTACTTTTAGTTGTACATTGTTTTGCCTCAAGGAGATAAACATATCTCTCTTAGAGCACACTAAGGAATTCAACTGTGCTTTATCTAAGGCTGGTGTTGCTGATTTCCTACTTAAAGCATCAACAACCACATTAGCCTTCCCTGGATGATAATCTATTGTACAGTCATAATCTTTGATTAACTCCATCCAACGGCGTTGCCTCATGTTCAGCTCATGCTGTGAAAAGATATACTTTAAGTTCTTATGGTCCGTGAAAATCTGGAATGTTTCTCCATAGAGATAATGTCTCTAGATCTTCAAGGCATGGACCACAGCAGCTAGATCTAGATCGTGTGTTGGATAATTCTCCTCGTGTTTCTTAAGCTATCGAGAAGCAAAAGAAATCACTTGTTTATCCTAGATCAACACACATCCTAGACCGTTCTTGGATGCATTGCAGAAAACTACATACCCCTTTCCCTGCTCAGGTAACACCAACGCAGGTGCACTTGTCAATCTTTCTTTCAGCAACTAGAAAGATTGTTGACACTTGTCATTCCAGATAAAAGGAACCTCTTTCCTGGTCAACTTGGTTAGGGGTAAAGCTATAGAACTGAAGTTATTAATGAACCTCCTATAATAGCATGCTAGTCCTAGGAAACTATGTATCTCTGTCGGTGTCCTTGGTTGTTCCCATTGTAGGACAGATTCTACCTTCTTAGGATCAACACGAATACCTGAAGCAGATATTACGTGTCCAAGAAAAGAGACTTCTGGTAACCAAAACTCACATTTGCTAAACTTAGCATACAACTTATGCTCTCTTAGAAAAGTTAGAGCCTGATGGAGGTGCTTCTCATGCTATTGAGCATCTCTACTATAGATCAAGATATCATTTATGAAGACTACTACACACTGATCAAGAAAAGGTCGAAAGATTCTATTCATGAGTTCCATGAATGCAACTGGTGCATTAGTTAGTCCAAACGACATAACTATGAACTCATAGTGACCATACCTTGTCCTAAAAGCAGACTTAGGTATGTCACCCTCCTGAATATGCAACTGATGGTATCCCGACCTCAAATCTATCTTAGAAAACACAGTTGCACCACGCAACTGATCAAACAAGTCATCTATTCTTGGCAAAGGATACTTGTTCTTTATGGTTATTTTATTCAACTGCCTATAGTCGATGCATAAACGCATAGACCCATCTTTCTTCTTAACAAAAAGAACTGAAGCATCCCAAGGTGAAGTGCTCGGTCAGATAAAACCCTTCTCAAGCAACTCTTGTAGTTGTTTCTTGAGTTCTTCCATCTCAGCCGGTGCCATTCTATATGGCTTTTGTGCTATAGGTTGTGTGCCCGGAATCAGATTAATCTCAAAATCAATCCCTCGGGGCGGAGGTACACCTGGAAGTTCCTCAGGAAGCACATCCTCAAATTCCCTGACTACTGGAACTTCAGAAGGATGAGGGCTCTCCATGGTGGTATCTACCACATGTGCCAAGAATGCGAAACATCCTTGTCTCATCAGCTTCCCAGCTATCATAGCTGACACAAGACAAGTTGAAAGAATCTTTCTATCTCCCTAAAAGATCCATGTGTCACTATCATCTGTGAACACATCTTGCTTGGATTCACAATCCAAGACAACCTTGTACTTTTCTAGTGTGTCCATTCCAAGAATTATATCGAATCCGTGCATCTCAAGTGGTATAAGATCCAATTGAATGCGATGTTCAGAAAAGATAAGAGTGCAAGGAGAACACACCTCCCACAACACTTCATATCCCAACAAAGGGGTTTCTAGAATCAAACTATTTGCTCTATGAATGACAATCATGTTGCAGTCATATATCACTTCTCGAGTGATAAAGGAATGTGTAGCACTCGGATCAATTAAAACAGATACGAAGTAGGATGAAGACATATCAGAATAAAATAGTTTCATCTGACCTGTCACAACTCGTGGATTAACCACTGCCTCGGGCTAATTCATTGCATAGAATCTCATTGTTGCCTTCTATTGACCCTGTGATCTATTATTGGATGCAGAAGATCCTGCCTGGGATGCTTGTCCACATCCTTGGGTACCACTAGAAAACAACTTTCTCTGAGAACCTTGATGACTCTATCTCGGGGGTTGATTCACTACTACATTCCCCATTGGGCAATCCCTTGCCAGATGTCCTACTAGTCCACATCGATGACAAGTTCTACTCTCTTGATGTGGTCTAGAGGGTCCAGTTACTGATGTTGATGCCATGCTAGGGGTTCTACTCGGAGGAAAACTATGACCTCTACCCTTACTTGACGTCCACTGCGTCTGGGTATTGAACCTCTGTGGTGTTGCTCGTGCGGAAAACCTTAGTTTCTTGAAACTCTTGGACTTTTTTCCATGAAAATCAGGATACACTTTCTTATTAGTGGTTTGTCGCTTCTCGATCACAAACCTCTCTATCCGTCTTATGGACTCCACGAAGGTGGCAAACCTCGCTCAGTTCTCTAAAGCAGACACCAGAGTGGTCAATTCAGCGTTCAATCCCTTCTCGAAATGATGTATCCTCTCCTCATCAGTAGATGCCATATGCGGACAAAACTGCAAAAGTTCCATTAACTTAGCCTCATACTCGCTAATGTTCATTTTTCCCTTCCTAATCCGTTCAAAGTGAGTAATTTTCTCATCTAGAAAAGTCTTGGGAAAGTATCTACTGACGAATTCTCGTCGAAACTCTTCCCATCCAATTTCAACACCTGGCCTCTTGCCTTCCTCAATGTTCCACCAATGACCAACACTACCTTTTAACAGGTATACTGCATGTCTCACCTTCTCATACTCAGAGATATTAAGGATTCTAAAGGCTTTCTCCAGCTCAGTCAACCATAAGTTTACATCAGCTGGATCAGCCGTACCAACATAATCTATGGCTCCCACCTGGCGAAGTCGTTCAAATGTCTTTCCGACTCCCTGTCCTTCATGGTGGGTAGGTGCCCTAGGTGTAGGTAATGGCATCCTATCTGTCATATGAGTCATGGCTGCCATAAACTATCCAAACATGGCTTGGAAGGCTGGGTTCCCCATATCTGCTTGATTGAACTGGGGTTGTTCAGGCATGGGCTCCTCCCTATCTTAGTCTCTTACACCTCCTCCTGGTGCAGCAACACTGCTCTCAACAGCATGTTCATCGTGTGATCCAGACATATTTAGTTTTTCTTCTCCTCCTATATGAGCAGAAGACACTATCAGATAACTGGAAGACACTAGAACAGACTCAACAACCTTAATCCTATGTCTCTGTAAATTCAGCAAACCTAGAGCTCTGATACCACTAAATTGTGGCGAACGATTCACAAACATCGATTAAGATTAATGGGGAAGCAGTCGTTAACAACGGAATTACTGAAAATCACTAAAAATTAAAACTTTTTACAAAGAGATCCAAACGCAGGAGAACTCTTTCAATAAGAACCATAATATTACATTCACATCCCGGTTCACATAGTACATTCTCTGTACCATTTCTTCTCGAGAAATATATATACATCATTGCTTTACTAAAAAGCACAAGTAACAAAATCCTCGAGGCATTTAAGCCAAAATCTCAGATCAATTATAAAAACACTATCACTGACTCCTAAGACCAGAGAGTATAGAGACGACACATAGGACTCTATTTACATCTATACAAGACCCGACAGCCAGTATCTCCACCTGTGGATTCACCGTTGTCCCTATTGCTGCTGCTGCTGTTCTTCCCTTTTTATGAGGTCTCTGCCTCTACCTCTTCTGCATCCACCTAAAAATGTTGGAATTCCACGAGGGTGAGACAATTATAGAATTGCCCCAGTGAGAGATATAACTCTCCGCCGAAAAAATTATTATTACAGTTTAATAGAAATAAACTGAACAGTGGAATCATATATTGAACAGTAGATAAATCAATATCTATGCAAATTAAAGTAACATTTCTATTCAATCATTTAAGCTATAACTTGATAAAGCAGCATGTCTCTTATTCAATAAGGACTTGAAGAGTATATAAAACATTTATGTATCTAGAACATGCTAAGAAGAATAACATCAACCAGTGATTCTCGTATTTCAATCTTATGCAAATACGCTACACGGTTGATTACATTTTACAAACATTCTTAAGCTTATGCCCTGAGGAGATGAGATATATCACTCATACTCCAACCGACCACGATTACGTAAAGCATCGGTACCACACAAGGTCAATGGGAGAGCCAGATTTCATGACCTCATCTGTCTCATTCAGTACGAGACTACTTTGGCAGAGACATCATGTGTCAAACTGAAATTAGCTTGCCAGGGTATATTGACATCTTCTCTATAGAGTTATAGCCCGTAGCATATACTCTATTCAAGGTTATGGCCCATAGACAATGCCTGGTATTATATTGAGGAGTTATGGCCTGTAGCCATACTCTTATTGGGGTATGGTCCGAAACCAATCCCGTACATAGGACATAGCTCGTAGCCATTCCTATGGGGCATAAGGATATATTTACCCAATTACCCCCACATATTAAAAAATATGCGTTCGGAGTAAAACTCATTTCACCATTCAACTAATTTTGACGCTGATGGATCTATGGTCAGGGCAACTACATTCTATGGTATCACTTCATTAATTAAGTACATTATCAAATTCTTTTAGCATCGGCCAAGTTTTCAAGCATAACTTATTAGAACAAGTGCTACAAAGAAACATGTACTATATTCATCAGTTACTTCTCAGTCTTTATAAGACATTGGGATCTGAGTCCCTCATTTCAATACTGGGGATTATCATCCCTTAACAATCTCAATACCATAATTATATAGATCTGGGTATTCAAATCCTTAGCTCATCATTGAGCACTGTTACCACTTTTTCAGGTAATTATATCCTTCAAGTCATTTGACTAAGGAAAACATGATACTTGCTACACAAGCTTCTCTTATGGCACTTTGAGGCTCATTAACTTTGTTGTTACTATTTACTAAGCAACAAGGTATATTATGGCACACAAGGCCCAATGAATAATTTCAATGAACAAAGCATCATAGCTCATACCTGGATATGTTCATCATCTCAAGATACCTGCATGGTTAACACACATGATAACAGATATATCAATCATATTTCAGTTTCATACTAACAAGAGTAACACCACTATTCCCTTACTAGGGTTAGGGTTTCCCATTTCATGTTAATCAGGGTTACTCATTTCCTTTGCACAACTAGGACCAATGATTCATCATTTCATCCAAGATTAGGGTTTCATGCTATATAGTATAACCCAAAATTAGAGTTTCACACATCTTCACCCTATTTTAGAATTAGGGTTTACTATTCACATCACATCACCCTAGATTAGGGTTTATATTCAATAACCCACAATTAGGGTTTACTATTCTCCCCAAATAGATTTTATCAATAAAATACCCTAAATTAGAGTTACTCATGTCATTACTCTAAATTCATATCACATTGTCCCCCTCGATTAGGGTTTTATTCAGAGTTGCCCTCAATTGATGGTCCAATTGAAGGATGATTCAATTAGGGTTTTGATCATTGGATTGATCATCAAAGCAACACTTAATTGCATTTCAATTTGGTATCTCTGGACCTTCAATTAGTCAACCATACTTAACCCTAGACCTCCAAACGTTCTTAAGACCATTTGGGTGACCTCCAAACAGTCTTGAGACTGTTTGGTCTCAATCACCCAAAAATCTAAATCAACCAATTTGAATTTCAGCACTTAACCGAATTAGGTTTTGCTAATTGATTAACCTTCAAGTAATGAACCCTTTGGAATTATTCAATCAAATTTGGTTGGTCATCAACCATCATTATTAACATCAAATTTTCCAAACGTTCAACCATGGTCAACTCTCCCAAATGGTTTGAAACCATTTAGCTTCAAACAGTTTGATTAAACCGTTTGCTTTCAAATGGTTTTGTTGAAACCGAATGACCAAGTTTGTTGAAACCGAATGAAATACAATTTCTTAGGGAAATGTGTCCAAGATGATGCCATAATCATCTACCTTCGTCCCTGTAGATCTTAGTACTTCTTATTTTGTGGAATTACCAATTTCAACCAACAATTAATCAAGATGATGAAGGAATCAACGAAATTGCAAGATTAATATTTGAATAACAATGTAAAGGGGTTCAAGTTATATAACCCACCTCCAATTGAGCTTCAAAGCTTCAAGATCACGTCAACAATGGTGGATGCAACTCACTTCACTATTCCAAGGCTCGTCCTCAAGCTTTGAGTGAAAAGGAATGGTTAGAATTGAAGATGGGATCGAGATAAGAAGAAATCATGCATTGTTTTGTGATTTCCACCATGAATTCAAAGTGAAAGGAAGTCAAGAAGCTTACCAACAGGTTGGGGGTCGTCCTCCTGATCCTCCAAAGCTTTCCTTGGTCGTTTTTCAAGCAAAGAGAAGAAGTGGTTCAAAATTACCCTTTCATTCTATGGATAAAGGAGCATATATGTGAATTTTATTGAAAATTCATTTAGGAGAGAGAAAGTAGGAATTATCTCCCCCAAAACCTTGCCACTTGCCCCATTATCTTTCTTGGATACAAGGCTATCCTACTTGCCTCTTATTCCTCTCAATTATCCACATTTTAAAGAAAAGAAAATTAAGCACCTTAACCCATATAATATTAATATCCATAAGTTAGTGGATATTTCTTTTTCTTATAATAATGTGAGTGACTTATCCACTTGCTTTGAGATATTTCGTGGCCTAGCAAAGGCACAAGGGTGTTAACACTTGGGAAAATTCATCCATAACGGTTTTGGCTGAAGGCCCTTCAATTATTTTATTTATTTTTAAATTAAATTGAAATAAAGTTCCAATTATGCTTAAATCTTGATTATTTTAATATCAAGATTCTTTCTCCTCCAAAGTAATTCAAACGAGGCGTCCCTCTCATTTTATTTTCTCTACATGATTTCAAGAAATATGAGGGACCCTCTAGAAGTGGTATTTTTATTATTGAACCCTAGGTTTTGGGTAAATTGCACATTACACCAAAACTAGGTTTTAATACACATACATTGCTTTATCAACTCTTTCATGGTACTCAGGCCACCACAAGCCATACCTCTACATCATCTTCATTCTCATGATTCTTCAACAAATGAGGAACATATTATCATGCACAATTTGCAATTTAACCCCTCAACTTGGGTAATTTGCACTTTAGTCCAAAACAAGAAAATATCATTTCAACATTATTCAAAAAGGACTAAAATTAAAATATAAGTTCCTCTTGAACCTTAATTACTTTTCAAAAGATAAGAGCAAGAATCTAATCAACTTTATTAAGAAAAACACCTAGGGTTAAAGCATAACCCAGGTCAGGGATGTTACATGCATGCTCATGGTGACTGCATTCTTGTGGTGTGTCTGTTTACTGACTACACCTTCTTGATTTGCCTATTTACTTATTGCACCATCATAGTATGACTGCAAACTTTGGTGACTTTGTCACTCAAGATCTACTGAATGTGTATTGACACATTTTGCTCTTTTACTGTTAAAATGATTGAAATTGGTTATCATGGTGATGTCATAGACATATATTTATCCCACATGAACTTACTTGGTAGACTATCTTTTTTATATTTCTTTCACCTTTGTGGTTGCATATGTGATTGGGAACTTTTTTGCTGCACCTAGGTCCTGTAGGTACCTAACTAATGTTAGCTGATGATCGATATGATGATCCTTCTAGAACCAATGATGCACACTAGAACCGGCTCATTGATTTTATTTTGATACAACATTTCTACTTTTTTCTTTCATGTTAAGAAAAAATTTTATTTTATTTCTATAAAAAGAACTGTGCATGGTTTATGTTATTATTTCTTATGAAATATTATTATTTGATCAATCTTGTTTATGGATTAAGATATTATCTTATGACTAATCCTCTAATTGAAGGAGTGTTTTTACCCTGATTGGACAGATGTTCCTTATACTTCTATATGTGTTTGAAATTGTATTCTTGAGACGTTACATTTTATATTAAACATCCTTTCTAATCTCACGGTACATATAGATGTTATATTTTCAATTAAATTCATCACTCCACTATTTTTTATCATGATCTACGTTAAGCAAGAATGCTCATTTTGTACTACCCACTATGTACTAAGTGTCTTATAAGGATCACAATTATCCTAAAGGTAAAATGGACACACATAAGTATAATGCCTTTTTAAAAATGGAAGATAATTACTATATTAAAGGTTATGCTCTCATGAACTATGTCTTTCTTTTGAGAGCAGATACTAGATCAAAAACTAGAGCTAATGAAAATTACTTAAATATGATTTTGTCCTTATATTTATAGATTGTATGAATAAGAAAGACCATACTGAATATTGCTTTTATGACTTTGTCTGAAGGTCAATTGTTGCCTTCCATTCTATGATACCAATATGCCATGTTGTGTTTACTGTACCCAATCTTGGGTAGTAAAATTTAGGAGCTTTTACTACTTTGGGTTGACTGAATATCTAGGTGAAAAAATCCATAGGTTGATTGATTACTAACTGACTACACTCACTTGGTGTGACAGCTTACTGAGTGCGTTGTCATGGTGATTGCACCCCCGTAGTGTGACTATTTATTGAATAATCCCTCATTGTTTGACTATCTACTGATTGCATCCTCATGGTGTGACTTTTTACTGACTACATCCTAGTGGTATGACTGTCGTGTGACTTTTTACTGACTTCATCCTTGTGGTATGACTGCAACATTTGGTTACTTTATCACCCAAGATTTACTAAATGTGTCTTGAGGAAAATGTTGCTCAATGACAATCAAAATGATTGAAATTGGTTATCATGGTAATGGCATAATGCATATATTTATCGCACATGAACTTACTAGTTAGACTATCTCTTTTTGTATCTTTCACCTTTGTGGATGCATACGTGATGGAAATTTTTCCTTACATCTAGATCCTACATGTACTTGTTGATATTGGTTGACGGCCAACATGATGATCCTTCTAGCACTAATGATGCACACTGGAAACTAGCTCATCAATTTTATTTTGATATAGAATTTCTTGTTTTTTATTTAGGATTAGACTAAATGTTACTTTATTTTTATAAAAAGAACATGCATGGCCTATTATGAAACATTGTTATTTGATAATTCTTACTTATAGATAAATATATTATCTTATGATTGATCCTCGTATCAATAGAGTGTTCTCACCCTGATTGGACCGGTGTTCCTTATTCTTTGTTATGTGTTTTAAATTATATTTTTGGGGTGTTACATTTTATGATATCAGATCCAAGGTTTCTAATGTATAGTTAAGAACTGAAGAAAAATAAAATCATCAGTTACAATCAACTACATATTATCAAGCAAGGTACGCTTGATGTTGTTGAGCCCTTAGTACTTTTTTGATAATGGATTTGGTTGGTCGTTATCTTTAAAATTATGGTGCCAAATTAAATCTGAATTCAAAATAAGTACCTTTCTCTAATGATATCAACACCTCTTGGTTCACACAACCATTGCAATAGATATGTGATGGATGTGCATATGAAATTATAGAATGATAGTTTCTGGATCGATCTTGTAATTCACGAGATGATTGATCTTGATTTATTACTCGGTATGGTTTTGTTTGATCAGAATGATGCTTGTGTATTCTATAAAGAGAAAAATGTTATGATAGGGCTAATTTCAAAGCCAGATCAATCATTAAATTTGAAATAGAAAGACAGTCGACAATTGATTTGAGATATTTTTGATTCTTTTGCTATGAGCTTTGGAGGCTCAAAAAATATAGATGGATGGTTGTAGGCTTCTCTGCTGATTACAGTGAAGACTGTCACTTCTATTGCTAGTATTGAGGAATTGGAGACAATGAAGGATTTATCTGATGTGTTCCCTAAGGACCTTCCAGGAGTACTGGCACATAGATAAGTTGATTTCTCTATTAATATCTTGTTTGAGATTGTTCCTATATCCAAACTACCTTTTTAAATAGCCCCTATTGGACTTCTAAAGATGATGAAGCAGTTGCAAGATCTTAAAAATAAGGGTTATATCTGACCCGATATATCCCCTTGGATTTTTCCCATACTCTTTGTAAAGTAGAATAAAGTATCCTAACAACAACACAATTAATACTTGTTGTTCAATCAAATCATTATGGAAAATAAATATCCTCTTCAATGCATTGATGACTTGTTTGACCAACTATAATCTGATGCAATCTTCTATAACATTGACTTCAAATCTAGATATCATCAACTAAAAATAGTTGAACAAGATATTCCTAATACTACTTTTTGAGAAAGAGACTAGCATTATGAACTTTGTGTAATGCCTTTTGGTTTAACAAATGCCCATTCTACATTCATTGATCTGATGAATCGAGTGTTCCAACCTCATCTACATCAATTTGTGACTATCTTTGTAGATGATATTCTAGTTTTCTCTCCTGACAAAGAGAAACACAAGGAGCAATTGATGCTTTAGATCCCAAGACACAACAAGCTTTATGCCAAATTATCTAAATGTGGTTTTTCTTTCTTGGACAAGTTATGTTTTTGGACATGTTATTTCTAAACACAATATATCTTTGGGTCGTTCCAAGGTTGAATCTATGATGGATTGGGATAGACACAAGACAATGTGAAAGATAGGGAGTTTTCTGGGAATGGTTGGTCACTATCGGAGGTTTATTGAGAACTTCTCCTGTATAGACCTTCTACAGACCAATCTAACAAAAAAGGGTTTTAAGTTCTTATGGATGCAAAAGTGAAAAGATAGTTTTCAAGAGTTAAAGATAGATCTAATTACAACACCATTGTTCACCCTTCATAAAGGCAATGGTAGTTTTGAGATTTATACTAATGTTTATGTAATTGGTTTGGGTTGTGTCTTTATGCAGCATGGTATGGTGGTAGGACATACCTCTTGACAACTGAAAATTGTGAGAGGAATTACTCCACTCATGAATAGGAGTTGGCTATTGTGGTGCATTCTCTTAAAATATGGCCTCGTTATCTTTATGGGAAGCAATTTCAAGTATTTTCTAATCTTGAAATCTTGAAATATAACTTTTTATAGAAGGAGTTGAATATGAGACAACATTATTGATTGAAATTCTTGAAGGAATATGATTTATCCATTAATTATCATCCTAGAAAGCCCAACATTGTGGAAGATGCTCTTAGTAGGAAATTGACTGATACAATGAATAATCTGATGATCCAAAAATGGACACTACTAGAAGATATTGCTCAGAAGTGACCATCTGTCAAAAGAGTAAAGAAGATAGCTATGGCATGTTTGATGTCACAACCCCAAATGATAAAGAGGATTGTGGAGTCCCAACATGAAGACACTATAAGAAAGAATATGATGAAGGTTGTTGAGGAAGAAAGATATTAACGTCCAATAGGGTCATATGGGAGTATAACATTTATGACACGTCTTTGGGTTCCCATTACTTGCAATATGATAGAGGAAGTAAGGAAGAATGCTCATATGAAAAAAATTCTCTATCCATATAGGAAGCACATAGATGTTCAAAGACGCAAAGAAGTTGTTGGTGGCCAAGAATGTAAAAGAACATAGCTAATTTGGATTCTATATGCCTATTTTGGAAACACGTAAAGATTGGACATCAAAGATGTGTCTAGTTATTACAAGAACTAGAAATACCTGAATGAAAATGGGAGCTTATAGTGACAATTTTGCTGTGTTATTGTAAGGACCTTGACCTAGCTTAATGCTTAAGTGTTCTTGCTTTGCTTAATAACATGCTTCAACCTTAATCTAATCTCTTGAGATGCATCAATAACATGTGACATGCCTATGTTTTCAGTTTGGTCCTGTTTGCTTGACGTTTGAGCTATTTGTGCTTGTTTTGGACCAAGTTTCAATTTACCCATGTTGAGGATTTATATTGCAATTTGTTGCATGTAGAGTTTTCTTCATGTGCCTTAGCATCATGAGAGAGAAGATGATGCTATGGGGTGCCTTGTTTGAGCTTTGGATTATAAGGTGGCATTTTGAGGTGAGATTAGGGTTTGCATGAGTTGCATGTGTCATGGTAGTGACCGTGTATGTTCCTTGAGTATCGACCTATGTAGCGACCTTGATGATGTGTTTGGAGAGTGCAACAACTGCTACAACATGTTTTGGATGTTTTTCTTGGACCATGTGCTTTGGACATGTGTTTGGTCGCTAGGGTTTTGCTTTAGTGAAGTGTTGCAACTGAAACACTTTTGGTGTTCTTCTGTTGCGGTCAATACTAGGGTTTGTGATGTATTACGAACACTACCAAGGTGTGTGTTTCTACCATTATGGGTTTGAGGGCCAAGTGGTATCTACACCACTTTGGTTTTAACATTACTTTTTGCATGTTAACATGCATGGCCGATCCATGAAAGGACAAGTGTTTTTTTGGTGTCCTAATCTTGAGACCTCATACCTTTACTGTGGCATGCAACTCACAAAAACAAGATTAATTAAGCAGAAGCGATCATTTGCAGTGGATTAATCACTAACAATTAAAACCTTTTTCAAAGAGATCCAATCATAGGAAAACTCTTTCAATAAGAACTAATGTATTACATTTACATCTTGGTTCATAAGTACATATCTTGTACTATCTCTTCTCGAGGGTTACAACATCAACTTCCTTATTAAAAGTTAAACACAGACAACATAAGAACCTCGAGGAATTAAGACAAAATCTCAAAATGATTAATTAAAATCACTAACTATTAACTCCGAGGACCTGAGAGTACAGAGACGACACATAGGACTTCTATCTATGAACACGACAGACAACACACTCCATCTGAGTTGTTGATGATGTACCTACTACTGCTGAAGTTCTTCTTCTGCCAGATATTCTCAATCTCCTCCGTGCTCGTCCACCTAAAAATGTTGGATCCCACGGGGGTGAGACAATTGAAAATTGCCCCAGTGAGAGATAGGAATCTCTGCAAGAAACATTATTATTGCAGTTTATAATATAAATTTGAACAGAAGATAAGTAGTTTATATCATTCTCATTTTTAACTATTGCAACTATCTGCGATAGAGAAGTAAATCATCTATTCTCTTTATAAGGAATAGAAAGAACATGTATATTATTTATCTATTGTATCATCTCAACATCTCATGCTTTTCTCATGATACTTATTACTCTGATATGTCATCCATGACTCTTTCTTGTTTCTATCTGATGGCCTTAGCCAATCTTCTAAATAGATATTAGTTTATACTAGACATTAGAGTGTGCATCATCATGTCTTATTTAGGCATTGGTCCATACCAATCCTATATAAATATTCTAGGCATTGGAATATACCAATCTTGTGCAACTAGTACGAGCATTGGACTTCTATTGTTCTTATGTATCCATTCCAAGTATTGGACTATGCCAACCTTGTGATATTATTCCAGGTATTGAACTATGTCAACCCTATGCAATTATTCCAGGTATTGAATTATACCAACCCTATGCAACTATTCCAGGTATTGAACTATGTCAACCCTGTGCAATTATTCCAGGTATTGAACTATGTCAACCCTGTGCAATTATTCCAGGCATTGAACTATGTCATTCCGGTGCAATTATTCCAGGTATTGGGTTATTACCAATCCTGTGCAATTATTCCAGGTATTGGGATTTAAACAATCCTGTGTTATTATTCCAGGTATTGGGATTTAACCAATCCTGTGTTATTATTCCAGGTATTGGGATTTAACCAATCCTGTGTTATTATTCTAGGTATTGAACTATGTCAACTCTATGCAACTATTCCAGGTATTGAGATATGTCAATCCTGTGACATTATTCCAAGTATTGGGATTTAACCAATCCTGTGATATTATTCCAGGTATTGAACTATGTCAATCCTGTGACATCATTCCAGGTATTGGGATTTAACCAATCCTGTGATTTTATTCCAGGTATTGAACTATGTCAATCATGTGACATTATTCTAGGTATTGGCATTTAACCAATCCTGTGATATTATTCCAGGTATTGGATTATACCAATCTTGTGCATCTTATTATAGATTATGACATCTTGTCACCTCACATTAGGCAATAACCATTCTCATGGCTTATAGAGCACATTTAATATCTTGTCACCTCTCACTAGGTAACAATTAACATCATGGCTCACAAGGCCCATAAAACATCTTGTTACCTCTCACTAGGTAACCATTAATATCTTTTTGAAAGATCTGGAGGTGATATTTATGATGTCTTGAAGCATTACATTCCTTATTATTTTTAACTTACTTAAGTTTATCAACTTGTATTATATTAAGGCATTTCCCATCTTAATACTTTTATCCACTAACCTATCGCCTTTATCATAAAGTGCATAGGTTATAGAACACTCATTAGAATTATCCAACTATCCTTAATGATATGGACTCATCTTAGGTTAAGGCATTGCTTTCTATAAGGTTATCTATAATCAATACTTTAGGTATTTCTCTTATCAATGTATTAGTTACTATTCCATTATTAGGATTAGGATCTCCCATACCATCACCCTTTATTAGGGTTAGGATTTCACATACCATCTCTCATCATTAGGGATAGGATTTCTCATACCATTTCTCATCATTAGGCTTTCACATCAAATTGCCCATAATTAGGGTTTACTATTCATCCCAACTAGGGTTCCTCATAGCATCACCCTGAACTATGGTTTCTCATGGAATCACCCTCAATTAGGGTTTCTCATGGAATCACCCTCAATTAGGGTTTCTCAAATCATATCAATTGGAGATGCTCATCCCAATTAGGGTTTCACTCCCCATTCCCATAATTGGGGTTTTACATTATATTCCCCGGAATTAGGGTTAGGGTTCATTAACCTTCTTAATTAGGGTTCATGGTCTCTTTATCAAGAATTATACCCTAATTACACATTCATTCATGTTGGAAGTGTTGAGACTCAAACTCTACATGATTATTGTTCATGTAAGAAGTTATCTTTCTCTCTCATCCTTTATAGAATGATATTTACATCAGACTTGATTGTATTAAGTCAACTTAAATTGATTGAAAGGTTGACACCAAGTATTATGTCACTACTTCCTTAATCGTAAGGATTAATCATTCATAAGGTATTAATGACCCTATTTTAATAAGGGTACAATTACCATAATCATCCTTGAATTACATCATGTAATGTTCAATTGAACCATTGATCTTTAAACACCTTAAGTGTCCATACGGTTTTGGTTAATTATTTCTCAAACGGTCTTGGTCACTTAGACCCCAAACAGTGTTGACCAACCATACCTCAAACAGTCTTGCATGGATAACCTTCAAACGGTCTAAGACCGTTTAGACCTCCAAACGGTCTTGGTCTAACAGTTTGAAATCATTTGGCAAAGTTAGCACTTGAAACCGTTTGACAAAGTAGGTGTTTGAAACTGTTTGAGTCTCAATCGGTTTGGGATCGTTTGGTCCCAAATGGTCTTGAGACCATTTGGTCCTAAACAGTCTTGAGACCATTTGGACTCAAATGGTCTTGAGACCATTTGGTCCAAACCTCCTCAAAACCGATTGGACCAAAAAGGGTCTCAACCTCTCACATCGATTTAGGGTTTCCAAGGTTAACTCCCTCATCAATTGAATCCATGTAATTACTCATCATTTGAACCTAAGCACCATGCTTCAAGTGAGATTAATGAATCATCCTTCAATTGATTCAATCTTCAATTGATCATCAATTAGGGTTTTGAACCCAATTGAATTAGGGTTGAAATCGATGAACCTTCAATATTAGTCATTATGGAACTAATTGCTTAGAAATCATTGGTCCATCATTCAAATTGGGCATGTCCTGACCTCAAACGGTCTTGAGGTCATTTGGATGACCTCCAAACGGTCTTGAGACCATTTGCCCCATCTATCATTAAAAATTGGTGAAGTTCAATTAGGGTTTGCATCATTGAATTGCTCATCAGACTAGCTATTGATTGCATTACCATTTGATATCTTTAGGTCCTCCACTACTTCACCATAATCAACCCTAGACCTCCAAATGGTCTTGAAACCATTTGGGTGATCTCCAAATGGTCTTGAGACCGTTTGGGTTAATCAACCCAAAGAATTAAATCAATTAGTTACAAAATCAGCACTCAACCCGATTAGGGTTTCTAATTAGATGATTGTCCAAATATTAATTCAATCAATTGGAACCATTAGATCCTTATCCAAAAAGTGCTAGGGTTCTGACCTAAAATGGGCAACCCATCCAAACGGTCAACCATCCTAAACGATTTGGGGGTCAAAGCTCTAAACGGTTTACAAACCGTTTAGTCTCCAAATGGTTTGGTGAAACTGTTTGGATCAAGATCTTCAAAACCGTTTGCAATTGATATTTGGGGAGGTGTGTGCTTATGATGATTTCATCATCATCAAGCTCTAAACCCATGAAACTTTCTGTGATTTTCATGGTGATTTCATCCATCAACCAAATAAATTTTCGAGAATAAAGAAAGGATCAACATTTAATAAGGAATTGAATGCAATAACAATATTAAAGGTTCAAGTTATAAATCCCACCTCCAATAGATCTTTAAAGCTTGGAGCTTCACATCAACAATGGTGGATGAAGATTTTGCAACTCCCCCTAGGCTCGTCCTCAAGCATTTGGGTGAAAAGATTGGCTAGGGTTGAAGATGGAGTGAAGAAAAGAAGAAATCAAGCATTGATTTGTGATTTCCACCAATGATTCAAGGTGAAATAGGGTCAAGAAGCTTACCAACAGGTTTGGGCTCATTCTCCTCTTGCTCCCAATCTCCCAAGGTCGTTTTTCAAGCAAAGGGTGGAAGTGAATTCGAAATTCCCCCTTTACTCTATGGATAAATGAGCTTATATTCAATTTTTATTAAAAATTCAATTAGGAGAGAGAAAGTAGGAATTACATCCCACATATCCTTGCCACTTGCGCCCTTTTATTACTTAGGTAAGAGTCTATCCTTTTTGCCTCTTATTATTCTCAATTATCCACAATTTAAAGAAAAGCAAATTAAGCACCTTAAATCATATTATAATAATATCCATAAGTGAGTGGATATTTCTTTTTCTTATAATAATGTGAGTGTGTTATCCACTTCCCTTCGATATTTTCATGCCTTTACAAGGCACATCGTCATACACATATATGGATTTCAACCATTTCAATTTTGGTTGAAGGGCACTTCAATTAATATATTTATTTTTGCTTACAATTGAAGTTCCAATTATGCTTAAATCTTGATTATTTTAATATTAAGATTCTCTCTCCTCCAAAATGATACAAATGAGACGAACCTCTCATTTTATTTTCTCTACATGATGCAAAGAAACATTAGGGACTATTCTGAAGTGATAATTTGCATATTGAACCCTGGGTTTTGGGTAAATTGCACATTGCACCAAAACTAGGTTTTAATGCATAAACATTGCTTAATCAACTCTTTGTTGTTACTCAGGCTTTACCAAGCCATACCTATGCATCATATTCATTCTCATGATGATGTAACACATGAGGAACATTTATCAAGTAACATTTGCAAGTTAACCCCTCACATTGGGTAATTTGCACTTTAGTCCAAACTAAGCAAACATTGCTTCAACATTATTCAAACATGACCAAAATTGAAACATAAGTTCCTCTTGGGCCTTAATTACTTTTCACCAAATAAAATTAAGGATCTAATTATCTTTCTTAAGAAACAATTCTAGGGTTCAGGCATAATCTAGATCAGGGATGTTACATTTACCTCCCTCCTACCCCATGTGTATATAAGCTCTCTCCTCAACATACAATCTATCCTTTTAGATATCTCTTCTTCCTCCTTCTTGCTTGGCCAAACTTAGACCTTAGTGGAGCTTTAGAGAGAAGATCTTGGAGATTTTGTGACCGATCATCTTCTTATGGTAATCCTTTGTGATTCTCTTCTTGGTAAGTGGCTCTATCACCATGATCTCATTTTCTTTTGCACCCTACCTCTTCCTTCTTCTCTGTGAGACTACAGATCTACCATGGTGGATATCTTGAATATTTTCTCTTCACAAAGGTTAGAGACTATGGTTTGACCATGGTGGTACCTATGTGAGAAGAATCTCTCTTCCTTCTCCTCTTGATCGACCTAGGGTTTGAGTTTTCCTTTTCTTGATCTCTCCTTTAACCTTTCCATTTTCTTCTCTTCTTGAGTTGATCTTGTGGCTAAGGTGGTGATCCAAGTTGAATCTTCTTTCTCTCTCTTGGATCTTGTGATCTTGGAGCTCGATCTTCAATCTAAGGTTGATTATATTACTTCCTCTCTACTACTATAGAATAATAATCTTGCTTGCATGCTACTATTTTCATCTCTAAATGTTATTCTAATACTCTATCTGAAGTTATCATGATCTAGGGTATAAGATTTTGTAGTATTGTTATGTAGATTACTCTTCCTCCTAAACCCTATTTCTTGTACCCGATTTGAGGTGACTATCGGGATGATGGTTTTCACATGTATCTTGACCATGAGCTTTATAATCATGTTTTCTGTTCGACCATCTTGATTAACTTGGGGTTTTGGTCATGTTTACACATGTGTAATGCTTGGTTTTCATCTCTCTTATCATGGTTTCCACATTGATTTCTATGGCGATGGATGTAGGGTTTGGTGATCATCTTTGTTTGGAGTTTTCCTCCTTGATGATGCTTAGTTTTCTCGATGTTTAACTTCTGTTTTGAATGTGTTTTAGTTCTATTTTGGAGATGGTTATGTGTTCCTTAGTGTGTCTTGGCCTTTGGGTCTGTACACTTACTTGGATGCTTATGGTCACTACATGTGGATGGGTTGTTGCGGGTGCAAAAAAACCTAACCTAATGGGTGGTCACTACACATGATTCTTTTTGGGTTGGTTGCTACAAGTTTTGTTTCCTTGACGTGTTTTGGTTCGATCAAAGATATTTTAGCCATGTGTGGTGATGTGTTGCGGTCCCAACACATGCTCTAGTGGGTTGGATCAAACCCTAACCCTAGACCTTGTTGCGGTCCCCTACACTTGTATTTTGCTGCATTCGCTACACTTGGTCTCTGTTGTGGTCGCAAGGGTGAGCTAAACCTAGTCATCTATGGATGCTACACCTACCTTGTTGTGGTCACAACACCTTACTTTTGTAGTTTGGTCGACATATACATGAGAGTATGGTTGCTACAAATATGTCATTCATGTTGGTTGTTACATTTTGGTTTATGTTTGGTCAACACATGGTGCTGCTTGGAGTGATGAGTTGAATAATCATCAGTTCGGTGCTAAACCCTATATGTTCCAAGAAAGTGGTAGATGATGTATCTAGGGTTTAATAGTGATTATAGTATTGGAAAATCCAAATCGTCTATATGAGGAACCCTAACCCTATTTCAAAGTGCATCATATTCTTTTTTGTGCCTGCTTGGTTTAAATAACATGAGATGGTGTTTTCTCTCTCCTACTTATGTAATCCGAACCATGTAGGTGAATGAATGTCATAGCTAGTAATTGACATGGTGTATATGTGATGTGACACAAGTGATGATTATCTGCCTTGATGAGGCATGTTGAGAGCGCAATGATGTGATGGGCCTTATGACATGGCAGAGGCTTAATGCCTAGTGAGAGGTGACATCTTCCAGTGACGAGGTGAGGGATTGATATCCCATAAGAGATGTGATAATGATGTTGGCCATGTATAGAAGTGATAACATGTGATGATGATGGCCTTGATTAAGGTAGTGAGATAGTGATGTCATGAGATGATGTGACAAGTTTATACTTCCTACATTTATATCTTATGGAGTTTTTTTATAGTTATGCTTGCTAGAAAGCATTTGAGCTTGTATACCCACTTGTTTGATGCAACCTTAGTTCAACCAAGTGGCATAACTAATTAAATTAAACCCTAATCATGTAGTTTCCATATACCATAGATCCATCTTCAATGTCAGAACTAGCTGGATGGTGAAAGAGTCATTCATATGGGAAAATCGGAGAGCATATTGTTGGATAAGCAGAGGTGCAAGTCAAGGTATCTCCTTGGTTCCAAAATTGTGATATATATAGAGGATGGTTGATGCATGCGTCAAATGTTGTGATGGTGTATATTTGACAGGTAGTAGTGTAATTGCATGTATACCTCTTTTTAGAATGGTCATATGTGAGTCTGTTCTCTAGCGCTTTGCCATGTGCCAAGGTGGTCTAAGTGTTTATCATCTTGACTATAGGTCACTGTTTGCAGTTGACTATTATGTCTCGTTGGTGTTTTCTCTCATACTAACCGAGAGGTGTTGGTGAGATCATGGAGTCTGACTCTTCCATAAATCTTGTATGGTACCAATTTCGACTTTGAAGTGTTTGGTTGGATTTGAATGGTATGCCTCAAATCCACCGGGCATAATAATAAAAGATGTACTACAACTATGTAGTATATCTTCTTAGGGTCAAGTACGAATCACATTGGATGACCCCTTTCGTTGTCTGTTATATTGTTTATTTTATAATAGTTATATATGTTCTTCATATTCCTTATAAAAGTATAACATGTTCTACTGCTTAGTTGTAGATACCAAAATTTCTTATCAGTATAAATTGGTTTTTTATATTATTTAGTTGAATCTGCTCATCTTATTATAATGCTATCTTCCTTCATTAGTATGTGTTCTTATAATAGATGTTGGTGGAGAGTTATATCTCTCATTGGGACATTGGTCTCACGCTGTGGGTTTCCACATCTTTTAGGTGGTCGTTTACAACGAGGTAGAGATCGCGCGGTTGAGGCTGACTAGCAAGAAGAGCAGTAGTTGTCAGAAGGTTGGATATGTTGCTAGTGTTATGTAGTAGATTCCTATGTTTTGTCCCTATACTCTCAGGTCCTTGGGGAGGTTTTTTTGTTTTGTACATCATTATGAGGTTTTAGCTGAATGCCAGGGTTGTACAGATTTGGTTGGTATATATGAACATGTTGTGATATGTAACATGTTGTGGATTGGTAGCCCTTGAATAATGATGTGTAACATGTTTTGAGCATGAATGAGATACAAGTGGCCTAAGTTTGCGGTTTGAGATATTATATGTTTCAACTTGAGATGTTGTGATGTGATCATTTTTAATTTACCGTATTTTGTGGTAATATGATTGTTAGTGATAATTATGTGCATTGTTTTGAGTAATCTCACTTTGTGTGGCAATGGGCATCAAAAGTTAGGTTGATATCAGAGAACTAGGTTTGATGATTCTATAGGGAATAGGACTACAATTTGTGTCTGTTCTAGTGTCCTCCGACATATTTAATGGTAATTTCTACTTATGTAGAAGAAGAAGAAGAGACGAAAGATATGTCTGGAGAACATGAAGAAAATGGTGAGAACAACGTTGTTGCACTAGGAGGTAGTGCCAGGAGACATGCATGAGAAGATGGTGTGTGATAGGTACCTCTGATCGACCCACCAACCATATCCAATTCCATTTTCAGTCCATGTTTGGATTGTTTATGGCTGTGATGACACATATGTCAGATAGGATATTCGTACCCCAACCTAGGGCAATCATACCAATGCTGAATCCCAAGGTTCTGGGAAGACCTTTGAGAGGCTTCTACATGTGAGGTTGTTGTAGTCTGTCCGTATGTTAGATCTAGTTGATGCATATATGTGGCTGATTGAGTTGGAGAAGGCTTTCAAGATCCTCAACATCCCTAAAGAGGATAAGTCGAAGCATGTTGTCTACTTGTTGAAGGGTAGTGCTGGCCATTGGTGGTCCATTAAGGAGGAGAAAAGGCCTAGAGTAGTGATCAATTGGGAAGAGTTCTGATGGGAGTTCATGAGTTGATACTTTTTGGAGATATATCCTGGATGAGAAGATCTCACATTTTGGGAAGATCTGGTAGAGATCTATGATGATCAATGAGTATGAAGCTAAATTTATGGAACTTATAAGGTTTCCCCGCATATGGCAGTGACGGACAAGGAGAGGATCAAGCATTTTGAGAAACATTTAAGTACAAAGTTAACAACACTGGTGTCATCTTTAGAGAACAAAGATAAGTTTGCCATGTTTGTGGAGTCCGTCAGGAGGGTGGAGAGATCACTTGTTGAGAAATGTTAGACAAAGGCCAAGAAGAGGCATGCATAGTATCAAGGACAATCATCTGGAGGATTCAAGAAGACCAGGTTTTCAACACCTCAATCTCAGCAGAGGTTAGCAATTCAGTCACAGTTGTTACTAAGTAGAGACAAAGGTTGTAGTTTTCCACCTACATGATCCCATAGTAGAGCATCAGTGTCGGTAATAGGGCTATCAAGGTTGTGGTATGAGAGAAGAACTTGATATAAGTGTGGATTGGTGGGGCATACAAAGTAATATTGCCCGATGAAGGATGAGGTGCAACATCCAAGGTAGAGCCAACAAGGGTCACAACATCGACAACACTACAATGGTAGTGGCAGAGGACACGGTCAGGCTTTGCACTCTGGTTCTTTTGGGAAAGCTAGAAGAGAAAGAGGATGACAATAGGAAACAACTCAATTCTATAGTATGAGTGACCCAGAAGGAGTAGTCAACCCTCAGGTTGTGATATGTCAAATGGAATTATTTCATTCTATTTTGTCTTAGCATGTTTTATGTCTATTTTGGTTGATCTAGGTGTGACACACTCTTTTTTCACTCGAGAAGTTATTCCTAGTTGTTCTTTGCCTATTAGTCATAGACATGATAATCTTCTATTAGAAACCCCTTTGGTCAGTTTAGTTGAGCTATAGGAGGTGATTTCATCCTACGTTCTTTCTTTCTCAAGATACAACATTCAAGTGGATCTTATACCACATGATATGCATGGATCCAATGTGATCCTTGGGATGGATACTTTGGAGAAGTATCAGGTGGTCTTGGACTATAGTCCCATGTTATCTACATTTGTTGTTAGCGACATTTTTTGGATCTTCCAAGGTGATAGGAAGATTCTTCTGATGTGTCTGGTAACGGTGATGACATCAGAGAGGCTGATGAGGCAGGGTTGTGATGTGTTTTTGGCAAATGTGATAGATACCAAGGTGAGGAGTCCTAGTATCTAGGAAGTGTCAATTGTCTGTGAGTTTGAGGAAGTGTTTCCTGAGGAGTTTCCAAATGTTCCCCTAGTAGAGAGATTGACTTTTAAGATCAATCTGGTTCCTGATACCCTATTAATAGTACAAGCACCATTTAGGATGGAGCCAACTGAGATGCAAGAGTTGTAGAAATAGTTGCAAGAGCTGCTTGATAAGGGTTTTTTCAGATCGAGCATGTCTCCTTGGGGTGCTCCCATTTTGTTTGTGAATGCAAAGGATGGATCAATGAGGTTGTGCACTGATTACCAACAGTTGAACAAGGTGACAATAAAAATAAGTATGCTTTCCAATGGATAGATGATTTGTTTGATCAGTTGTGAGGTGCCACAATATTCTCAAAGATAAACTTGAGGTATGTTTATCACCAGCTATGGATTAAAGTGGATCATATACCAAAGTCAGCTTTTAGGACAAGGTATGGTTACTATGAGTTTGCGGTTATGCCGTTTAGGCTAACCAATGCACCAACAATATTCATGGACTTGATGAACATGGTGGTCAAACCTTATCTTGATTAGTTTGTGATGGTGCTCATAGATGATATCCTGATATACTCCAGAGATAGCCAACAACATGAGAAACACTTACCTCAAGCCTTGACCTTGTTGAGACAACATAAGTTGTAAGCGAAGTTCAACAAGTGCGAGTTTTGGCTGAAGGAAGTATCTTTCCTTGGGCATGTAATATCTACTAGAGAAGTCTATGCAGACCCAAAAAAGGTGGAGTCAGAGTAAGAGTGGGAACAAATGAAGACACCTATGTAGGTTTGCAACTTCCTAGGTTTGTCAAGCTATTATGGGAGGTTTATCAAGAACTTTAGTGGAGTGACATTACCCCTAACAAAGTTGATGAGGAAAGGTGTTCTATTTGTTTGGGATGACAAGTGTCATCGTGCTTTCTAGGTATTGAAGGAGAGGTTGAGTAGTGCACCAGTGCTAGTGTTTCCAGTGTAAGGAAAAGCCTACATTATCTTTTGTGATGTGACAAATAATAGTTTGGGCTGTGTGTTGATGCAAGACAAGAATGTAATTTCTTTTGCTTTCCAATAGCTTAAGAAACATGAGGAGAACTATCCAATGCATGACCTGGGGTGACAACATTGGTCCATTCATTGAGGATATGGAGACACTACCTTTATGGGGTAAAGTATCAGATCCTCACCGACAACAAGAACATGTAATACATTTTCTAAAAGTCAAAGCTAAACATGAAACAATGTTGTTGGATGGAGTTAATTAAAGACTTTGATTGCATGATATATTATGAGCCAAGGAAGGAGAACGTGATGGAAGATTCCTTCAGCAAGAAGTCTTCTTCGTCATCATCTAGTAAGATGACACAATTGTGTTCTTTGATGTCCCATAAGTGACACATGTTGGTATCTTTGTATTAAATGAATTTGAAATTGGAAGTATCCATGTTCGCAGGCTTGTTAGTGCTATTCCAGGTGAAGCCTACATTGAAGCAATAGATTACAGATGCACAATAGGATGATACTATGATACAACAGATACGAGCAGAGTTTGGAAGCAAGAAGCATGATTGCTTCCATGAGTCAGAGGATGATACAATGTGTTAACATGGAAGGGAAGTTGTTCCAGATGTTGATAATCATAGAATGTTTATTCTAGAAGAGGCTCACTTATCTATGTACACTATGCATCCAGGTAGCACCAAGATGTATCCGAATCTAAAGGATCTGTACTAGTGGGTAGGCTTGAAGAATGATGTCATTGATTTTCTAGCTAAGTGCATAGTGTTAGCAAGTTAAGGCCAAGCATCAGAAACCTACATGGACTTTGTAATGGTTACATGTACCGCAGTGAAAATTGGATCGTATTATGATGGAATTTGTGGTTGGACTTCCTACGATAGCCAATGATAATGAGTCCATCTGGGTGATAGTGGATAGGTTGACTAAGTTAGCACATTTCCTTCCTATGAAGACAACATATACGACAGATAAGCTTGTGTTGGGAAATACAAGCACAAAGTATAGAAGTGGAAACAAAAAAATTTATCTATTCATATTCCCATACTAGGAAGATCATATCAACTTCTCTCGATGGTAGTGCCTTCTGACAATGACGATGGCTGGCAGCGCGATGCTAGATCTACTGAGAAGGAAGCTTGTGCTGAAGCTGCCTCTTCGGAGTTGATCCCTATTGCTAAGCCTATCCTTGATAATGATAAAGCTCCATCGTTTAATGGTGTTAAGTCATGGGTGGAACTAATTAAACCAAAGGTGTATGCTACATCTCTTGAGAAGGTGGACATTGAAGTCTGTGGATAGAAGCTCATCTACCCGGGGGAGGAGGCGGAGAAGAATGTTGCCAGATGGAACAACTACCTTGCAAGTTACAAAGTAGGCTTTAAATTGTAGTTATCGATTCTAGAAAGGTATCTTTTGCATATATGGATACTGAAGGGGAAGATAGAGGTAATGAATCATGGCTAAGGTTTCTTCCTAATCAAATTCTCAGACGAAACTGATCTAGAAAATGTGCTTGATAGAGGCCTTTACTTCGTGAGGGATAAACCTTTGGTGTTAATGAAGTGGAAGCCTGGTGTCATTCTGAAGAGGTTTCATATGTCTGACATGCCAGTCTGGGTCCGTGTTCATGATCTCCCTCTTGAGTTGTGGGACATGAAGTTGTTCTCCGGAATTGGTTCTTACCTCAGAGCTCCTCTTCGAGCAGACAAGGCTACTTTTGTGCTAAGAAACCTTGCGTTTGCGAGACTTCAAGTTCTGATGTCAGCCAACTCTTAATTTCCTCCAGAGCATGAAGTGGCAAGTGATAAAGGTGTCACTCACACCATCTCTTTTGAGTATGAATGGAAGCCAAGAGTCTGTCAAGTGTGTAAGCTTTATGACCATAACTCCTGTGAAGCCAGGGCCCCTATTCCGAGTAAAGTTTGGGTGCAGAAAGATAATTCGAAGAATGTTGCTGAGATGTTTGTTGAAAGGCCTGATAAGGTGAATGCTTCTCCCTCTTCACGGGAAAATTTTGAGAGACTTGAATCACATAACAACCCAACAGACGATCTGGTTGAAAGTAGTGATAAACTTGTTGTGGCCAGTGAAGTATCATCAGACAAGCTACCGGCGGCTGAACCTGTAGTTGAAGCAGGTCAATCCATTCCTGTTGTGCCATCAGAACTGGATTCAGCTGAGGCTAAAGATGAATTTCATATGCCGACTGACTCTTTTGAAGAGAATGTATCCTCTAATTATGATATCTCAGAGACATATGGTCTTGGTTTGGAAATTGTGGTTGATTTGTTGACCCCTCCACCTCAAGAAGGGATTAGTACTGAAGAGGATGAACCTGCAGAAGGGAAACAAGAAAAGGAAAGGAAAATGAAAAGATAGGAAAGGCCCGATTAACATCAAGGACACTAGATAGGTATCTCAAACTTCATTATTTAATAAGTTTGACAACCTGGCTATTAGTAGCGAGGAGACGGATGTGTCACACACCAGTGAAGTACTGGTTTCAAATAGTTTTAATGGATAGTTCCTTCAATATGCTTTTGTGTAATGTTAGAGGACTCAATCTTAAAGCCTCTGTAGTCAACAAAAAATTAAGAGAATTCAAACCGCATTTGATTTTGTTGAACGAGACTAAAGTAAGAATTAGGTAGGTTGACAAACTTATCAAAAAGTATTTCTCTGGTTACAATTGGTTCTCTAACCGTGACTCTCATGTCCTAGGAAGAATAATGGTTCTTTGGAAGGAAACTGACTATCATTTTAGGAAGCTTCAAGAGATGGATCAGTCAGTTCATTTGGAGGTTCTTTTTGCTAATAGAAGTCTTTTTGTTACTGAAGTCTATGGGCATAATCTTGATACGAGATTGTCGATATCAATTCCACTATGGAAGGACCTTGGGTGATTTTAGGAAATTTTAACTATGTGAGGAGGATCGATGAGAGGATTGGAAAGGATCCACCATCCAGCAAATCCATGGAGGACTTTAACAACTGTATGTTGTCTTCTGGGTTGTTTGAGCTCCACCAAATGGGCCTCTATTCTCATGGGACAACCATCAGAGTGATGATGGATTTGTCACTTCTCACATTGATAGAGTTCTTTATAATGCTTCTTTCATGCCTGACTTTACCGAGTTCAAAGGAATTCTTCACTCAAATGTTATTAGTGATAATAAAATTCTCACTTTAGACATTGGTGAAAGAGTCAAGGTGGTCACCCCTTTCAGGTTTATCAACACATGGGGTGATAAATCAGACTTCCTAGACACTGTTAGAGGAAGTTGGGGAACTAAAACTTTAGGGTTTCCTATTTATAAACTCCAATAAAAGTTTAGGAAACTTTGTCACTCTCTCTCTACCTGGAATAGAGACTCTGTTGGAAATTTTTCTGATGGGGTGAAAAGGCTTGAGTTTCTGGCTGTTGAAGCCCAATTAAAACTTGATAATGATCCTACCCTATGCTACAATATGATGCTATTAAGAAAAGGCAAGATGCAGTTGTTTCTAGGGCTCATGAAGAATCCCTTCTTAGACAAAAGTCAAGAATAGAATGGCTTAAAGAAGGCGATACTAATTCCAAGTCTTTATACTCTATAGTTAAAGTTAGGCGAAACTTCAACCACATTAAGGCCCTAACTATTGATGACATTGTTTCCACTGACGCAGGTAGTATTAAAAGTTACATTCAGAAGTACTACTACAAGCTCTTCAACAATGGCTTCAAAGCCGATCTGAGTATCTTGCATAATAGTACTTTTCCCAAGCTCACAAATGTTGACAGGCTGAGTTTAGATAGATGTTTCTCTATCAAGGAGGCTATTGATGTTATCTAAAACCTGAATGTTGATAAATGTCCGGGTCCCGATGGGATGAATGGCAAGTTTTTTAGGACTTCGTGGAATATCATTTGCAAGGATGTGGTGGAAGATGTGTTCAGTTTTTTCAATTTTGGCCGTCTTCTTAAAGAGGTGAATAGGACATTTATCACTCTTATTCCTAAAGCTAAAGATTCGAGTGATCTCAAGAACCTAAGACCTATTGCACTTTGTAACGTCTTCTTTATAGTTATTTCTAAACTTCTTATTAACAGGCTTCGTCTTGTTCTTCCTTCGATCATCAATAAGAATCAATGTGCTTTTGTTCCTTGCAGAAGTATCAAGGATGTTGTCCTTCTCTCAAATGAATTAATCCACGAATTCAATAGGAAGGGGGGAGTTCCTAAAATGTGTCTGAAATTCGATATTTCTAAAGCCTATGATTCTGTTTCTTGGGAGTCCATCTTCTACATTCTAAATGTCATGCAGTTTCCACAATGTTGTATTATCTGGATTAGAGAGATTTTCGATACTATCCATTATGAAGTCTTAATTAATGGTGAGGCTTGTGAATCCTTTAAGCCTAGAAATGGTGTTCATTAGGGAGATCCTTTGGCTCCCTACATTTTTGTTTTAGTCATGCAGGTGGTCTCTATTCTCCTTGACGATGAAGTGGCCAAGGGTAATCTTAATCTTATGAAAGTGTCTGCCACCTGCTCTATTTCCCATCTTATTTTCACGGAAAACTTGGTTGTTTTCTCTGAAGCTAATGAACAAAGTGCACGGGCTATCAAAAGATTCATTGATATTCTTTATTCTGCTACCGGTCTGAAGATCATTGTTGAGAAAAGTGATGTTGTTTTCAGTGTTGGTATGGATAGAGAGCTGATGGGCAACATCCTAGGCATTCCTGAGAGTGGTTTGCCGATGAGATATCTCGGGCTCCCACTTTTCATTGGTAAGCTTTCTAAGGCACACTATTTTCCACTTATAGATAAAATCAAAAGAAGGATGGAGGGCTGGAAAGTGAGTTAGTTGTCTATGGCGATTAGAGTTGAGATTGTACACTCCACTCTTTCTACTATATATCTCTTTTGGACTTCTACTCTCCCTCTTGCTACTGCTGTGTGTGAGGAGATCGATAAGCTTTGCAGAGACTTCATTTGCGACAAGTCTAAAACCAAAAGGAGTGTTCATTTGGTCAAGTGGAGCAACATTACTAAGAAGAAGAAAGAAGGGGGTCTGGGTCTAAAGAACATTAGAGAAATCATTAAGGCCTGGGTGATGTTTAATGGTTGGAACTTGGCTTTAAAGAAAGATAGTATATGGATCAAATGGATTCATGAAAAATACTTGACAAAGTCTTCCTTTTGGTCTCTACACATAAGTGATTTGTTCTCTTGGCTTCTGAAGAAGTTTCTGCTCTCAAGAGATGATATAAAAATTCATCTAAGGATTGTCATTGGTGATGGCTCTTCTTTATCTATCTAGAACGACCCCTGGCTCCCTAGGTCTAGATTTCTTGTTGATGTTCTTGGTCCCCAATGCTTCATTCAGTTATGGATTGGCATTGAGGCCAAGGTTAATTTGTTCATTAGAAACCAAAACTGGTTCTATGAAAAATCAAGGTTGCACCCTAATCCGATCGTAGTATTGAAGAATATGCTTGAGCCTACTGGAGGCATTGACAAATTTCTTTTTGATGGAAATTCGGATGTAGGCTTTAAAGACATCTATGACATCGTCAGGGTGAAATATGAGACTAGGCCTTTATTTAAATGGTTGTGGGAATCCAAGGGCCCAAAGAGATTTCTTCTTACTGCCTGGAAGATTGGCCATGGCAAGTTGCTTACCTCTTGTTATGTCAAGCATTTGGGTATCAGTTTGGCCTCAAGATGCCCTCTCTACAGATGTGAGGAAGAAGAAATAGCTCATATTCTTTTCAATTTCTCCTTCTCAAATGTGGTATGGAGGTTATTTAGTTTTTATTTCAGAAAGCCAATTCCATTTTCTGTTGAAGACATTTGTGTCTATACTTATAAGGATTGCAGACTTCAAGTATTTCTATTCTACATTGGTTATGGAGGGAAAGAAATGACATAGTGCACATAAACTATAAAAGAGATGAGCACAAGCTTTGGCTTTGTATCATCAGTGATGTCAAAGCCTCTCTTTCCTTATGATTTCTTTTCTTTTGATAGTTGGGCTTTTGGTTGCCCTGTACATATTTTCTTTCTTTGGACAACACTCTTATGGAGGCTGTTCCATTTGAGTATCTTTACTTGTACATTCAAAAACCAAAAATAGTAATACGATGAGCTAGGTTCACCCAAAAAAAAAGGTCATGTCAACTACTATGAAATATGAAGGATGGTTTAGGGAGTTACACCTAGTACTGAGCAAGTCCAACGACAACAACTCACTTTAATGCAACTGTTAAGTAGTTGCTCTCAGACAATGGTTGTCCACCTCCTAGTCTTCACCACAAACAATGAACACGACAACTTCTGCACTGACTCATGTGGTCTTACCATAGACTGTAGGCTGACTTTGCTCTACTAGAAGCAGCCAAAGGACACTAGCCTCTAGAATAGTCCACATGGACCAACTAGAACTCCTGCCATTCAACTAGAATATATAGGAAGGAGTTGTCCCTCCCGTTGGTGTACTAGTCACCGACTTGATCTCGTACAACAATGATTCTTAGTTGTTATCTCCTGTATTTAACCCTCCCTTGTCAGGTAGGACTTTCTTGGGCTCTCTTAGTTACTACAACTGGAGGGGACAACAATTGTCAGAGCAACTGATTCTCAATTGATGTTGTTATTGTTGTGTTTTGGGAAGCCTCAAGTACCCCTCTATTTATAGGTGGGGTTAGGATCAGGGTTCCCAATCTATTCGAGATCATGCGAGAGTGGAAGGGAGTGAAAGATCTTGAATTTTTGCTACCTGTAAACACTAAAATGGTAGTCTGGTGACTCAAACGGTCATCTAGTCACATGATACAGTTGTCTCGCACTGCCAATCGGCCATTTTGTAGTTTCTCAATCACATACGAACTTGGCAACTTATTTCCAATTAATATCACATATTAATTCCTTGCACCACAAGTATTATGCAATCAAACAAGTTCAAGAAACATCCAGAACCTTCATTCGGCCCCAAATGAGCCATCTCACCCATGCGAGACGTCCCTCTCACTCACCTAGATGGCTGTCTAGTGAGCCCGAGTCAAGCTAATCGGTTCAACTGATTGAACTGTTCGATTCACTCCTAAATTAGGGCATAACTAAGCCAATTAAAACTCAGATCAGCCTAACAACCCAAACGGCCGTCTCAACACTTGAGATGCTTGTCTGGCTTCCCAAATGACTGTCTCACCCTATGAGATGGTCGTTTGTCAGTGTAGTCAACCAATCTACTATGTGAATTGAATACCTAAACACTTTCATAATCAATCCAACCACCATTCAAGATCAAACTTGTGATGAAGTGAATTTTTCCACATTTAATGACCAAATTATAAGTATGCTCTCAATTATCAAGTATTTCTCAATTGAACACACTTCATCACACTCATGATCATTGAACAATTTAGCCACCAAAAACTCGATTATGATGCCCTTCACCCAATTGATTTTATACATGGATCAAACATTATGATTCTATCTTTTAAATTTTTCAATAGCTAGGTAATATCTTCATGAAGCCCTGATTAAAATTTCACATTTTCTGGGTGAATGGATAAAGAGATGTGAATTTATGAAGAAATACCTACAAAATAACCCTAAATACCAAAGTTTCTAGCCTTTGGACCCCCAACCCGAACCCAAACCTATATCTAGATCCAGGTACACAGGAAAACAATCATCTCCCCCACCTAAGATTAGCGGGTGAGATAGTACACAATGGCATGATGTTTTGATTTTGAATATCCCCTCCTATTCTCATCCTCTCTAGGTCAAACCAGTTTCATTAGATCTGAAATCTCCTCCTCTCTCAAACAATCCCTAATAACCCCTCCCTCTTTCTATTTTTTTGAAAATGCTCAAATTGCAGGCAGAATGGGGTAAAGGGAGAGAAGACTCAGCAAGAACCCTAGACCATCATGGTACTATTTAATGCTTCTAATACCTCCTACACCCTCATGTTATTCACATTAATCCATCAATTTGTCTCCAACGCTCCCTACCTTCTCCACCCAATTGCACTTCTTTTTGCCTGAATTGGAGCATCTTTACCCCGCCACTGATCCTCTTATCTCAATTGGTCATGCCTAAACCATCAATGGACTCCAACAAATCCTCCCCAACCTTCATATGAAGTCAGGATGTCCTAGAGTGCCTTGACAACAAGCCCATGTATCATTATCATGTGGACCTCACTGACACGCATCACCTGCAGCCTCCGTGAGAAGTCAAGACCTATGTGAAAAAACACTAGAGGGGGGGTGAATAGAGTTTTAATATAATTTTAACAATTATTTAACGCAAACAATCAACCACAAGAATATTGGACAAGGGGACAAGGATTTAGAGTGGTTCCAACTTTAGCAAATACTAAAGTTGTCAGTCCACTACCCGGTTGCTTACCCAACCGAGATTTGGAAAGAATTTAATTTTATTACCTCGCAAGGACTTTACATAAAATTACAATTCTTTCCCTAAACCCTTCAAGCAGCCTTCACCTAGAAGTAATCACACCAACCTTGAAGCAGCCTTCACCTAGAAGTAATTGCACCAACCTTGAAGCAGCCTTCCTCCTGAAGTAGCTTCCCGTTGCAATAGCCTTCTTGAAGTAGCTTCCCGTTGCGATAGCCTTCTTGAAGTAGCTTGAAGTCCACCTTCTCCTCCGAGAAGAACCTTCTCCAATCTGCAGCCTCCAACCCTAGGAGTAGCAAGGAGAATACAAAGAATAAAAGGAACAAGAAGGAAAACAGAAATTACAACTTATCCTTTTAAGCACAAGGCTTGATTTGCCTATATCAAGCGTATTGATCTCCTAACCAATGAGTGTAGAAGTGTAAGTACTGTGGAAAGGAGATGCTAGCCTATAGGACACGAAATTAGAGCAATGGGAATGAATAGCCAATGTTGGAATTGCTATATTGCTCAAAACAGATTGCCAATGAGTATTCAAGCTCAAGTATAGCACAAGTGTAGCTTAGGTGTATTTAGGTGTCCTAAGGCATGTCCTATTTATAGAAATGACCTACAAGTGCTTAAGGACGTTCTAGACACTTTCTAGGGGGTTCTTAGTGCTTAACTAGCCATTATGTGTGCACTAATTGCATTTGCAACGGCTAGTTAATTGACCCTGAAAAGTGCAGACAGGACTTTTCTCGGTCGAAGATTTGTCGACCGAGAGTCCTTCTCGGTCGAAGATTTGTCGACCGAGGGACCTCCTGGAGCAAGTGTTTACAACATTCATTTCCAACTCCCAACCACTTTGTCTGCTGGGTCTAACGGCTAGTAGGGTCTATTCTCGATCGAAGATTTTGTCGACTGAGAGTTTCTCGATCGAAGTTTTTGTCGACCGATATTTTCTCAATCGACGATTTGTCGACTGAGAATATTACTGACTCAATGTATTCATTTACTAAGTGTGTGTATCAATGTGCAATTGTGATACTATCTTGGGGAATGGCCTATCTAAGTGTTGTGAGTGGATAGGGAAGATCTAAACGCTTGATTTACATGATATCTAATTACTTGTACATTATATACTTGTACAAGCATTTACATTTGATTACAATCATGAAAATAAAGCGATTTTATCAAATTATTCTTCCAAGTCTTTGTTATCCACCACCTTATATGCTTGTTCCTGAAATACTCAAATAGCACGTTAAAACCACAAGAATGAAATGTTTGTCATTATCAAAACAAATGGGATTAACATAATGTCCAATTTAGCCAGCAATCTCCCCCTTTTTGAAGATGACAAACATTTCCTAAATATAAAATAAGGAAATATAAATCATATGAGTTTCATACCTGAAGTTTACCTTTTGTAGCCATTCTTGTGTTTTGCAAGTGGATGCTGGCTGAGATATTATGAAACTCATTTTATTTTATGTATTTGATTTTATATTATTTCTCCCCCTTTGTCATTTCAAAAAGATATCCAAGTTTACTTTGTATTTCTCCCCCTTAATTTTATGCTATGCCCCCCTTAAAGAGATATTCAATTTAAAGTCAAGGGATTAATATAAATGTAAGCCATTTATTGAATTTAGCCATAATGTATCTCTAACCAAATACACGGGATGTTAAGCCCAAATTTGTTTAGAGAATTCCATTAAGAACAAGATATATGTCATATTCATGAATTTTGTAGATTTCTTGTTTTCATAACAAAAATTACTTTCAAGAATACTAAGGTCATAACAAGCTTCAAAGTTTTGTAAACTTCTTAATCTTATAATCAAATTTGTTTTTGTGAGCTCCCCCTTAATCTTATAATTAAGACAATTTAAGGATTCTAAGGTCACAAATGATTTTTAAGATTTGATTTTGACCTTTTATTAAAGCTCCATGTTTTCAATATGATAAACTCATTTTGAGTCAAGATACTAAGATTAAATGCATTAAAATGATGTACAAATAAGCATTTTGTCAAGCTTATTTTAGGTCGACCTTGACTTCGACCATAGCGCCCCTTGGCTAAATTTTATTTCAACCAAGAGGCAAAAATCTGCAGATTTCACATGTGAAGTATAAATTTTGCAGGTAACTTAAAGAGATATGAATTAAATTACTTTGAATAAAACTTATTATGAATGATGTCCTTTTTACTATGAGTGCATAAATCAAGTCCTATTTCTGTTCATATTAATCATGTGATTCTTCAAGAAAAGACATATATCCTTGAAGGCATGAATGATATCTCAATTTCTTATAGATACCAATTGAGAAATTCTTTATTTTATGTTTTGCAAACCTTAAATTTATTTTATGTATCATCAAGGATCCACGCATACAATAATCATTATCTATTTGTTCTATGTAACATAGCATCATCTTTATGAGCTGAATGATAAAATAGTGAAAGCATATCCATGATGTAATGATAGAACAATAAAATGATAATTCCATGAAATACAGTGATTGTGATCATTTAAACTAGATGTCATAACACATGATTTCTATATAGATAGACCAGGAGATGCTTAAAAAATCATGTAAAACATTATAAAATAGTGATTTCTAAACATGATTTTCAGTTTTTCCTTATTTAGAGGATCAATAGAAATGATATCATTTATATTCAAAAATGATCTTCAACTTGTTTTGCATGTAAAATAGTCATTAACAGCAAATAGATAGCCACTTGATCAATCAAATTATTCAGCAATGTTACTGCAGACTGAAATCAGTGACCTGTTCGGTCGAAGATTTCTCGACCGACAAGGTTTCTGTATTATCTTCAGAACTATTTATTGATTCCAAGTAAAATATAGACTATATTTAATTCAATTATGCAATTTAAAAATCAGTTTTAGTTTAGATAAAGCATATGAATATCAAAGTAACATTCATATTCAAATCTTTAAGTTTTGAGGACCTTAATTGAGATAAATTTTCAAGTTAGAAATTTTAGTTACTTGAATCATTTTGTATCTCTTTATGTTAAGTTGAGATAGACATAAGGATATGCAATTTAAAGTCTTCGGTCATATCTCAACTTAGTCTAATCAATTCAATTTGGGGGTTTTGGAACCCATACCAACTCAACATCCTTTTTCTTGTATGGGCATGAAAAAGAGTAGTGTCCAAGACGTAAGCAATAATGGCAACATATAGAATCAACCTCAAGTCTTTTTCTATGGTTTTGTTCTAGGTTGTTCTTTGGTACAAATGTATTTGTTCCTTTAGGTACATATATAGATTGATGTTCTCGTGTCTTTCTCCAACTAGGTTGTTGATAAGATTTCCCCTTAGGCTTGTAACCTAGTCCTCTTCTCCCAATTTGATGATAGGAATCATCCAATATTTTATCAAGGATTCCATTGTTGCTTAACCTACTAACTTCTTGGTGCAACTTAGCAATCTCATCCATTCTTTTCTTAATATCTAGTTTTGCTTGATCTAGAGTAGATGATAAAGAATTCCTTTCTTTCACTATATTATCATAATCTAGATGTGTACACAAGACAGGTTGTTTTTGAAGATCATTTAACTTTGCAAGTAATCCAACCTTTTCTTGAGATAGAAGATCATAATTTGTTTCTAGAGTAAAAATCTTCACATTACTACTACTTAGAGATGATTTCAAAGTATGATTTTCAGAAATAATGCTATTTTTTTCAAAACCAAGATCATTTAATTTAGTATATAAATCTTCATTTTCAGATGTAAGAGCAAGAACTCTAGCATTTAACTCATCATTTGCTTTAATAGATTTCTTTAATTTCTTCTTGCACTCAACATATTTAATATGTGTTTCTTCAAGACTAGCAACTAGTTCTTCTTTAGATAAATCAAAAAGACTTACCTCTTCTTCTTCTTCACTAGTTGTAGCAATAAGACAATCTTTGTGCTCATCTTCCTTCTTTGATCTCCATGGGCATCTAGTTGTTGTGTGGCTTGTTCCTAAGCATCAATTGCAACATGTTGTAGTTTTGTCCAAGCAACACCTTTTGTTGTGATTGTAATCACCATTACCCTCCATTCTTCAAGACCTGGTTAGGGTTCCTTGAAGCCTGCTCTGATACCAATTGAAAAAACACTAGAGGGGGGGTGAATAGAGTTTTAATATAATTTTAACAATTATTTAACGCAAACAATCAACCACAAGAATATTGGACAAGGGGACAAGGATTTAGAGTGGTTCCAACTTTAGCAAATACTAAAGTTGTCAGTCCACTACCCGGTTGCTTACCCAACCGGGATTTGGAAAGAATTTAATTTTATTACCTCGCAAGGACTTTACATAAAATTACAATTCTCTCCCTAAACCCTTCAAGCAGCCTTCACCTAGAAGTAATCGCACCAACCTTGAAGCAGCCTTCACCTAGAAGTAATTGCACCAACCTTGAAGCAGCCTTCCTCCTGAAGTAGCTTCCCGTTGCAATAGCCTTCTTGAAGTAGCTTCCCGTTGCAATAGCCTTCTTGAAGTAGCTTGAAGTCCACCTTCTCCTCCGAGAAGAACCTTCTCCAATCTGCAGCCTCCAACCCTAGGAGTAGCAAGGAGAATACAAAGAATAAAAGGAACAAGAAGGAAAAAAAAAATTACAACTTATCCTTTTAAGCACAAGGCTTGATTTGCCTATATCAAGCGTATTGATCTCCTAAACAATGAGTGTAGAAGTGTAAGTGTTGTGGAAAGGAGATGCTAGCCTATAGGACACAATATTAGAGCAATGGGAATGAATAGCCAATGTTGGAATTGCTCTATTGCTCAAAACAGATTGCCAATGAGTATTCAAGCTCAAGTATAGCACAAGTGTAGCTTAGGTGTATTTAGGTGTCCTAAGGCATGTCCTATTTATAGAAATGACCTACAAGTGCTTAAGGACGTTCTAGACACTTTCTAGGGGGTTCTTAGTGCTTAACTAGCCGTTATGTGTCCACTAATTGCATTTGCAACAGCTAGTTAATTGACCCTGAAAAGTGCAGACATGACTTTTCTCGGTCGAAGATTTGTCGACCGAGGGACCTCCTGGAGCAAGTGTTTACAACGTTCATTTCCAACTCCCAACCACTTTGTCTGCTGGGTCTAACGGCTAGTAGGGTCTATTCTCGATCGAAGATTTTGTCGACCGAGAGTTTCTCGGTCGAAGTTTTTGTCGACCGATATTTTCTCGATCGACGATTTGTCGACCGAGAATATTACTGACTCAATGTATTCATTTACTAAGTGTGTGTATCAATGTGCAATTGTGATACTATCTTGGGGAATGGCCTATCTAAGTGTTGTGAGTGGATAGGGAAGATCTAAATGCTTGATTTACATGATATCTAATTACTTGTACATTATATACTTGTACAAGCATTTACATTTGATTACAATCATGAAAATAAAGCGATTTTATCAAATTATTCTTCCAAGTCTTTGTTATCCACCACCTTATATGCTTGTTCCTGAAATACTCAAATAGCACGTTAAAACCACAAGAATGAAATGTTTGTCATTATCAAAACAAAAGGGATTAACATAATGTCCAATTTAGCCAACACTATGCACGACTCCTCCTGAGATCATGAACCCATCACAACATTGAGTTGCCACCTTGTAGTATGATGTTTGAACCCCTTTGCCTCTTGCTATGTTTCTTGACCTACAACTTGACTTGGAGTTTGATGTGTTAGTCCATCATTTTAGCCATGTAATGACTCTCTGAGCTAGTTACGCCTCCATGAAGCCGTCAGTAGTAGACCCATACCATTTTGCATACTTTTGCTCAGCCACCACATTCCCAGCTTCCTCATTTCCTCACTGTCCAATAGCAATGGCGTGAGAAAGTGGTTGGTTTCTTAAACATTCATAAGGGCATTCTGACTAATATGCCCAAGATCAGTCACACCCTCCATTTATTTTCCTTAGGCATTTTTGCCCTTTCAACCCCTCGTGTGGGCCTCTTGAGACAAGCATGGCTTGTGGGTCAAGAAGGAGGATCCGCTGATTCAGATCCCTCCCTTGATCTGTGAAGATGGTTGGCCACATTGTTTTTTTGATTTATTCTTCTGGCAAATATTTGATTGGCCAGACTTGAAAAATCAATTATAAATAGATCAGATGATGAAAAAATGCTCAGAATATATCGATCTTCTCAGAAAAATGTCTACTTAAATCTGAAACCATTACATTATCTATTTACAATATGATTTCAATGATGATACCTAATATCCATTTCATATATTTTAATTAGGGTTTTCACTAATATTTCAATCCCTAATATTGTTGAAAACCTTTATTTACATGATATATGATTGCATCACGACCATTTTTTACTCTAATTTTTATCCTAATGACTTGACCACATGATTATGACTACTAGATCAGTAACCAATCTACTATTGAAATGATTGTACATGAAAATGACTAAATCATTTAATATCGTGAATCTCCTAAAATACCTAGGTGACTCATTCATGGTTATAATACTAGATACTAATATTGATGATGGTTTTTTTAGACAATATGATGAATGGTCATCTTAGGGACTAATTATGAGTTAGAAACTCTAATCATGATATAAGGACCTAATGAATTGCATCTTTCTAAGGTCATGACAAATGCATTATATCTTGCAATCAAGGATTAGATATGAACTCTTAGATCTAAAACTCTTCTATGGATATTCATAATACTCTAGACTCTAAATGAGGTATTCTTTTATAATAATTTGTCCATGAACAGACTAGTGGTATTGAATGATACGTGTATGTACCTCTTGAAAATCTTGGCTATAATTTTTTTTGTGCTACTATTCCCCACTATGTAGTCTTCCAATTTTCTATATTATAGTTTGCAACAAACTTGGAAAAATAAATGATATTGCCCATTATGACTCCCAATAATACTTATTGACATTGAATACAAGTGACCTCCTCATTCAGAGAGTGTAACTTGTACATATTGAATGATTTTGAACTTGTACATGTCAATTGATTTCATACCTCGTATGGAGAGACAGAGTCAGGTGACCTCCCCCATATCGTTGGGTCGATGGAATCACATAGATATATAAGCATGCTTCTAGATATCAGCATAATGGGCACATGTAATAAAATTTTGTCGGATAAATGTTTGTTTGGAATATCACTTGTGAATTATTTTTTTTATAAGTCCTGCCAAGTAATATATTTTGCTATAAATGTTTTCAATTGTTCAATATTTGTTCTTTTCAAAGCGTACTGATGCATTTGTATTGATTGTGTGTCAATTTACCTAATTTTAGTAAAACCATATGGATCAATATGAAGATTTGACTAGATTGCTTTTGCTCCTGACAAACTATGTTGATATGGACAAAATCTACACAATTTCATATTTGGGTTGGTTAGTTCATTAAACATTTTGTTTCATGAGTTATTATTTCTTATTGAATATGCTAGTGTGTGAGATCCTTTTGGGCCACTCAAAGACGAGCGATTCAATCCCTTTACCATTGTCTAGTCTGCGACATTCGAATTGGGGTAAGAATGGTTTTGTGACAATTGGTATTTTATAATACAAACTCTCATATACATTAAGTTAATAACATATCCAGTCCCTTTAACCCAGTAAACCTAAAGTCCATAATGGTGAAAATTTAGGTGTCTAGGCTCGCGGTTTTGGCATAATTCCTCCTATTTGTCTTCACGGTGGCTAAGGTTTCCCACTCTATGTGGCCTAATTTATCCATAACTGGACCTAATGGTTTTCCATTGTAAACCTAGTGAGCATTGCAATTATGTTATCTTCTCTCTAAGGATTACATAGAGAACACCTACTAGTTCAAAGTAGGGTGACTCCTCGTCTCTTCCTTTACTAGGTATCATGACTGCATATTCACTCTCCCTACTTTTGGGTAGTATGGGAATAAAAAAATTGTGAAATAAAATTTGAAACTATATATATGAATATCCTATAATCTGATATAGTCTTTGCTCAACCTATGTGATTAAAATGACTCATAAATGGTTGTACCTTGTAGATGGACCCACAAACCCATAGTCAAAAAAGCAAGACCCTGTGGAACAAATGATGATCGAGAAGTGATGGTTAATAAAAGGAAGACTGAGAACAAAAGAGATGAAGAGAGGGAAAAGACCATTGAGAATAAGAAAGTTCTTGAAGTAGTTGAGAATAATGTAGACAAGGGAAAAAGATCCATGCGCAATAATGGTGATGGTGATGAGGATGAACCAAAAAGGAACATCAAGGATGATGGTTGGGAAATGCAAACCATTATTGATGGATGCTATGACCAAATGGGAAAATTACACAACATCGATAATTCTTGGAGGAGTCCAAATCACCAAGACCGCCATTGCTCCTACCTCCCAGCCCATAGTCATGGATATAGAGACAAAAATAGCGGTTGGAATTATAAAGGAAGACATGTTCAAATGCAAAATATAGTGATCAGTTAGAAGGCCATATCAAGACTTCTAGCAATGAAAAATCCAATGTAATCATTACTAGATTTAAATTATGATTTGTTGATTATGCAACTCTTTGTAACTTATTGAAATTAACCTTGTACTCACCATATCTTTGAAAATTGAAATTAAATATCATGTTTTATTCGGCTCAGTACCTTATGATTCATAACCTATCATTAGATTTGAAAATGAACCTCTGAATTTTAGCCATTTAATTGTCTCTATCTTGGACTTCAATATTCTCAACCATGTTACTTGTTCATTTGGTACATAATGACTAATATACAAAGAGTAATAATGAGAAATGTTATAAATGGTTGGACCCTTATCAAATCACACATACTGGAATAGTTGAATTTTACTTTCTAATTTTGACTCCCCCAATTCTAGTCACATCCGTATTTATTACTACTTCTAAATTGTCGTCATATTTGATTATCTAGAGTTGGAAAGGTAACCCCTTCCACACAATTTTGATTTCTTGACCTAAGTTTCAAATAGATTAGGTCTATGAAAATGCTAATACTCAATCTTAAAACTCGATTTTAAATACAATGTTGACTATAGGTTGTGGCTAAATTCCTTGAAAGACCTAAGTCTAGACCATTTGTCAAATATCAATACCATGGTAATAAAATTGGTGATTGATGTCACAAATGTTTCTCTAATGTTGCTTGAATATTGCTTAATTGTTGCTTGAATACTGAATATGGATGGATGATCTTCCCTAAGGTCTAAATTGCAATATATACCCTAAGCTTAGAAATGTTTCGACATATTTTCTTGATGTCCAAACTTGTACTCTCAATATTGATGTACAAAGTCTTGAAACATGATTATAATCACCCATGTGGATCTTGCGATCACCCATAATATGGCTAGTGACTTTCATATCCCCAAAAAGAAAACTCAGATCTTGAAGATGTTGACTCATTAATGATTTTTGAGGATGGTAATGTTGAATATATGCAGTGTTAACATACAAAAATGACCTAGGTCTTGATCATTCACCCACCTCGAATATACTTGATGAAGAAATTGATGTTGAAATCTCGAAATATAACTAGATTGTTGTCATGGGTGGATGACCATACCTGTGTTCTAGACAGGAAATAAAACCCTACACTTGCATGTTTAGGAACCCAAAAATTCTAATGTTTGAGTCTTGAATCATGAATTACGATCTTGTTAGTACATGGACCAATTTAATTCATGAAGTATAATCTCAACTCTCCATCCCAATTCTCACTCAATACAGAGACATGAATTGAGAGTGAACTCAATTAATGAGTTGTGATCTCTTGACTTTTTAATTGATCAATGCAAGTTTATGAGAGGCTATTGATGTGGCTATAATGTTGAGGACATGATTTTGATTATGTATTTGAGGATTTTCTAGTATTTAGGGATATGACCTAGATTGGGTAGTCCCAATTTTTGTGGAGGTTTTTGAATTTTTAGGACAAATTCTTTTTAAGGAGGGAAGGATGTGATGAAGTGCATTTTTCCACATCTAATTACCAAATTATAATTATGCTCTTGGATTATCAAGTATTTCTCAATTGAACTTACTTCATCACTCTCATGATCATTGAATGGTTTAGACACCCAAAATTCAATTATGATGCCCAAATATCATAATTTGTACCTTATGACATCCAATTTTAGCTTAACTTGTAGTGCCTTTACCCAATTGATTTTACACATGGATCAAAAGTTAGAATTTTGTCTTGGAAATTTTTCTACAGCTAGGTAAGATCTTAATGAATCCCTAGTTAACATCTAGTATTTTTTGAATAAATGGATAAACATATATGAATTTATGAAGAAATACCTATGAAGTAACCCTAAATACCTAAGTTTCAAGCCTTTGGACCCCAACCCGGACCCAGACCCAGATTGGGATCTAGGAATGAGAAGACAATCACCTTCCCCACCCAATATTTGTGGGTGACATAGCACACAGTGTCACAAGGTTTAGAATTTGAGTATCCCCTCCTATTCTCATCCTCGCTGGGTTAAACCAGTTTCACTAGATCTGGTATCTCCTCCTCTCTCACACGATCCCTAACAACCCCTCCCTCATTCTCATTTTCAAAAATGCTAAAATCACAGGAAACTTGGGTTTAAGGGAGAGAAGACTCAGAGCCAACCCTAGACCATGGGGGTGCTATTTAATGCTTCTAATACCTCTTCCATCCTCATATTATTTACATTAATACATTAATTTCTCACCAACACTCCCTACCTTCTCCACCTGATTCCACTTGTGTTAGCCTAAAATAGAGCATCTTTCCCCCACCACCAATCCTCTTCTTTCAATTAGTCATGCTTGAACCATCGATGGACTCTATTAAATCCTCCCCAACCTTTAGATAAAGTCGTCATGTCCTGGAACGCCTTGACGATGACCCCCTATCTTCTTCTCGTGTGGACCTTTGGCAAGCATCACCTAGAGCCGCCATGAGAACTCAAGGCCTATGCATGACTCTTAGTGAGGTCATGAACCCATTGTAACATCAAGTTGCCACTGGCTTGTGGTATGATTCTCAAACCTCTTTCCCTCTTGCTATGTTCCTTGAGCTTAACTTGACCTAGATTTTGTTGTGTTAGTCCATCGTATTAGCCATGTAATGGCTCTCTGAGCATGTTGCGCCTCCATGAAGCCATCAGTAGTAGGCCCAGATCATTTTTCATACTTCTGCTCAGCCACCGCATTCCCAGATCCCTCATTTCCTCACTACCCAGTAGAAATGGCACAAGGGGGTGGCTATTTTCTTGAACAATCATAAGGGCATTCAGACTAATATGTCCTAGATCAATGACACCCTCTATTTCTTTGCCTTGGACATTTTGGCCCTTTCAACCCCTTGTGTGGGGCTCTTGATCCAAGCATGGTTTTCATGTCAGGTATGAGGATTCATTGATTTAGACCCCTCCCCTGATCCACGAAGCTGGCTGGCCACTTCCTTTTTTATTTTCGATTTATTCTTCTAGAAAATATATTATTGGCTAGACTTGAAAAATCTATTATAAATAACTCGGATGTCTAAAAAATGTGAAAAAATATTGATCTTATGAGAAAAATGTCTACTTTAATTTGAAACCATTACATTGATAATTTACAATATGATTTTGATGATGATACCTAATTCCATTTCATACATCTTAATTAGGATTTTCAATAAAGTTTTATACCCTAATCCATCTAAAAACCTTGATTTACATGATATATGATTACATCACGACCCTATTGTACTCTAATTAATGACTTGAACACATGATAATGACTACTAGATCAATTTCCAATCTACTATTAGAATGCTTGTACATGAAAATGACTAAATCATTTAATATCAGGAATCTCCTAAAATACCTAGGTGACTAATTCATGCTTATAATACTAGATACTGATATTGATGATGGTTTTTCAAGATAATATGATGAATGGTAACCTTAGGTACTAATTAGGAGCTAAAAACTCTAATCATGATATAATGACCTCATGATTTGTATCTTTCCAAGGTCTTGACAAATTCTTTATGTATTGCAATCTAGGATCTGATATGAACTCTTGGATCTAATACTCTTGTATGGATATTGATAATACTCTACACTACAAAAGAGATACACTTTTATATTAATTTCTCCTTGAATAAACTAGTGGTACTGAATGATACTTGTATGTACCTCTTGAAAATCTTGGCTATGTATTTGTTTGATCTATTGTTCCCTACTCAGTAGTATTCCGATTTTCTATATTATAGTTTGCAAAAAACTTGAAAACATAAATGATATTGCCCATTATGACTACCAGTAATACTTGTTGATATTGAGGACAAGCGACCACCTCATTCTGAGGGTGGAACTTGTACATGTCGAATGACCTTCAACTTGTACATGTCAATTGACCTCCTGCCTCATATGGAGAGAAGGATCCATGATACCTCCCCCATCTCATTGGGGTGATGGAACCACATAGATATATAAGCATGCTTCTTAATATCAGCATAATGGGAACTTGTAATAAAATCTTGTCAGATAGATGTTTGTTTGAAAAATCGCTTGTGGATTATTTTTCTTATAGTCATGCCAAGTACTATATTTTGCTATAAATGTTTTCAATTGTTGAATATCTCTTCTTTACAAAATGTATTGTTGCATTTACATTTATTGTGTCTCGATTTACCTAATTTTAGGAATACCAGATGGATCATTATGAAGAATTGACTATATCTCTTCTGCTCATGACAAACTATGATGATATGGTTAAAATCTAAAAATCTCATATTTGGGTTGGTTAGTTTTTTAAACCTAATGTTATTTGAGTTGTTATTTCTTATTGTATATGACAGGGTGTGAGATCCTTTTGGTCCACTCAAAGCGGGGTGCTTCAATCCCTTTACCATTTTCTAGGTAGTGGGATTGGGATTGGGGGTAAGAACGGTTCCATGACAAAACTCCTCTTCTAGATGAGTTCCTATGTGTGTGAACCTATAGGTCCTGTATCATGTTGGTAGTGAATGTCCATACATAACTTATGACATCATAAGTAGAGAGTGCTTCCTAGTTGCACATCAGTGCTACTTGAGTGAATGGAAAGTTGGAGAACACCTTCAACCTACAATCTATGTAAGGTGTTACAGTGATTGTATAATTCCTTTGTTTCTGATATCCAGAGTGAACTCAAGGCATGGATCGTCATCCTCTCAATGTTCAACTCATGTTCTTTGAACCAAGAGAAGACTATATGACATATTATGACCTCAATATCATATATTTATTTACATGTGCATGCACATGCGTTTCTCAGTCTCGCTTGTCAAGTGGCCAGGATATCATACTTTTGTAGGAGGGGCAAATCCCATATCTATCACTCATTATCTATCCCCATGTGTCAAATTCACCTAATTGTCACCTTTATAACAACCCATCTTTTAGGACTACATTTGATGATGTCAAAGCATACCCAACGACATGTGATGAGTGCAGTGATTTCAGTTCTAAGAATCACAATCACCACCTTCACTGTGAGAGATGAATATGAACACCAATAATGGTTTACATGTGTCATTTTCATGGTGGGTTTGTCCAATACAATGTTCCCTAACATGTATATGTGTGCTTGGTTTGATATCGCCATATCATGACTAATGAGATTCTATCATGAGCCAACCCACACTCTAGTCTTATGTGTTAATGGTGTTTATCTACCTTCAACAATAACAACCGACTAGAGACATAATAAGAATGTACATACTCTTAGAATTTGTATGATTTCATTCTACCATGTCATGTACTTGAAGACATATGTAATTGAGTATTGTCATTCTTTAGACATTCATAATGTTTTCTCATTATCTCATAAATGAATGAAGCATAAAGAACCGGAAGCTTGCCTTTATAAGTATTAATCAAATCCTTTATGGTTTATGCCATGTCAATCATCACATGATTGGCTCTCTGAGAATACCTTCCCAATAAACTCCCACTTACACTAAAAATGAATCACCCACGAATCTTATTCTTAGTGATCCAAACATGTCCACCATGTTTCTGTTGTGCAAGTGCTTATTTAGCGGGTTAGAAACACTTTGCTTATAGTCGGCATATTGCAGGTTCCCTTATCTCTTCAATCTGAGATGAAACCACCATAATATGGTATCTAATATTCCTTGCCTACTAAGCAGATCCATTATTGTCACAATATTACTACTGAGTCTTTAATGGTTGGAACATCTAAAAGTTCATCACATGAATCTTTAGATCCATATAGTATAACTCTATATTCATAACACAAATATACTCAACTTCTAATTTATAATAGTACTAATGGATATTAGTTCGAAACCTTCCAACTAACAACATTTCTCCTTGAAATCAAACATATTTTAATTTGTGATCATTTTTGTCATTATGGAAGCTTGCATTGATGTAACCCCTTACATCCAACTCTTCCCTTTTATTTCTATACTTATTGACTAGTAACCTATACTTAAGTACTTCTCAAGTATTAATGGATATCTTTAATGACCATCCAATAAACATTATTGGAATTTAATATCATCTTGTCATGTCGATACATACAAGATTATATGGGTTGACTACACTTATAACATTCATGATAGATCCATTTCTATAGAATAAGTCATCTTAATCATGTCATTTCCATTATTTATAAGAATTCGAATATAAGGTTCACGAGATACCAATCTAGATTCTCTCTCATTGAATCCTTCAATGTTTAACTCTTTCAACATGTTGCTATTGTATGTGCTCAAAACATCCATTGTGAAACATTCAAGAACTATCTCATAGGTCTTGATCCTTATCTCATAATATGTTTCATTTTATCCTTCATTTTTTAATGTGTTGTTCATGCCAGTTCTCAATATTCACAATATTTGAGATGTTATTCTTCATCATATGTGGAATATTCATATATGATCCAACCATATCATTTGTAATAACAAATTTCATCTTTTATCTTTATTTATGTCAAGCTTTTTGACTATCTTGTCAAGTCAAAAGATCCAACTTCTGAGATGCTTGTTTCAATCGCAGATTGAACCTTGTTGTTCATAGACATTGTCTGCATTCCTTGAAGTCATGAAACATTTTAGGTTGTGTCACGTACACATCCTATGATGTATTCACCTTATGGAATGTGTTTTCTATCTTCATTTGATAAGTGTCTTAGTCTATTTTAACTAAAACAACAAGAATTCCAATTGGTAAAGGAATTTCTATAATGTTCAACAACTTGAACTGATTTGAATACCTATTCAACCAATTTGTTCTTTTATGTTGTCCATGTGGATATTTTCCACAAGTCCTTATTACACCCTTTAGGTATTACTCCTTTAGGTGGCACTATCAAGGTTCTACCCAGTTAGCTTACATGGACCCCATAACGGCCTTGTGTCATTACTCAAATTATGGTATTTAATAGCTTCTAGTTGATTAGTTGGCACATCTTGTTATGAACAATCTATGTGAGTTGTTGGATTCATAATCCTCCAATCTCAGACATGTTCTTCTAGAACTATTTTGTTTTGTGTTATATGATGAACTCGAGATTTTACAAAAACGTGTGAACTTGTCACTTCTCACTGTACCTCTTTGTTGACATCAAACTTTTTGAGTTCTACTTTTACTCCCATTGATTCTTTTGGAACTCTATTATCATCTCAACAAAACATTTTTGTTACTAGATTGGGATTAATAGTAACATTCAACAATTATGGTTTGTCGATAAACATTTTCAAGAAACTACTTTCTCAATGTAGGCTTCAATCCTTTAGACATATTGGGACATTCCCAAATCATATCATATATGATATATTATAAACCATTATGATGGTACATTATTTGGTGATAGGTGTATATATTTATGAGGATAAGATGATTAGATTAATTGAAAATGATATCATGACTCATCATGGTATAATTCCTTCATTCTGACACATCATAATGTTCAGATGGATTTGACTTGTGATACATTATTACATTCCTTTCTATGAAAGTACTCAAGATATCAATGTAAAGTATTTCAACATTCAATCTCATCAAAGTTTCTTAGTACTTACATCAAAGTCATACTTCATTTATAATATCCTTGAACATTTCAAGAGATTTCCATTTTATTGAGTACATATTATCATATTACCAGTAAATGAATATGAGGTATATGTAATTATCTATAGCATTCATTCCATCAGATCTTCATGCATCACATGTATGAGGTCTAATGGAAGGCTTATCCTTCCACTACATCTAGTGAAGGATGTCATGTCACATTGAGTGTAAATAAGTCTTTTCATTTTTCCTTAGGTTTCATAACCAAGGGATTTTAGATTAACATCAATATGTATTCTATACATGCATTTCTTATATGTACACTCATGGTGACTATTGCTAATGATAGTCTTGAATCATCAATTATAATCCTTTAGTATTAACATTATAAATACTCACCTCAAAGTATTTCATATGAATATCATTAGATGTTTTGGGGTTGCCATTCAAGATCATATCTTTTGAAATAGAAACATTAATATCTTACTTTATTGATTTGTCATACTTGTCATACAAGATACTTTAAAGTAAATGTTTCCATTTGATAGCATAATGAAATAGCAGTTCTACTAATTCTATTACATGCCCATTGGGCTAAGATAAATTTAAATGTAGACTTAATCTTATGCAACGCTTTCTCTACCTTGTCAATTTTTGCCTTCCATGATGGTTTTTACTTCTTGTTAGATCCTACACATCAAGTATGTCAGAATTGTATTTGGAATCACATACTAAATTATGAAGTAATCAAATATATCTTATAACATTTATACCTGATGTGGAGGCCTCAGTGCCTTCCTTCTTCTTTAGTTCCTCTAACTCGAGTGGGCAATTTTTTATCCCATGTCTAGGCTAGTGACAATGGTGGCAATCACCTCTTACTGTCTTCACACCTCCATCTGCTTTTAGATCTAAAGACTTGGGCTTCTGGCTAGCTTTAGCACTCTTCTTAGATTTGCCTTAGCCTTTATACTTCCACTTTGTCCTTCTGATCATCATCACAAACTAGAACGTGTCTATCTTCATTTGTGTCTCATATGTTCTCAACATGCCCAACAACTCTATCAACGATTTGTCAAAGTCGTTCATGTTGTAATTCATGATAGACTGACTATATGACTTTAGTTGGGACTTCAAAATCACATTAGTGCCCAACTCTTGACCCAAAGGGAATCCCAATCTAGCTAGATTCTCCACATACCTAATATTCTTGAGTAGATGAGGACCTTCTGATCTCCTTCTGCCATGCTATATTTGAACAATGCCTTGGGTACATCATATCTCTCTTATCTTGCCTGATCTTGGTACATGTTCTTGAGATGTGTCACCATCTCAATCACACCCATATTCTCATGCTGCCTCTACAACTCATAGATCATGGAGCATAGCATCATATACTTGACATCTACGACGTCTTCAGTATGCTTCTTCTAAGCATCCTTGTCAGCCCTTGGTGTATTTTGAGGTGGTTCTTCTGGTTCTGACATTTCCAGGACATAGAGCTTGTGCTCCTATGAGAGAATGATTCTCAACGTCCTGAACCAGTCGTGGAAGTTGTTCCTAGTTAGTTTGTCCTTCTCAATGACCGATCATAGAGAAAAGTGATTGTTGTTTTTTGCCATTTGATTCTAAAAATGAATTTGTAATTTTGTAAGGACTCATTTTGATTTGATTTGATTAGAATTAATATTTGGGTGATAATAACTAGGTCTTTAATTCACTATCATTCTAATTATTTTTTCAAATTGACAACCCTCAAGTATCAATTCTGAAAACTGCAATGAGCAATTTTATAATGAGCAAAGAACCGTATTTCATAAAATCATAAGTCATCTTTTACTAATCATCCATAACTTGATTATCTAGGTAGGAAATCATGTCAATTGCATCATATGCAACTCTTGGATAGATGATATGCACAACTCTTTGCCATGATCATCTGCAAGCCTCTGGGCTTAGGATCTCTAAGTCACTAGTTAATCCTAACCCAATAGCCAACACGATAGATATGCACCATGATTTATACAAACCTACATATCTACCACCACACTTCCATGAGATAGACAAAGCACCATGATTTGTGCAAATCTACAATTGGTCGATCAAGATTTTCATGTGTGTTGGTAATGGAAAGCATATTAGACTTAATATGTTTGATTGAGGGAATATATATATATATATATATATATATATATATATATATATATATATATGCATATATTGTATCCTATTACCACATATATAGAACGTATCATATGCATGCTATATCCAAAAATGCAAAAATGCAACATAAAAAAAGGTGATGGTTATGGCCATGTCTACTTGTAATTCCTTCAAAGACAAAAGGAAATACTACCATCTAGGTCATTCATCACATCTCATGTATGAACCTGCTATTGGTGTAGATATGTGTTCGCCAATCTAGGTAGATCGGTTCAACCCTTGAACCGGTCGACTCGCCTCTTGTCCATTTGACACGCTTGAACCGTGCATTAAATGCAAGTGTATGTATCAATGTAATATAGGCCTTATGAGGCCCGAGTCAAACTCAGGAAATGTAAATTTCTCAGGAAATGTAAATTTTAGAAACTACTGGTTGCGATCAGCTAAACCGATGGAAAAGTTGATTGATTTTGAAAAACAAAGTAAAATAAAGAGAATGTAAAAGAGCGATGATTAAATGTTGGTTTAATCAAATGAGAATGGAAATCCTTAGGATTACAATTTCACTGCAAGGTTTCACTGCATGCAATTCTACACAACTAACATAACTCGTCCCTTATCCTGGATAGAGGCTTGTAGTCAGAATTGCTCGCTTCTGCGATGCAATCCACTACCTAGTTCTAGGTCAGTTCCACGCTAGTAGTAACTTATACCCTAGATCTAAGTGCATTACTTAATACTCTGGGTGTCCACCATTAACCGTACATCACCTTGTCTAAGGAATTTATAGGCTAATGTGTTAATCGTGCCTTTCCAACCACTAATCCTCCGTCAAGAGAAATTAATAGTATTAGAAATTAACTATAGTGATAAAGCATAGCAATTATGATAGAGTGCATGATAACATATCCATAGAAATTGAGACAAATTATGATAATCAATGGAAAATTGTCATATAGTAATTCCCCAGGCTACTCTCAGTCCTAAGGATAATGGGGATTAGCCCCACATGTTCATCTCAACAATACACATGGAGAAGAAAGAGGAAAACATGGGGAAATGAATGAGAATATGATGTAACCCCTGAAATAGTGAAGAACCGGATGATCCTGAGTGCGAGACGCCCATTCTACAACCTTCCAGCGGTAGAATTGCTCGTCTACAGCTCTCGAATCCTTTAGAATGTTGCTTTCAGATCCGTTCTTTGCTCTCCTCTCCTTCGGGACTCGTGTGGCGGAATAGAACAAGATACCCTGGTCTAGGCTATCTTTCTTTAGGTATAGGTACAACTTACGACCGCCAAAAGATCACATCCGTTTGATCGTGACAATTCTGCAGAAAATTATGATCCGACGATGTCGATACCATCGATGGGTTGTCGATAGTATCGACAACTTAGGGCATGCATACTTGATTCTAAAATGGAATTCGTCCTTTTGACATCTCAATACTATCGACCATGTGTCGATAGTATCGACAAAATGCTATTTCGTTTTCTGGATTGATCTCGAGACCATTGACACTGTGGATCGATGGTATTGACCAGGATGCTCTTCTCTTGCTTGGTTGATGTTGCCATGTCGATAGTATCGACAGACCGGTCGATGGTATCGACCAGTCCTGGAATAGTAGGTACCTGAAATAGAGAGAAAAACACAAGTCAAATTTGGGAAATTTCATAAATCATACAAATATGATAGAATAAGATCAACTTGATGCATAAAATTTTTATAGTCTAATGAAAGTGAATCATGCTATTATATTCATAAAAATGACAAATAAACACGCAAAACAAGTATGGAATCAGCCTATAAATACAACTCAAAATCCCTGCATCACCAGTCCGGTGGTCATCACAGACAATTCTTTGGCCTTCAGTGCAGCTTATGTTTTGACTCGTTCCATACGGTCAGTTGGGTCTACCAGGCAGTCATATGTCTCCATTGTTTGGTCCTCTAGACAGTCGACTCATCTCACAAATCGGTCGTCTCATCTGGCGATGATATCTTCCTCATCGCTGCAAGAAAAGAAACTATCCTATTTCTATTAAACTATTATATTGTAAAGAAAAAAATTGAGTTACATTTGGGGCGAGCAAAGGTAGGAAAGAATGAACTTTACATTGGGAAGTGGGAGGTATAGGTTCGATACATAGACCAAGATATATAGGAATAAATCTAAACCATCCAACCACACACAAACTTTGTGTATTAGCCATAGCCACGCTCCTCTCCCACCATCAAAACTACTTTTAGGGTGACACATGTAAATTGCATATATATGATATCATATATATATATATATATATATTAGTTTAGGATTATGTGGTCTTTTATCGAATATGTATGAGACATATTAAATATTCACATCATATGCAATAAATGAATGATTATAACAAAAATATAATCATATTGATTATCCTAAATCATAATAAAATGATGTGGCTTTGATACCATTGTTGGAAAATATAGGCACAAAGTATAGAAATAGAAACAAAAATTTTATCAATTTGTATTTGTTGGGAAATACAGGCACTGAGTATAGTAATAGAAACAAAAATTTATCTATTTGTATTCCCCAATACAGTAAGATCGTGTCAACTACTATGTAATAGGAAGGATGGTTTTAGCGAGTTATACATGTTGTTGGAGCAAGTCTAGTGACAAAACACGCTTCTTTGCAACTACTAACAAGTTGATCTTAGATGGTGGTTGTGCAACTCTTGGTCTTCACCATAAACAATGTTTGTGCAACATCTGTAGTGACTCATGTGGTCTCGCCACAGACTGCTGGTTGACTTTGCTCTTCGAGCAGCAGCCCAAGGACTATTGTCTCTAGAGTAGTCTACACGGACCAACTAAAACTCCTATCATTCACCAAGAACAAATATGAAGGATTTGTCCTCCTCATTGGTGTACTAGTCACCAACCTGCTCTCCTACAATGACAACTTATCAGTTATTCTCTCCCATTGGCTATCCCTCCCTTTCAGGTAGGACTTGCCCGAGCTCTCTTGGTTACCACAACCAGAGAGGACAACACTTGTCAAAGGAATTAATTCTTAGTTGTCTGTGTTATTGTTGTACTCTGGGAAGCCCCCAGTACCCCTCTATATATAGGATGGGTCTGGGTCAAGGTTTCCAATTGCTACCGATACAGGATAAAGGTGCGAGAGTGCAAGGAATCAGAAGATCTTGAATTTTTGCAACCTACAACATCTAAAACGACCATTTTTCACACCCAGACCGTCATGTGGTGTGCAAAAAGGTCATCTAGTGTGCGAGATGTTCGTCTCGCACTACCAATAGATGTTTGGTAGTTCCCAATCTGAAACGAATTTGGCTATTTTGAATTCAATTAATATCTCATATTAATTTCCATGTTCCTCAAGTAAAGAACAATCAAAACTATTTAGGAAACATCCAGAAGCTTTGATCGACCCAACTGAACTATCTCACCCAAGCGATACACTCATCTCACTCACCCTGATAGCTGTGAGGTGAGTTGAGTTGAGCCAGTCAGTTCAATCATATTGAACCAGTCCGTTCAAGGGAAAAACTGAGCGAAATTGACCTATGATCAACCTGACCCCCAAGTGGCCATCTCAACTACATGAGACACTCGTCTGGCTACCCAAATGACCATCTCACTCAGTGAGATGCTTATTTGGCAGACCTGGTCAGCCAATCAAGCAATCACTTGCATGAATTGAATACCTAAACACTTTAGTAATCAATCCAATTATCGTTCAAGATCAAACTCATGAGTTCCTATGTGTGTGAACCTATAGGTCTCATGTCACATTGGCACTGAATGTCCATAACCAGCTTATGATATCACAAGCAAAGAGTGGTACCTAGTTGCACATTAGTTCTACCCAAGTGAAATGAAAAGTTGGAGAACAATTTCAAACTACAATCTATGTAAGGGTTGCAGTGATTGTATAATTCTTTTGTCTCTAATATCTAGAATGAACTTGAGGCATGGTTGTTCATCCTCTCAACATTCAATTCATGTTTCTTGAACCAAGAGTAGACTATCTGAGATAATGTGACCTCAATATCATATATTGATTCACATGTGCATGCACATGCATTTCTCAGTCTCACTTATCAAGTTGCCAAGATATCATACTCTACTAGGAGGGACAAATCTAATATCTATCACTCACAATCTATCCCCATGTTTCAAAGTCACCCAATCATCACTGTTATAACAACCATATTTTAGGACTACATTTGATGATGTCAAAGTGTACCCAACAACATGTGATGAGTGTAGTGATTTTAAGGTATAAGAATCACAATCACCGCCTTCACTATGAGAGATGACTGTGACCACCATAACCATGTGTCACTGTCAAGGTGGATCTGTCTGATACATTGTTCTCTAACATGTATATGTGTGCTTGGTTTGATATTTCCATATAATGACTAATGTGATTTAGTCATCAACCAACTCACACTCTGATCTTATGTGTTATTTTTGTTTATCAACCTTCCATAATAACAACCGATCATGGATATTATGAGAATATGTATATGTACTATTAACATATGTATGATCTCATCACAAGGGTAGGAACTTGATAACATACGTCATTGAGTAATATAATTCTATAGACATTCACTTTGTATCCTCATTATCTCATAACTAAGTGAAAGAGATGAACTGGAAGCTTTCCTTCATATACATTATTATTAATCAAATCCTTTTAGGTAATTATGCCATGTCAATCATCATATGATTGGCTCCTTAGGCATACCTTACCAACAGACTCCCTTTTGCACTAAGAGCCAATCACCACCAGATCTCATCCTTAGTGATATAAACATGTCCAACATGCTTATGCTCTACTAGTGCTGATTTAGCGGGTTAGCAACACTTTACTTATAGTCGGTACATTGCATGTTTCTTATCTCTTTGATTTTAGATGAAACCTCCATAATATGATATCTGATATTTCTTTCCTAACAATTAGCTTCACTGTTGTCACAATATTTCTACTAAGGCATCAATGGTTGGAACATCTACAAATTCATCATATGAATTTTAGATATAGTATCATTCTATGTTCACAACACAAGTATATTCGTCTTCTGTTGTAGATTTATCATTAATGGCTATTAGTTTGGAACATTTCCAACCAAAAACATCATTTTCTCTTTTAAATCAATATATATTTTAATTTGCGGTCACTTTTGTCATTTATGGTCGCTTGTATTGATGTAACTCTTTACATCCAACTTTTCCTCTAATTTCTATCATCATCGAGTAGCAATCTATCCTTAGTCACTTCTCAAGTACTAGTAGATATCTTTAATGACTTTCCAATAACCTTTATTGGAATTTATATCATCTTTTCATGTCCAATACATACTAGATTATATGGGATAAGTACATCTATAGAATTCATAATAGATCCATTGTTGGGCTGGCCCATGGAATCTAATTCATGATATTTCCATTCTTCATAAGAATAAGAATATAGGGTTCATGAGAGTCCAATCTGAATTCTCTCTCATTGAATCCTATCATGTTGAACATATTCAACACATTGCTATTGTACATGCTTAAACTTCCATTGTGAAACCTTCAAGAACTATGTCATAGGTCTTGGTCCTTATCTCATAAGATATTTCACCTTATCCTTCATTGTTGAAGGAGTTTTTATGCCAATTCTCAATATTCACAATATTAGATGTTATTCCTCATCGTATGTGGAATATTCATATATGCTCCAACTAAATCTTTTGTAAACACATTTTTCATATTTTTTCTTCACTAAAATCAAACTCGTTGACCATCTTATCAAGTCAAAAGATCCCATTTTTGAGTTGCTTATTTCAATCCCAGATTGAACTTCACAGCTCATAGACTTAATTTGCATTCATGAAGTTATGAAACCTTTTTAGGTTGTGTCACATACACATCCTATAATGTATTCATTTCAAGATTCTGGTTTCATCTTTAGATGTCAGATTTCTTAGTCTATTTTAACCACAACAACAAGACAAATAATTGGTAAAGGAATCTCTATCATGTCCAACAATTTGAATTTGATTTATTCAACCAATTTGTTCTTTTATGTTATCCACACAAGTCTTGATCATAAGACCCTATTGCACATTTTAGGTATTACCCCTTTAGGTGGCGCTATCAAGGTCCTACCTTATTAGCTTACATGGATCCCATATTACTCATAGATAGCTTTTAGATGACTAGTTGGCTCATCCTGTACGATCAACACATCTAAATCATTGGATTCAGAATCCTCCAATCTCAAATGTGTTTTACTAGAACTGTTTTTTATGTGTTATATGATGAACCTGGGATTATACAATAACTTGTGATTCTCATTGTTCTTATTCTACCCATATTGTTGATCTCAAACACTTTGAGTATTACTTTTACTCCCACTGAATCTTTTAAGAACTCAGTTATCCTATTAACAAAACAATTTTGTTATTGGATTCTGGTTAATAGTAATGTTCAACTATCATGTTTTATGAATAAATCTTCTCAAGAAACTACTTTCTCAAGGTGGGTTTGAATTTCAGACCTATTGGGACATTCCAAAATCATCATATATGATGTCCTTTTAAACCACTCAGATGGTACATTATTTAGTGATAGGTATATACATTTATGAGGATGAAAGAAGATTAGATATCATGACTCATCATGGTATAAATACTTCATTATGACACATCATCATATTCAGATAGATTATCATGTGATACATTATCACAGTTCATTCTTGAAGGTACCCATGGTACTGATTTAAAGTATTTCAACATTTGATCACATCAAAGTATCTTAATACTTTCATCAATGGTATACTTCATTTACAATCTCCATGGACATTTTAAAGAGATTGATGCTTTCATTTCATTTGGTACATATAATCTTATTACCAGTAAATCAAAATGAAGTATTAATTATTGATCTATAGCATTCATTCCATAAGATGTTCATGCCTCATATGTATGAGGTTTTATGGAGGATATATCCTCCCACTACATCTAGTTAAGAAAGTCATGTCATATTGTGTGTAAGTTAGACTTTACATGTTTCCTTAGGTTCAATAACCAAGCGAATCTAGAGAAATATTACTATGTAATCTAGGTATGCACCTCTCATATTCATACAAGATTACTAATGCTAATGATAGTTTTGAGTTATCAATTAAGTTCTTTTGGTATAAACATTATAAAAATTCATCTTTGATCATTTTGCATAAATTTCACAAGATGTTTTAGGGACAATACCATGCAAGACCATATCTTTGAAATAGAAGCACTAATTTTTTTTTATTGATAATCATCCTTGTCTATAAAAGTTGCACAAAGAAAATGTTTCTATTCTAATGACATAATGAAATAGTAGTTCTAATAACTCTATTACATGCCCATTGGGATAAGATAAATTTAAATGTAGACTATGGCTTCCGCAATACTTGCTCTGCCTTGTCCATCCTTGTCCATCCATGAAGGCTTTTACTTCTTATCAGATCTTGCACATCAGTATGTCAGATATCCATTTGGTATCACATACCAAAATGAAGAAGTAATCAAATTTATCTTATATGGTTTATACCTAAAGTGGAGGCCTCCGTGCCATCCTTCTTCTTTAGTTCCTCTAACCAGAGTAGGCAATTTCTCTTCCAATGTCCAGGCAGGTGACAATGGTGACAATCACCTCTTTGTTTCTTTACTCCACCTTTTTCCTTGAGATATGAAGACTTGGGCTTGTGGAAAGCCTTATAACTTTTCTTAGATTTGCCTTAACCTTTAGACTTCCCCTTTGTCTTGCTGATCATCATCACAGACTTGGGCTTGTCCTTATTCATTTGTGTCTCAATTGTCCTCAACATGCCCAATTACTCTATCAACGGCTTGTCAAAGTCAGTCATGTTGTAGTTCATGACAAAATGACTATATGACTCTGTAGGGATTGCATAATCACATCAGTGGCCAACTCTTAACCCAAGGGGAATCCCATTCTAGTTAGGTTCTCCGCATACCCAATAAGCTTGAGTACATGAGGACCTACTAGATCTCCTTCTGTAATGGTGCACTTGAACAACGCCTTGAAGACATCATATCTCTCCTATCTTGCCTGATCTTGGTACATGTTCTTCATATGTGTGACCATCACAATCATCCCCATGTTATCATGCTACCTTTGTAACTCATGGTTCATGGAACATAGCATCAAACATTTGACATCCACAACATCCTCAATATGCCTTTTGTAAGCATCCTTGTCAGCCCTTGGAGAATTTGGAATAGGTTCCTCTGTTTCTGGAATTTCCAAGAAATAGAGCTTGTGCTCCTGCGTGAGAACAATTCTCATTGTCCTGATCCAGTCATGGATGTTGTTCCCAACAAGTTTGTCCTTCTCAAGGATCGATTGCAGTGAAAAGTGATTGTTTGGTGTGGCAATTTGATTCTATAAAATAATTTGTAATTTTGTCAAAAAGTCAATTCTGATTTGATTAATATTTGGGTCTTTAATTAATTATCTTTCTCATTATTTTGTTCAAATTGACAACCCTCAAGTATCAATTCAGAAAATTGCAACATACAATTTTCTAATGAGCCATATCCAAAATGATTCGATTATACCTGGTCTACACCAACATCCATAATCAACCATTAAGGTAGGCAATCATGCCAATTGCACCATATGCAATTCTTAGATAGATGGCATGTAAAACTCTTTGCCATAGTCATATGCATACTTTTAGGCCCAGACTCTCTGAGAATCACTAGTTAAGCCTAACCCAATAACTAATACGATAGATGCGCACCATGCTTTGTGCAAATCTACATACCTACCATCACACTTTCATGAGATAGACGACGCACCATGCTTTGTACAAATATATGCTTGGTCAATCAAGTTTATCATGTGTATTTCTATTGAAAAGCATCTTAGACTTAATATGTTTTATTGAGGGGCTTATATATATTATATATACACACATATTGTATTGAATCACTTACGATATAGTACATATCATATAAATGCTATATCCCACAACGTAAACATGCAATATACAACAAAAGTGATGGTTATGGCCATTGTCTACTTGTAATTACTTTGAGACACAAGGAAATACTACCACCTAGGTCAATCATCACATCACATGTATGATCCTATAGTTGATGTAGATCTATGCTTGCCAATCTGGGTAGATCAATTCAACCTTTGAACTGGTCGTCTCACCTCTTGGCTGGTCAGTTGGTCCTCCTGTCCAACTGATGTTTGGGCTCCTTCCAATTGGTCGCTTGGGCCTCTAGAGACATTGTATGGACTCCTATCAAACCAATATATAGATGCATTATAGATGGTCGATTGGGCCCACTAGGCAATTGTCTATTTCCATCGTCATCTATCCTCCATGTTCCAGATAGTCAGTTTGTCTCACGTACAAGTCATCTCAACCGACGATGAACATCTTTTACATCGTTGCAAGAAAAGAAACTATCCTATTACTACTTTATTACATTGAATAAGAGAAGCCTCAAGTTACATTGAAGGGAAACAAAGGTATGAAAGCATTAACATTACATTAGGAAGAAGGAGGTAGAGGCTCGGTTCACATACCAAGATAAACAAGTACCAAACCATCCAACCACGCATAGAGATAGGGTATAGGCCTTAACCACACTACACATCTACCATCAAAACCTCTTTTAAGGTGAGATGTGAAAATTGCATATATATATATATATATTAGTTTGGGATTATCTGGTCTTTGATAGGATATGCATATGAGAGTAGTTTAAATAATAAGTAAATGATAAAACCAAAAATCTGATCATATTGATTATCCTAAAACATAGTAAATTGACGTGGCTCTGATACCACTGTTGGGAAATAGAGACACACAGTATAATAACAAAATTTTTTTTATCTATCTGTATTCCACAATGCAGCAAGATCACATCAACTACTATGTAATAGGAAGGATGGTTTTAGCCAGTTATACCTTGTCCTGGAGAAAGTCTAGCGAAAAAACTCAATTCTTTGCAACTACTGACAAGTTCCTCTTGGGCAATGGTTGTGCATTTCCTGGTCTTCATCACAAATAACATTTGCACAACCTCTATAGTGACGCCTGTGGTCTCACCACAGACTGCAGGTTGACTTTTCTCTCTGAGAAGCAACCAAAGGACTGCTGCCTCTAGAGTAGTCCACATGGACCAACTAGAACTCCTATCATTCACTAAGAATGGACAAGAAGGAGTTGTCCTTCCTGTTGGTGTACTAGTCACCAACCTGATCTCCCACAATGACAACTTCTCAGTTGTTCTCTCCTGCTGGCTATCCCTCCTTTTTAGGTAGGACTTGTCAAAGCTCTCTTGGTTACCACAACCAGAGAGAACAATACTTGTCAGAGGAATTGATTCTCAATTGTCTATGCTATTATTTTACTCTAGTAAGCCCCCAGTACCCCTATATATAGGAGGGATTAGGTTTAAGGTTTCAATTGCTATTCGATATGTGATAAAGGTGTGGGAGTGCAAAGAACTAGAAGAGCTTGAATTTTTGCAACCTACAACAGCCAAAACGACCGTTTTGCACACCCAAACGGTCTTTTGGTGTGTGAGACGGTCGTCTCACACTGCCAAATGGCCGTTTCGAAGTTCCCAATCTGAAATGAATTTGTCTATTTTGAATTCAATTAATATCTCATATTAATTTCCTTGTTCCCCAAGTAAAGAACAATCAAACTTATTCGGAAAACATACCGAACCTTCGTTCGACCCAACCATACCATCTCACCCAAGCGAGACCTTCGTTTCACTCACCCAAATGGCCATCTGAGTTGAGTTGAGCTGGTCGGTTCAAGGGAAGAGAGGAGAAAAATCAATCTATGATCAGCCTGACCCCTGAATGACTGTCTCAACTACATGAGATGCCCGTCTAGCTAGTCGCACATCAGTGCTGCCCAAGTGAAATGGAAAGTTGGAGAACAACTCCAGCCAACAATCTGTGTAAGATGTCACAGTGATTGTATAATTCCTTTATGTATAATATCTAGGATGACCTCGAGGAATGTCTGATCATCCTCTCAACATTCAATTCATGTTTCTTGAACCAAGAGTAGACTGTCTGAGATAATGTGACCTCAATATCATATATTGATTCACATGTGCATTCACATGCATTTCTCAGTCTTGCTTATAAAGTGGGCATGATATCATACTCCTATAGGAGGGATAAATCCCATATCTATCACTCACAGTCTGTCCGCATGTGTCAAGTCACCCAATCATCATCATTAGAACAACCCATGTTTCAGGATTGCATTTGATGATGTCAAATTGTACCCAACGACATGTGATGAGTGCAGTGATTTTAGTTTTAAGAATCACAATCACCACCTTCACTATGAGAATGACTGTGACCACCATAACCATGTATCACTCTCAAGGTCGGTATGCCCAATACATTGTTCTCTAACATGTATCTGTGTGCTTGGTTTGATATTTCCATATCATGACTAATGAGATTCAATCCCCAGCAAACTCACACTCTAATCTTATGTGTTATTGTTGTCTATCAACCTTCCACAATAACAATCGATCATGGATATTATCAGAATATGTATATGTACTCTTAACATATGTATCATCTGATCACAAGGGTAGGAACTTGACCACATAAGTCATTGAGTAATATAATTTTCTAGACGTTCACTATGTATCCTCATTACCTCATAACTGAGTGAAATAGATGAATTGTAAGCTTGCCTTCATATACGTTAAACATTCATATTTCACTTTATTGATTTATTATCCTTGTCATTCAAGATGTTTTAGAGTAAATGTTTCTATTTGATGGCATAATGAAACTTATAGTTCTACTAACTCTATTACATGCCCATTGGGATAAGACAAATTGAAATATAGACTAAATCTTGTGCAACTCTTACTCCACTTTGTCCTTCCATGAAGGCTTTTACTTCTTTCCAGATACTACACATCAAGTATGTCAGATTTCTATTTGGTATCACATATCAAATGAAGAAGTAATCAAATTTACCTTATAAAGTTTATACCTAAAGTGTAGGCCTTAATGCCTTCCTTCTTCTTCTTTAATTCCTCTAAACATAGTTGGAAATTTCTTTCCAATGTCCAGGCTGGTGACAATGGTGACAAAAACCTCTTATTTTCTTCACTCCTACTTTTGCTTTGAGATCTGAAGACTTGGGCTTCTGGATAGCTTTAGAACCCTTCTTATCTTTGCCTTTGACTTTATACTTCCCCTTTGTCTTGCTGATCATCATTACAAACTTGGGCTTATCTTTCTTCATTTGTGTCTCAATTGTTCTCAACATGCCCAATAACTATGTCAATGGCTTGTCAAAGTCATTCATGTTGTTGTTAATGAAAAACTAAATATATGACTCTGACAGAGACTGTAGAATCACATTAGTGGCCAACTCTTGACCCAAGGGGAATCCCAGTCTAGCTCAATTCTCCACATACCCAATGAGCTTGAGTACATATAGACCAACTGGATTACCTTCTACCATGTTACATCAAAACGGTGCCCTGGAGACATTGTATCTCTCTTTTCATTCCTGATCTTGGAACATGTTCTCGAGATGTGTACCCATCACAATCACATCCATGTTCTCATGTTGCCTCTACAACTCATAGTTGATGAATCATAGCATCAAATACTTGATATCCATGGTGTCTTTAGTATGCTTTTTGTAAGCATCCCTGTCAGCCCTTGGTGCATTTGGAGGTGGTTCTTATAGTTTTGTCATCTCCAGGACATAGAGCTTGCACTCCTGTGTGAGAACGATTCTCAACATCCTAAACCAATTGTGAAAGTTGTTCCCAATAAGTTTGTCCTTCTGAAGGACTGATTGTAGAGAAAAATGATTTTTTTTTTGTTGCCATTGATTTACAAAAGAATTTTGTAATTTTGTCAAAAACTCAATTTTGAAGTGATTTTATTAGAATTTGGGTGATAATAATTAGGTCTTTAATTCATTATCGTTCTCATTATTTTGGTCAAATTGACAACACTTAAGTATAAATTTAGAAAACTATAGTGAACAATTTTCTAATGAGACTATATCCATAGTTTATCAAATCATGAGTCATCTTTGGCTGATCGCCCACAATTTGACTATTTAGGCAGGAAACTTATGCCAATTGCATTTGTATGCAGCTCTTTGATAGATGAAATGCAAAACTCGTTGCCATAATTATCAACAAGCTTCTCAGCTTAGACATTCTAAGAATCACCAGTTACACCTGAACCAATAGCAAATACGATAATAATGCAACCCACTTTGGGGGCACCTACATTACTACCATCACACTTTCACGAGGTATATGGCACACCACACTTTGGTGTAACCTACACTTACTCAAACAAGCTTTTCATGTTTATTGCTATTGGAAAGAATCTTAGAATTAACATATTTTATTTAAGGGATTATATATATATATCATATATATACGTATACTGTGTGCAGTTGTCACATATATAGACGTATCATAAACATGCTATATCCCACAACGTCAATAAGAAATATAAAACAAAAAGTTATGGTTATGGCCATATTGACCATAGTTCCTTGGAGCCACAAGGAATTACTACCACCCAAGTCAATCATGACATCACATGTATGAACTTGTTGTTTGTGTAAATTTGTGCTTGAGAATCTGGGTAGATCGGTTCAACCCTTGAACCGCTCGTCTTGCATTTGGCCGGTCAGTTGGTCATCACAGATGATCATTTGGTCTCTAGTCCAACTGATATTTGGACTCCTTCCAAATGGTTAGTTGGGCCCACTAGGCAATCGTATGGCTCCATCGTTCAGTACTCCATGGTCCTTTAGATGGTTGACTCATCTCACGAATTAGTCATATCATTCGACGATGTTTATCTTCATTGCAATTGCAAGAAAAGAAACTATCATATTTCTATTAAATGATTACATTGTAAGGAGAAACCTCGAGTTACATTTGAGGGGAGAATATGTAGGAAAAAATTACTTTTACATTAGGAAGAGGGAGGTAGAGGCTCAGTTTGTAGGCCGAGATAAAATTGGAATAAAATCAAACCATCCAACCACACACATATATTGGGTATTTGCCATAACCATGCTACACATCCACCATCGAAATTGCTTTTTGGGTGACACATGTAAATTGCATATATATATATATATATATATATATATATATATATATATATATATATATATATATATATATATATATATATATATATATATATATATATATATATATATACACATATATGCCGACAAGGAGTGGCTCAAGTGGTCAAGAACGGTGTCCCCTCACGAAGGACCCGGGTTCGAATCCTAGTTGCCGCCTTGGTTTACCACCTCCCAGACGTTCGGCCTCCATCATGGGCATGGGAGAGTGGGAGAGAATGCCTCTCTTTATCCCATACATACATACACACATAAATATATATATATATATATATATGTATGTATCTATATATATATGTATATATATATATATATATATATGTATGTATCTATATATATGTATATATATATATATATATATATATATATATATATATATATATATATATGGGTATTATTCTCTTCCCGCATGGGTAGCCTAATTTTTTGCTACCCGCACATCCAAAAGAGTAACTATATGACTAACAAAAGTAACTGTGCAGAAAATATACGGTCAGTAAATATATGAACGGGTTTTTTTATTTTGGTGGGGAAAATGATATTATTTTTCGATGAAATTTTTTGGGGAGCTAGATAAAATTCTCCTCTACAATTGTGATTTATTTTTTAAAGTGACGGGAAGGGTGTGCATGTAGCTACCCGTGCAGGTATTAAAGATATATATATATATATATATATATATATATATATATATATATATATATAGGGATTGTGTGGTATTTCATAAAATACATATATGAGACAACTTAAATATTCACATCATATGCAATAAATAAATCATAAACCAAAAATCTGATCATATTGGTTGTCCTGAAACATAGTAAATTGACATGCTATTGATACTACTGTTGGAAAATATGAGCATAATGTATAGCAGAAGAAACAAAAAATTATCTGTCTGTATTCCCACAATAGCAAGATAACGTCAACTACTATAAAATAGAAAGGGTGGTTTAACAAGTTATACCTGGTCATAGAGCAAGTTCAACGACAACAACTCTATATAATGCAATTGTCTACTATTTGGTCTTGGATGATGGTTGTGCAACTCCTGGTCTTCACCAAGGACAGCGAACACAACATCTTCTGTAGGGACTCATGTGGTCTCACGATAGAATGCAAGTTGACTTTGCTCTCCCAGTAACAGCCAAAGTACTCTTGCTTCTAGAGTAGTCCACATGGACCAACTAGAACTCCTATCGTTCAAATAGAATAAATAGGAAGGAGTTGTCCTTCCCGTTGGCGTATGCTCTCCCACAAAAATGATCCTCAGTTGTTCTCTCCCATCTTTATCCATCCCCTGTTGGATAGGACTTGCTTGGGCCCTCTTGATTACTAAAACCAGATAGGGCAACAATTGTTAGAGAAACTGATTCTCATTTGTGTTGTTGTATAGTAGGAAGCCCCTAGTACCCCTCTATTATAGGTGGGGTTAGGGCCAGGGTTACCAATTTGTTCGGGATCTATGCTGGAGTGGAAAGGACCAGAAGATCTTAAATTTTGCAGCTTGCGTGCCATGAAATAGTTGTCTGGCAATCTAGATGGTCGTCTCATACTACGAGACAGTCATTTTTTAGTTTTCCAATAGTGTATGAATTTGGCAATTCGATATCCATTGATGTTAGACATTAATTTTTGCACCACAAGTATTGTGCAATCAAAATCATCTGGAAAAGTATATAGAACCTTCCTTTACCCTAATTGAGCGATCTCACAGATGTGAGACAGTCGTCTCACTCACCCAGATGGTCATCTGGTGAGCCAAGCGAAACCGATCGGTTCATCAGAATGAATTGATCGGTTCACACCTCATTTTGGGAAGATCTTAGCCAATTTGATTTATGATTAGCCCGACGAACCAAACAACAGTCACAACATTTAAGATGGTAGTCTGGCATTTCCAAATGGTCGTCTCACCCTGAGACATTGTCATTTGGTAGTGCAGTCGGCCAATCTGTTGCATGAATCAAATACCTAAAAAATTTAGTAATTAATCCAATCATCATTCAAGATTAAGCTCTTTCTATATGAGTTCCTGTGTGTGTAACCATATAATGCGTCGAAGTGCACTAAAATCACTAAGTTAATTATCTTAGTGTTTAATCCTTTTCTACTTCCCAATTAAGGTTAGTATAGAAGGGTCGATCCCATAGGACAATGTTTTTAAGGTTGTTAGCTCTAATCCCAATTGTTTTGAAGAACTTTTTTATTTCTTTTTGGTATTTTTATTTTTAGAACAGAAAGTAAAGATCGGGTTTGGAGTTTGTTGATTATCGCTAAGCAAGAAGTAAAGACAAGAATAAGATTACACTTAATAAGAAAGAAATTTTCCTTGTCACAAGGACAATTGAGATGATTGTTAGTACAAATAAAACTATTATGAATAAAAGAATGGAATGTAAAGAGAGAAGATCAAATAGTGATTGAATCAAGTGATGGGAAATCAAGGCTTTTAGGGGTTTTCACCACCTTAGCCTAGGTGAGAATAAACTTAATCCTTTAAAACGACGAATTCGATGAAGGCATGTGAATCAATTAAAACCCACAAAATATGGACTCCACATGAGCCCATTGGTCCTGGTTCTCTTGTTTCTTAGTTCATCATCCCAAAAGAGAAAGATCAATGGTCGTTTCAAAACCTCTATGTGAATGGTTTTAGTGTTCTAAATACGGGCTTCCATGGTCATTTCCACCCAGATTAACATATGACCAAATCTATTAATTACTCTAATATATCATTAGTTCTTAAAACCAAAAGCCATCTGAAAGAGGTCATTCTTAAGGATTAAGTCAGTTCAAACCATGGCAAGGGGATATCCCCCTTGCCTTGATAGGAAAACTACTCGCTCATGCTTGTAGTGAAAAGGGAGATAGAGGAAGAAAGTGTTCTAGCCATAGTCTAGACTTATCAAAGGGTTAGTTCCTTAGGCTAGAGACAATTAAATGGCTAACACTTAATTCCTTGCTCCAGTCTACAGAAGAAGAGGGTGAAGAAGACTAGATCTAAAATGTGTAAGGTAGAAGAAAAATAGTTAAAAGGACACTTAGCTTGCAAATAATTAAACTTTATTGATGAATAGAACTCAAGAACACAAGAATGATTACTTGGAAATCCATTGTACCAAAGATGTTGTGAAGTGAGGAGGAAGTGCCCATCCTTTTAAAGGAGATGGAGGGGCTTTTACGACTAGGGTTGTGGGCAAAAATGGGGCTGGCGATTGAATTTTTGAACTGGCTGCGCACAACCAACCGATCGATTCAGGTGGGTGCCAATTGGTTGGGGCCACAACTGGTGGGAACCGAGGGAGGGTAGTCAACAACCCTAGTCTTTGGTTGGTGGCACAGATTTGACCTGGTCAGTTGGGACAGGAGAACTCTCACTTCGGAGTTTGAAATTATTGTTTGAATTTGAATGGAGCGCCATTCTGAGGGGTGGCAGTCAGTCATCTGGATTAGTTGAAATGATTGGTTGGGGCAAGTGAGATGGTCATCTGGAGTAGTTGAGATGATTGGTTGGAACAAGCGAGCAGGTCGTCTGGAGGAGATGAACGGATCGACTCATGTCCTAAATCTGTAAGAATTGCACATTTTTGGTGAGAATAAAGTTAATTTGTGATGAAAGGAAGAAGATAGAAATTTGTTTCTTTTCACTAGATCAAGATAGGAATTTTCATGTAACAAGACTTAAAAAGCTATAAAAGGGGGTGCTAAATTAGCACACATCAAAATACCGGGGGTTTAAGCCTTTGCTTGTCCTCAAGCAATTAAAATATCAAAATAATTCAATTTTTTTGTAACAAAATCTTCATCCTCCCTTAATTATAAGTATCTTCTATCCTTTTCATGGCCAGGCAACCAATCTCCTAGAATCACAAAATACAAGTTTTATATTTCTTACAACAAACATATTTCATAACTTTCTCTTTCAAAGCTATACTTTGCAAAAACAATTTTAATCCTACTTGCACTTCAACACTTGAAATTTTTTTTTTGGCACGGGAATGAGAAAAAGTGAGGTATGGAACAAGGATCCCTCCCCTATTTGACTCAGGATTTTAATTTCATGGAGTTATGGTTACATTGACCACAATTTTGTTTGTGTCCCCCTATTACATTTACGAGGGGTGTGGAATAATGATCCCTCCTCTATTCGACTAAGGATATTGACCACAATTTTTTTTGTGCTCTTTTTTGTCATATTTTGGTGGTACACCCCTATTAAATTTATGAGGGGTATGAAAGAAGGGAGAGAGTAGGAGCATGCAACCCCAGACGTAGGGTTTGACGTGCAGATTATTTTCCAATGTAATATTTTTTTTCTTTTTTTCTCAAGTGTTGTTGCATCAGTAAGAAAAATCATGTAAATACATTGTATGAGAAAGATTGATCAATTAAATTAATGATAAAGATAAGAAAGTTTTCATTTGATTCTATTTGATACTCTAAGGCTTTCCATATTTCCCAAGAATATTGTTAACTTAGGTATGGAGAACTTGGTATTTAAAAAAAAGAAATTAAAATTTTGAACAATTTGTGAAATAAAGATTTATCTAATTTTTGATAAAGAAGATACATTGATTAGCCGACTAGGTAAAGGAAAATGTTTGAAAATGACAAATGCATTCAATTTTGAAATATAAAAGTAAGATGCTTAAAGGGAAGATAAGGGGTGGAACACGTACCACTCACCCCCACCCCAGATTTAGAGATTTGCTCATCCCGAGCAAACCCTTAGACCGAGATGCAGGGAAGAAGATCACTGTGGTGGTGGATGCTGCTGGTGGGAGGAGTAGTAGTTTTCCCAGTAAGGGGAGTGGGATCTGGGTAGGCTTGTTGGGCCCCAAACTCCTCATAGGATGGGTGGCTAGGGGCATAGTGGCCGCAGTCCACATTCCAAGTCTCATGTGAATGCTGCATGAGATACATGTGGTTGAGATGGAGGCCCTAAAGCTGTTGCTCACACTAAATCTCATCCAAATCCCGTTGGACCTTATAGAACCCATATGCACCTGCATCCTCATCTGGTCACCACCTGGTACGATAGCGGGATGGTGGTAGTGGTATAGACGCATCATTGTGAGCCTCCAAGGAAATGCTCCTCCAGTGGGCTTGTGGCTCGGGGTGTCATCTGGGTCTGGGTGCTCCAAAATGTACCTCTGGATGTGTCCTGGTAGATCAGTGAGATCATAGATAAGGTTCGCTGCTGCAAACCTTGCATGCAAGGGAAGTTGTAGAACCTCTTGTGAATCTTTGAAGAGAAGGTAGGACACACCATTGGCACCCAAGTGAATGAATTTGCTGCTATGCAGGTAGTAACTGCCGATCAGGTGGTTTTTGAGTGGGAGTGGTGTGAAAGGAATGTGGGTGTAGCCAAGAAAGATGGCGAGTTGGGTGACAAAATGTCCAATGTAGAAGGATGATGAGGTGGTATGACTGGCTTGGTTGCTAAAATGTCCAATAACAACATTCCCCCAGTTGAAGGGTACTTCATTCAAGAGGCACCAGAGGGCGTAGAGTTCAATATAAGTAATGGCTCCCTGAGTACCATCTCTACTGTATGTACTGCAAGCAAGGATGTGATGGAGGTAGCGGACTATCAGGTTTTGAATGTTAGAGGCCTTGGGCCCATTAGGAAAGTGGGGCATGAGGTCGGTGATCTCAGCCCAGAAATTGTCTCTGTCATACTAGTCGGGGTAGGAATCATGGGTTCGCTCCATACAATGATCTAACTAGTAATTGTCGTCGTCATCAAGGATGAAAGAAGTAAACGGTCAAGTAGAGATCTCCATTTTTTTCCCAAAAATCTAGATCTTGCAACTGGAGTTGCCTTGGGAATAGTGATAGTGGTGGATGGTAGACATGAACTCAAGAGTGAGATCACTATACACTAAGGTAACATGGTAAGGAAAGAGGAGAATGTGGTTTTTGTAGAGAATGCTATCAGTGGCTTCACAGATTCCTAAGGCGTCAAGGGTAGTGCCACATGCCCAATAGGGGAGGGAAACACCTATATAAAACAAATCTTCACAATGTTTAAGGTGTTCGGTGCTGGTGAACTGGACATAATTTCCAGGAATGGGGGCTATGCGGGGTGGATAGGGGGTAGTGGAATCTAGATCGTTACTTACCTTCTGGTTACTCTCCATCTCATAGAGAAGAACCCCTTCATTGTTGATGTCATTGAGCATGTCCTCATTAAGCTCGGGGGAGGACTCATCGGTGGGGGAGGGTGTGTGGAACTGAATCTTAAGATGGGATCTAGATTGGTGTGGTGGGTCCCAGGAGGATGAGATAGTGGACTTCCTTTTATTCTTGTGGAATTGGTTGAAAATGGATGTTGTGGAGTGTGAGCCAATCATCTAGAATAGTGAACTGATCAGTTGGGGAAGGTCAAATGGGCGGGTCAGATCTAAAATGATCATTTTGTAGGCAGAAGGGGAAAAAGGTGCATGTTGGCAGAGCGATTCATCTCATAGGGGATTGGCTAGCAAGGAACGTATGGCAGCGGCTAGGGCGCGAAGCAAGCAGCTCATAGAGCATGTCAGGAGAGCATGGAGGGGCAGAACCAATCGAATGAGTAAGTGAAGTGATCGGTCGATGTAAGAGTCGGTCGACTTCTGTTGTGCGAGGGGCTACTAGTAGAGGTCGGGTGTGTAGTGAGGTGGTCGGTCCACTAGGGGACGGTTGGTCGGTTCGGGAAGCGATCGACCATCACTTTGAGGAACCTTCTTGTAGAGGATAAGCTCAACTTGTAAAGCAGATGAGGCAAGCAGCTCACTTTACCAACTGTCGGCTGAGGAGGCAAAGCAATCAGTTGGCCTAGGAGCCGATCGCTCAGGTGGGAAGGATTGGTGCTCGATAGGGGTGCTCAGGTGGACGAGAGCTTAGGTGGAGAGAGGCATATAGGTATAGGAAGAAAATGGATTAGGGTGAAGCTCACCACGGGGGTGGTTATATATCCATCTGGGGGTGTCAAATCGATTGGCTGGTGCACGAGTCGGTCGGCTCATGGGGTTGGTTGGCGCAGGTGGAGGGTGGGATCTGATGTGTCAGGATGCCTCACATTCAAACAACAGTCGAATCGATGCATGGGGGAGGGATTTGGGTGGTCGAGTAGTTTGAGGGTTGTGTGATTGCATTGAACTGACCAGTTGATATGCCAAACGATTGTTTAGGCTATAGAAGGGACCACCGTTTAGGAATCCCAAACTGATCGGTTGGCGTAGCGAGCTGATCGGTTGGCGTAGCGAGCCGATTGGTTGGCTTGTCAGAGAAAAAGGAAACAAAATAGGATGAAATAACAAGGTAAAGAGAATGCAATAGAAGGAATATAGGGTTGATTTGAATCCCAACAAGTGCCTTGTTTAACATCAAAGGCTTGACAAATGAGACACCAGTTTACTGAGATTGTGGTGGACTGAGGGTCGGTAAAGTTAAGATCTTCCAAGGATGATCGTTCATTGGTATCTGAAGTGACAAGGTCATTAGTAGTTATTTATCTTTTGATTCGATACCCATTAACCTTAAATTCACCCAAAACTTTATCCCCAAGAAGAAAGGTACCATGTGGATAGGCACACTTGATGAGGTAGGGACCATACCATCTAGATTTAAGTTTTCAAGGAAAAAGCCTTAGTCTCAAATTAAACACTAGAACCTAGTCACGTTCTCTAATGTCCTTGCGCTTGATGTGACTGTCATGCCATAGTTTAGTTCAGTCCTTGTAGATTCTCACATTTTCATCAGCGCTCAATTTAAGTTCATCTAGTTCATTCATTTGGAGAATACATTTTTCTCCAACTGTAGAAAGGTCAAAATTCAGGTTTTGGATGGCCTAGCTGGCCTTGTGTTCTAATTCTATTGGGAGGTGACATGATTTGCCATCAATCATCCTAAAAGGGGTGGTGCCTATGGGTGTCTTGTAGGCGGTTCGGTATGCCCACAGAGCGTCATTGATTTTCAATGCCCAATCTTTCCTAGTGCGACCAACAATATTTTCTAAGATGGATTTGATTTGTCTGTTGGATACTTCAACCTGTCCACTAGTATGAGGATGATAAGGAGTGGCGACTTTGTGGTAGACTCCATATCTTTTCAATAAGGCCTCAAAACTTTTCTCAAGAAAATGGGATCCCCCATCAGAAATGATAGTGCATGGGACTTTGAATCTAGGGTAATAATGTCTTTAAAGAGTTTCTTAATAGGTTTGGAGTCACATGTTTTAGTAGGTACAACTTCAACCCACATTGACACATAATCGACTGCAACTAATATGTAGGCAAACCCATAAGAAGAAGGAAATGGGCCCATGCAGTCGATTCCCCAGATGTCAAATATTTCTAATTCCTACCAAGAGGTTAGGGGCATTTGGTCATACTTGGAAATGTTACCTGTCCTTTGACATTGGTCACATGAGAGCACATAATCATATGAGTCTTTGAAGATGGTGGGCCAATAGAAACCACATTGCAGGACTTTCCTGGCTATTTTCTGGGAACTCATGTGTCCACCATAGGGGCCGGAATGACATTGTTCTAGAATGTCAATGTTTTCTTCTTGATAAAGAAAATGATGATAAAGAATGTCTACACAAAGTCTAAACAGATAAGGTTCATCCCAATAACAGTTTTTGACGTCATGTAAAAATTTAGCTTTAGAATGTCCCTTATATTCAGGGTGCGATACACCGACATCTAAATAATTTACAAAATCAGCGAACTAGGGAAATTGGGAGTCTACCTTAAGCAGTTGGTCATCAGGAAAAGATTCATTTATGGGGTTTCATTTATTGGTCTGTAGCTAAGTCGACTTAGGTGATCAACCATTACATTTTCAGACCCCTTTTTGTCTAGGATATCTAGATCAAACTCCTGCAATAGCAATATCCATCTTATGAGTCTAGGTTTGGCATCCTTTTTGGTCATGAGATAGCGAATGGTTGCATGATCAATGTAAACAACAACTTTGGAGCCAACTAAGTATGAAAAAAATTTATCAAATGCATAAACAATGGCTAGCATTTCTTTTTTAGTGATAGTGTAATTTCTTTGAGCTTCATCTAAGGTCTTGGATGCATAGTATATGACATGATGTTTCTTATCAACTCACTATCCTAAGATGGAACCTACAACAAAGTCACTAGCATCGCACATGATTTCAATGGGTAGGGCCTAGTCTAGTGCATGAATGATAGGAGTGGTTGTGAGATCATTCTTCAAATGTAAAAAGATATCCATTCATGCCTTGTCAAAATGGAAAGGCACCTCTTTTTGAAGAAGGTTGGTGAGAGGTTTTATGATTTTGGAAAAATCACAGATGAATCAAAGATAGAAATTAACATGTCCTAAGAAGGCTCAGATGTCTTTGACTGAGGTTGGAGGTAGATGCTTTATGATAACTTCAATTTTTGCCTTATCAAATTCTATGCCTTGGTTGCTTACGTTATGGCCTAGAACGATGCCTCCTTAACCATGAAGTGACACTTTTCCCAATTAAGGACTAATTGTGAATCAATACTTCTATCAAGAACAAGGGCGAGATTTTGAAGGCATGAGTCAAAGCTATATCCATAGACAGAGAAGTCACCCATGAACACTTCCATGATGGTTACATTCAATACTGCAAAGATGGCTAACATACACCGTTGGAAGGTGGCTGGTGCATTGCACAAGCCAAAGGGCATTCGTCTAAAAGCATAGGTTCCAAAGGGACATATGAAGTTGCTTTTCTCTTGATCTTCAGGATGGATAGGAATCTGATAAACTCTTGAATAAACATCTACATAACAAAAGTATTGTTGATGGGCTACGTGTTCAAGAACTTGGTCTAGGAATGGAAGTGGGAAGTTGTCTTTCCTAGTTTCTTTGTTGAGCTTCCTATAGTCAATACACATTTGCCATCCTATGATGGTGTGGGTGGGAATGAGTTCATTATTCTCATTTCTAATGACAATGGTACCTCCCTTTTTGGGAACAACTTGAACTGGGTTGACCCATGGGGAATCGGAGATGGGGTAGATGATTCATGTAGTCAAAAGTTTGATCACCTCTAGATGGACAACTTCCTTCATGTTTGGGTTGAGTTTTCATTGTGGATCTCAGGAAGGTTTGTTGTCTTCTATCATAGGGATTTTGTGAATGCAGATGGATTGGTCTATTCCAACTACATCTATAATTGTATACCCTAAGGTAGTTCCTCTTTTTGCAAGTTCACTCATAAGTTTATTTTCTTGTTTAAGAGTAAGGATGGAATTTATGATGATAGGACACAATTATTGTTCATCAAGAAAGACATATTTTAAACCTATGGGAAGAGTCTTCATTTCTGGGGCCTTGGGTGGTTCAGGTTTTTCTTCCATGATGGATATTATTTTAAGATCCTCAATTTCAACATTAGGGATCTCCTCAAAATTATCTAAATGAGCCTTACATTGATCTATTGCTCATTTTCAAAGTCACATTCATCGGAGTTAGTGAGGTCTGTATGTAGGGGGGTCATCAACTAACTCATCTTCCTACCTCAATTGAGATAATTTATCAATGCAGTCAAGGAGATAGACCTCTTCCTAGAAACTAGGCCCTTTCATGCTTTCTAACACCCTAAACTCCAGGGTTTGCTTCCCTAATCTTAATAGAATGGTCCCAGCCTCAACATCAATCAAGGTTCGGCTGTGGATAAGAAACGATGACAAAAAATGAGAGGGTAACAGAAATATTCTTTTCTGTCCATGATCACAAAGTCACAAGGGACATAAGCATCTTTCCCAACCTTAACTGGAATGTCTTCTATGATTCCCATGGGTTTGATCATGAATGAGTCTGCCAGTTGGATGGTCATGGTAGTGGGTAACATGTCATTGAATCCTAATCTTTTGTAAAGGGTGTAGGGCATGATAGATACATTGGCTCCTAAATCAGCTAGGCAATTTCTACAAGCATTATCACCTAAGCAACATCCTATTCCAAAATAACCAAGGTTCTTCTATTTTTTAGGAATTTTACTTTGTATTATGTCTGAAGTGGTCTTAGAAAGTTTTACAGTCTCGTATTCTTTAGTAGTATACTTCCTAGTCAAGAGGGATTTCATGTATTTGGACCAGGAAGCCATGTCTGCTAAAGCATCAAGGAAGGGAATGTCGACATGTAATTTTTTCATAGCATCCCTAAATTTCATGAAATTGGCATCGAGCCTTGTTTGTTTAAGGAGGGCTTGGTACAGAGGTCGTGGTTTGTAGATTAGTTCTTCAGCTTCTTCCTGAGGGGGTTTAGGGATGGTTGGTTCAGGTGTAACTTTAGGTTCAACAACTACCATGTCCTCATCCTCGAATTCTAGAGGTGTGGCTGAAGGTTTTTCTTGAGGGGGAGGGGAGTGCACCTTTCTTGAATGAGTAGAAATGACCTTGTGTTGTTCGGGATGTTTGGGGTTGTTTTTAGGCTGCCCAGCAAAAGTGCCAGTAGGGGATTTCTGTTTGGCGAACAAGCGATCTAGCTGGGTGTCCGTTGCCTTTTGATGAGCTTGTTGGGCAACGATGATTTGTTCCAAGGAAGCTATCCTTTCATCAGTTGAAGGAGTGGAAGTAGGAACATTTGGTGGTGGTTGAGGAGGTGGCTAGTTGAGATTTTGAGGAGGGAGGTTCAGGTTTTGAAATTGTTGTCCTTGATATGGTGGTCGGTTTGGGTTATTGCCTCGGTAGTTCCCTTGGTTCCCAAAATTCATTTGATTGTTGTATGGGAACCCAAGTGTGGTCGATTATTGTTTTTAGGGTAGGGAAACCTTTGTTGGGATTGGAGTTGGCTAGAGTTTTTAGCATTTGCAATGTTCCCATATTGGAATCCAGGATGGTTTCTAGTTTGATTGGGATTGTAGTAACCCTAACCAAATATGGTGTGAATGTAGTTTAGGTCCTCCAATTATTGACCTAATTCAGGTTGCATGGGGGTGTTGTAAATATATTGGCAATGTAGAGTGGTGTGATCATATCCTTCACATATGCCACAAAGAGAGTCTATAGCTTTTATTTGTTGGGGTAACTCTCTATGGGTGCCTAGGGATGGCTCTAAACGATCTTGTTTTAGAACAATAAATTTAAGGCTTTCTTCTATGTTTTTGATATCAAGATCAACTTCAGCCTTGGCTACCTTAAGGATTCCACAAATTCCCCTTCTAGCCCTTATTTCAGAAGCACGTTTAACCACCTCCCATGCACTGGTCAGACTTTGGTGCATGAAATTCTCTCCAGATGAGGAATCAAGAAAAACTTTGGTATCATCATCAACACCATGATAAAACATTTCTATGAGTTGGGCTTGGGAGATATCATGATGAGGGCATTTTCTAAGAAATTCCTTGAACCTTTTCCAAGCTTCTCCTAGGTATTCTCTTGGGGACATACAAAAGTGAGTGATTTGTCCCCTGATTTCATAGGTGAGAGAAGGAGGGTAAAATTTTTCAAGAAACTTATTTTGTAGAACCTCCCATGTTGTGACATGTTCCGCACTCTCCATGGTGTTTTGCTAGCTACTAGCTTGGCCGGTGAGAGAGTATTTGAACAATCTAAGGTAGATTGCATCTTTAGAGATGTCTGGGAGTTTGTTCAAGGAACAAAGGTCATTGAACCTTTGAAGATAATCTTGGAAAATTTCCCCATTGTTGCCAGAGAATGGGTTTTCTTGGATCATGGTGATCCATTGGGTTCAGATCATGAATTGGGGGGCAAAATGTGAGGAGGCATGACTGGGTGTTGGGCATAGGAAGATTTGGGAATTGAAAAATCTTTTAATTGTATTTGCCTTTCGGATTCCCTCTTATTGGCCTCTAGAGTTTCTTGTTCAGCCATGTAGGCCGCTCAAAGAGTGGCCTCTCTAGCTGCTTGATTGGCTAGGATGTGCTCTCTTTAATCCCCTAGATCCTGGTTGATCCTATGAGCAACTTCTTGTTCATCCATTCTAATTCGATTTTGATGGTTTAGACGATGAAAAGTTCTATCTATCACAGGATCAAACGATGTAAATCTGATGTCTGGACATCACATGCACAAATAAAAAATTAATCGTGTGCATAGAAAAATAGAGTGCTGGAATGGAAATTCAGAAGGAGGATTAGCACTTCTAGAATGTTACTCGGGAGGTATAAAAAAATGAAAAAAAGTTTTACAAATTTTTTTGGGGTTCAAGAAAACAATATGTTGTCCCCGACAATGGTGCCAAATTGATAATGTATCAAAGTGGACTACAATCACTAAGATAATTATCCTAGAGTTTAACCCTTTTCGACTTCCCAATTAAGATTAGTATAGAAGGGTCGATCCCATAGGACAACATTTTTAAGGTTGTTAGCTCTAATTCCAATTGTTTTGAAGAACTTTTATTTTTTTTGGTATTTTTATTTTTAGAATAGAAAGAAAAGACCGAGTTTGGAGTTTGGTGATTATCACTAAGCAAGAAGGAAACACAAAAATAATATTTCACTTAAAAAAAATAAATTTTCCCTTTTACAAGGAAAATTGAGAAGATTGTTAGCACAAATAAAACTATTATGAATGAAAAGATTGGAATGTAAAGAGAGCAGATCAATGATGATTGAATCAAGTGATGGGAAATTGAGGCTTTTAGGGGTTTTCACCACCTTAGACTAGGCAAGAATGAACTAAATCCTTTGAAACGATGAGTTTGATGAAGGAATGTGAATTAATTAAAACCCATAAAACATGGACTCGACATGAGCCCATTGGTATAGGTGTTGATGTTTCTTAGTTCATCTTCCCAAAAGAGAAAGATCCATAGTTGTTTCAAAACCACTATATGAATGGCTTTAGTGTTCTAAATCTGGGCTTCCATGGTCATTTCCACCCAGATTAACATATTACCAAATCGATTAATTACTTTGATAGATCATTAGTTCTTAAAACCAAATATCATGTGAAAGAAGTCATTCTTAAGGATTAAGTCAATTCAAACCATGGCAAGGGGATATACTCCTTGAATCGATAGGAAAGCTACTCCCTCATGCTTATAGTGAAAAAGGAGATGGAGGAAGAAAGTGTTCTAGGCATAGTCTAGACTTAACAAAGGATTAGTTCCTTAGGCTAGAGACAATTAAATGGCTAACACTTAATTCCTTGCTCCAGTCTACAAAAGAAGAAGGAGAAGAAGACTAGATATAAAATGAGTATGGTAGAAGAACAATAATTAAAGGGACACTTAGCTTGCAAATAATTAAACTTTATTAATGAACAAGACTCAAGAATAATCAGAATGATTGATCAGAAATCCTTTGTACCAAAGATGTTGTGAAGTGAGGAGGAAGTGTCCCTCCTTTTATAGGAGAAGAAGGGGCATTTACAACTAGGGTTGTGGCCAAAAATGGGGCTGGCGACTGGATTTTTGAATTGGTTGTGCACAACCAACCGATCAGTTCAGGTGGGAGCCAATTGGTTGGGGCCATAGTAGGCGGGAACTGAGGGTGGGCAGTCAGCAACCCTAGTCTTTGGGTGGCGGTGCGACTTTGACATGGTCAGCTGGAGTGTGAGAACTCCCACTTCAGAGTTTGAAATGATCGTTTGAATTTGAATGGAGTGCCACTCTGAGGGGTTGCATTCAGTCATCTGGATCAGCTCAGATGATCGGCTGGGGCAAGTAAGTCGGCCGTATGGAGCAACTGAGATGATTGGTTGAGGCAAGCGATCCGGTCAACTAGAGCAGATGAACCGATCGACTCATGTCCTAAATCTGCAAGAATTGCAAGTTTTTGGTGAGAATAAAGTTAACTTGTGATGAAAGGAAGTAAAATAGAAATTTGTTTCTTTTCACTGCATAAAGATAGGAATTTCAGGTGATAAGACTTAAAAAGTTGTAAAAAGGGGTGATAAATTAGCACACATCATGACCCTACCGGTCTCATATCACATTGGCAGTGAATGTCCATAACTGACTTATGACATCTCAAGCAAGGAGTGGTGCCTAGTTACACATAAGGGCTACCCAAGTGAATGGAAAGTTGTAGAACAACTTCAACCAACAATCTATTTAAGGTGTTGCAGTGATTGTTTAACTCCTTTATCTCTAATATCCATAATGAACTCGAGGAATGGAATTGTCATCCTCTCAACGTTCAATTCATGTTCCTTGAACCAAGAACAGACTATTTGAGAAAATGTGACCTCAATATCATATATTGATTCAGATGATCGTCCACATGTGTTTCTCAGTCTCACTTATCAAGTGGCTAAGATATCAATCTCTAGTAGGAGGGAAAAATCACATATCAATCACTCACATTAAGTCCCCATGTGTCAAAGTCACCAAATCATCACCGTTATAACAACCCATGTTTCAAGATTGTGTTTGGTGATGTCAAAGTGTACCCAATGACATATGATGAGTGTAGTGATTTCAGGTTAAGAATCACAATAATCACCTTCACTATGAGAGATGACTATGACCAACAATGATGGTTTCCATGTGTCACTCTAAAGGTGTGTCTATCCGATACACTATTCTCTAACATGTATATGCGTGCTTGGTTTGATATTGCCATATCATGACTAATGAGATTCTATCATCAACCAACCCACACTCTAGTCTTATGTCTTACTTGTGTCTATCTACCTTCCAGATTAACAACCAACTAGGGACATAATAAGAATGTACACACTCTTAATATTTGTTAGACCTCATCCTCCAAGTCACATATTTGAAGACTTACATCATCAAGCATTGTCATTCTTTAGACATTCATATTTGTATGCATTGGAAGCTTGCCTTTATGAGTTTTAATCAAATCCTTTATGGTTTATGCCATGTCAATTATCACATGATTGGATCCTGGGCATACCTTACCAATAGAAAGGTCCCCCCCCCCCCCACCACATCTAGGGAACAATAGCTCAAGAAACTCTGCCTCAAATCTAGGACAAGGCAAGACATGACCCAAAACAAAAACAAATAACAACTAAAAACGAAGGAAACAAAATGAGACAGAATTGAGACAAAATAACCTACCAAAACCTAGAAGCTAAATAGAAAAAAAGAAAACTATAAAAAAAGGAGGGCAAGCCCGTCTTAGGAGTGAAAAAAATTGAAGGGGTCAAGTGCAACTCCTCAACGTGATGTATGGGACCTAGTAGAGGATAAAGACATACATGAGAGCTCAAAAACACCTTCAGACCCCTACACAAAATTAGATCTAGATACGCATCTCAAAATATCATAGAAAAGTGAAAGGATAGAGAGGGTCCAACACCAATTAACATTACAAGAAGATGACCCCATCAATTAATGTATGATAATGGTCTAGGCAGAGTAGGGTGTTACACTCAAGCTCTTAGACCTCCTTCCTAGACTAGAAAAGCACACTTGTAAAAATCATAGTCACTTGGTTGGTGAAGATTCTTGCAACTTTATGGAAGTCCTCTCTATCAAAATTTTCACATAATTACTTCCTTGTACTGCTTAGTAGGACTTTGCAATGAAGGCTATTACCATGCATATTCCATTATGAAATGATTTTCAATGCATTAAATACTCATTTGTCATGTTATTTGCTTGACCTCTAGATACATCCATCTCATTGAATTCTATCCTTTTTACAGTGGATTTTAATGTTAAGTCCCATTCCACAACTTGAAATCCATTAGTTTCATAATTTATGTTATGACTGACAAACTTATGGTTTGTGTTTAATTGGTAGGCTTAGTAAAAGATCAAGCTCCTAGCAGTGATTTCACTAATCCAACAACATTCTAAGGATTTTTGAATCATATCACTGCTAGGGTATCAGGAAAGAAACACTTAGCGCTCAATGAAAATGGATTATTTCCCTTAGATAGTCTTCACACCTTCTCACCTAGATTGAGTAAGAAAGAAAAATAAGAAAACTGAAAAAGTGGCTTGGACACCTCGAATCGCAAAGAAAATCAAATAGCTCAAAGAGCATAAAAATATAAAATAACTAACATCCAAGCCTATATATTACAATGTATAGAGTAAAATTCAGAGTGTGAATAAAATCATGATCTTTAGTTTCTATTTTAGTAGAGTTGAGGGTGGTACCCAACAAGTATAAGGTTATTGTTTTTTCCATTACAAATATAAATATCTTGTAAGGAAGCTTAATTTGATGGTTGCTAAAAGTTGATAAAAAAGGGAAAGCACATAGCTGCAACCACATTTAATTCATAAACTAAGAAAAAATTAAGATAAACATTTTCGTCATAGATAAACATTAAATAAACATTTTTTGACTCCACCCTTGGGATTATAAGGAAAAACTACAAATCATAATAAAAAATGGAGTTGATGTTCTTATTACAAGTAGTGAAGGTTTAGTAATCCCATCATTCCTGTAAGAATGATATTGAACTCTAAACTAAATGATCTCGAGTTATGTTTGTTTGAGGTGGGTTTAAAAGAAAAAAGGTGGTAAAAAACCAATAAATTTAGGGTTTTTATGTTTGTAAATATTTTGGGCTAGAGAGGCCTATGATTTTTCCATCATATCATTACAAATTCAAATTTTTTAGGTGTGGGGTCCTAGTCGCCTCAAGATCTCCCATGAAAAAATCCATCCATGGCTTTATGGAAAATTTGTAGGAAAATGAGAGGAGACAACATGGAAATAATTCAACAAAGAGAAATATGTGATTGTATTGAATAAGTCTTGTCAAGCAGTATGAACGGATCACATAACAACATAGTAGTTTAGATATATAGACTAGTAAGAAATCATTAATAGTTTGAAGTAATTATGAGTATCCTAACAGTAATGAATAGTTTGAGATGAGTAGATAAGATAACCAATATACTATTACATAACCTAATGGTGCTATAATCGTTTTGTGTTAGAAGGAGGATTATGTGATAATAAGTGAAGTAGAAAGTACATAGATGGGTAGTCAAACATGTGGCTTTAGGAGAATAAATAAGAGACTTGAAATACAATTGATATGGGGGATCTATTTTTAGGGTAAAATTAGGGTTCATGGATCTGATTGAAGATTCTAGAAATGGTGGTGGATTTTAGTGATGCGACCTATGGGTAGGACTAGAGATTTACCCATATGCCACAAGACACATGGGGATAGTTTTGATTTGTAGTGCGTCCCTGAGCATGAAAATGTTGAACTATTTTTATTCTTACTCTCTAGATATTTTGGGAACATTCTAGAGAAAATTAGAAAAAGAGGATGAATTTTAAAGAGGTGTGTGTGGCACTTTTATTTTATGGCACTTTTATTTGATGCTATGTAATTCATATGCATGTTCTTTAGCTGAATTCTTATTTCTCTTGTGTTTCTATGGTTAAGTTAAGGATCCTATCTAGGTTTTAGCTTAACAAGGTAAGTACATAGTGTGTTACCTACATTTCTACCTTGTCTCTAGACGCATATATGATCCAATTTTAGTCACCCTTTGTGAGTGTCATGTACATGGGTAGGTGTACTTCTCATCATTGGAATGGTGGATGGCACATTCCTTTTTACACTCTTCCTGAATTGAATATCAGGTTCAGTTAGTCTGCACGAGGGCTGATTGAGGCCAAGTGTGATATATTGTGTATTTCGAGTAGTATTGCACGAATGGTGAACCCAACCTATTTTCACAAAAGGCATATAATTGTCTGATGTGCGCTCCTGTAGTAAGAGTTTATCTTACATTCTAATTTGTCTTCTTAATTATGGTAGTTTGATAATGTTGTTCATAGTTGATTAATTATGATTCCTTCAAGAATAAAGATAATTGTGAATATGACATGCAAAGTCCATCGCCTATTGAGGAAGATTTTCATCCAAATTATAATGACCATGACCTGGGTTATGAGGTAACCCTATTTGTATTGACTAAGTAAGTTTCTTAGAAATTTAATATAATCCTATAAGGAGTTTTGTGATGAAGTGACACACTTATGTTGCAAGTTTGGTCCTGATTAAATGTTGTTTGAGCAATGTTCCTTGATTTTGGACCAAAGTGGAATTTACTAATGATGAGGGGTTACAATGCAATATGTCACATGTTGAATGTGTTCTAAGTGTTTTAGTATCATAAGAGAGAAAATGTTTCTAAGTGGTGGCTTGTGGAAAGCCTAAATCTCAAGTTATAACTTGTTTGAATAATGCTAGTACTTTGTGCACCTATTTTGGTACAATTTGTAATATACCCAAAATATAGGGTAGAAGTGCAAATTAACACCTATTGAGTGTCCCTACTACCTATATATATCTTTTTTAGGAAAGAGAAAGAAGGAGACACTATGTTTGAATCACCTTTGAGTGATGATACTCTTGGTGATGAAAAGACCAATACTGAGTTGAAGGTGAAGGCTTATATGTGTTGTATTGAGTTGTGGACTTGATATTGGAGTCCTATCGGCCAAGGAGCCATAGTAGAAGTATCCTAACAGTTTGTTGAGCCTTGTAAAAATCCATGAAGGGCAAAGCACCTAAATGAGGTGGTCCATCACGAGTTGCAAGCTCCTTTGTAAAAAGTGTATCAGATTGCTTATTTGGTGAGATAAAGATGAGAAAAATTATCCAAAAAGATAAAGGTGAAAAACACTGGGGGGTGAATAGAGTTTTAAAATAATTTTAACAATTTATTGAACTCAAACAAACACAATTGAAATTGGAAGAAGGAGACAGGTGTTTAGAGTGGTTCCAACTTTAGCAAATACTAAAGTTGTCAGTCCACTACCCGGTTGCTTACCCAACCGAGATTTTGAAAGTATTTATTTTATTACCTTCTCAAGGATTTATAAAAAATACAATACTTTCCTTTACACCCCTTGAACAGCCTTCACTTGAAGTAGGTGCACCAACTTGAGGTAGCCTTCTTGAAGTAACTCCAAGCTCCCCCTTGAAGTAGCCTTCCTCTCTAGAAGTAACCTCCCGTTGCACTAGCCTTCTGAAGTAGCTCAAGGTTGTCTTCTTCACCAAGAAGATCTCCACCCTCTCCAATCCGCAGCCTCCAACCTAGGAGTAGCAAGGAGAGTACAAACAGTAATAGAGAACAAGAAAGGAAATAGGAAATTACAACTTATCCTTTGTAGCCCAAGGCTTGATTTGCCTAGATCAAGCGTATAGATCTCCTAACCAAGTGTATGGACTTGTGATTGCAGTGGGTAGGAGATACTAGCCTATAGGACACGAATTTTGAGCTAAGGAAGAAAGTGGCCAATTGTCACAATGCTCAAATTGCTCACAAACAGATTGCCCAAAGTATGCTCAAGGATTTCTCAAGTGTAACAAGTGAATTTAAGTGTCCTATGGCTTGTCCTATTTATAGGAATGGTCTAAGGATGCTTAAGGACGTTCTAGACAACTTCTAGGGGTTTCTAAGTGCTTAACTAGCCGTTAGGTACAAGTTTGTTGCTTTAGCAACGGCTAATTAATTTACTCTGCAGTTACTGTCAGAGTTCATCTCGGTCGAGGAATGGTCGACCGAGATATCTACTCGGTCGAAGTTTTGTCGACCGACAGGCTCTCTGGATCAAGTGATTTGCAACGTCTATCTCCAACTGCCAACTACCTTGTCAGTTGTGTCTAACAACTACTTTGGATCTTTCTCGGTCGAGAAGATTTTCGACCGAGAGTGTCTCGGTCGAGGAGTTAGTCGACCGAGATTGACCCTGTTTCAATCTTTTAATTAAACCACTAAATGTGTGTATGAGTGTGCATATGTTACATTATTTTGAAGGGGATGACCTAACTAAATGTGGTGTTTATCTAGGGAAAATCTAACGCTTGATTTACATGAAATCTAAGTACTTGTACATTATATATTTGTACAAGTTTTTACAAGGCGATTACATTTCATGAAAACATAAACATGTAAGCATATGGATTTCCCTAGTTGCTTTGTCATCCACCTTAATCCTGCACACTCAAGTAGCTCGTTAGATTAATAAGAATGAAATGTTTGTCATAATCAAAACAAAGGGATTTATGGATGTCCATTTAGCCAACAATCTCCCCCTTTTTGAAGATGACAAACATTTCCAAAATATAAATAAAGGAAATATAAAACATATGAGTTTCATACCTGAAGATTTCCTTTTGTAGCCATTTTTGTTTTTGCAAGTGAGTGCTGTCCAAGATGTTTTGAAACTCATTTATATTTTTGATTTTATATTCTTTTCTCCCCCTTTGTCATTTCAAAAAGATATCCAAGTTGAATAATTTATAGTATTTCTCCCCCGTAATTTTATACTATACTCCCCCTTAGATAGATATCCCAAATAGAAGTTTGAATTCTTTGCAATAGATAGTCAATTTAGTCACAATTTTAAAGATTGCATTCTTTTTTATTTATTTTTATTTATTACTCCCCTTATTTTGGATGCTCTACTATGATAGTCTTATAATCCATATTTAGAAGATGTCTTATATGCTTTTAGAAGAATATCCATTGTAACAAGAGAAGATAACCAATTTCATTAAAAAACATGGAATGTATTACAAGCATGGAAAGATAATCAAATCATATAGAGATGACCCATTTATTACAATCATTCAAAGATGTCATTACAACTAATACAACTCCAAAACTCACTGGAAAGACTTAAGAATTACATCAATATCAGGGTCTTTCCCAAGAAACGGATCAGCTCCATAATATCTAACCAAAGTTTGCCAATCTAGAGCACCTGTCTTGGTTAATGCATACGCTTCCAAGAAGGTAGGAACTCGATCAAATCGGAAGTTAGCAGCAATATCTTGCAGTTGCATGGATGAAAACTGAGTGTGCGTGAGATCCATAGATGGTGGAGGTGGAGTTTGATAATAGTTGTAAGAAGGATTATATGGATTGAGCATGCCAGGATTTAAAGAATACGGATATTCGGCTGGTTGGTTTGGAGACAGGGTTTGCATTCTTTGGTTTAGATAAGTCATGGCATGATGGTTATAATCTAGTTGTTTACTAAGATGATATTGTGACCCAGCAACAAAGGTTAGGGTGTTTTGGATGGGATCATAGGGTAGGTTGGTAGGAGGAGGTGGTGGTGGTATATTTTGGGTAGATGTCTCTCCTTCCGTCCTAGCCCTCTTATGACCGAAATCAATTCCCATTTTTTCTACAGTATTCTTACTTATTTTTTGTGGTCTACGCTCCCATGTATAACCCATGTCCTCAATTTGTGTCTTAAGAAAATGTTGAGTAATTTGGCATACAAGATCAGCATATGGAGGATTTCCAGAAAACTCAAGCATGTTTTTAAGAATAATGCGGATAAAATTTGTGGGAATACGTTGGATAATGGCATAGATTAGACACATGCGAAAAATAGGAACTTCAGACTTATTTGCTCTAGGATGTATGTTTGTTGAAACAATAAGGTTTACAATCCTAGCTGCAGGTTTGAGATTGATAGCGTAGTATGTGCCCCTATCTTCGTGACAGGTTGTATTTGATTGAAAAATGGTTCTTTTGATGTCACTAAGACTAACGGTATGGTCATCTTGGGAAAATTGATTAAGTGGGTTTCCAGTGGTAAGGTCAAGGGTGTCTTGATATTCATCTAGGTCAATATTTAGCATGTCAAGAATATCTTCTTCAGTAAATTGAAAGCTATGCCCATTGACCATAGTATAGAAGAAGATGGTTTCATTTTCAGAGTGGGAGATGAGGTTAGCATAGAATTCATTCACTACCTTGGTGGAATAGGAAGGGAAAGAAGGGTTGATGAATTCTTTCAACTTTTGCACCTAAAAAAGGTCCTCCAAGTCGACGATGTTGAGGAAGTCCATAACTTCAACTGGTCGTCGTGGGAGAGGAGCTTTGGAGGAGAGCCGTAGATAGCGATCACCAACATCTCCGTCGACGAAAGCAATGTCGTTGATGATCGTCAATGGTGGAGTAGCTTCCCTTCCTTTCCTGTCGGCGACCTTCTTCTTCCCATGAGCAGATGATGAGGCCATTGCGTTTCTTGAAGGTGGAGAAGAAGCAAGGAAGTCTTGGGGATGAGGATGCTAAAGATTTGCACAAGATTGCACTTGAGAGAACCTATGGAAGCAAGAATATGAAAGTGTGAAGAAGTGACCCGTTTTTGGTCCCTTTTATAGCAATCCAGTGACCGGGTCGGTCGACAATTTGTCGACCGAGCATCCGCAACGGTCATATTCCAGACGTGCCACTCGACCGTCCAACGGTCAACTTGCAACGGTCGGCCGTCAACGGTAACGGTCGGATTGCAACAGTCATATCCCAACAGCTCATTCTCGGTCGAGAAATTGTCGACTGACATTGTCTCGGTCGAACAATTGTCGACCGGAAGTGTGTCTGATGTTAGGTCTGTCTAGATTCTGTCGGTCGAGAGAGGTGGGCTGACCGAGAGGTTTTCGGTCGAAGAATTCGTCGACCGACAGACTTACTGGGTATGAATTTTTAAGCTGATTTTTAATGAAAATGATAGACTAAATTTGTAGAGCATATATATATATTTTCTAAGGGAGTAATATTTTGTTTTATTATTGACAATATTGGGACAATTTTGTGATCATAAATTAATTGTGCTTTTAATCACAATAAAATGATATTCAATTAGTTATTGTGTCAAACTTATTTTAGGTCAAATTTGACTACGACCATAGCGCCCCTTGGTCAAATTTCATTTTAACCAAGAGGCAAATTTGTAGATTTTCAAATCGAGTATAATATCTGTATAAAATTTGATTAAGTAACAAGTTGAAGCATACTACTTAATATGATTCTTAAATGAAGGCACAATTAATATCTCAAGTCTTCAAAGATACTAATTTAGAGATTTTGTCTTATGTGTTGCAAGCAATAGCATATAACCAATAAATCATTTTGCTTTCCGAATATATCATCACGGATCCATGCATACAATTATTATTATCTATGCGTACCAAATATTGAAAGCATATCCATGATGTAATGACAACAACATATAATGATAATTCCATCACATGATTTGTATATGGATAGACCAGAAAATACTTTAGGAAAAATCATGTGAAAATAGAAATTTTCTTTTCATTTAACTAAGCATAATTTCAGTTTAAACTTAAATCATTTAGGGAATAAACTAATATTAATCTCATTTAAATTTGTAGGGATGATTTCCAAAATATATCCAGTCATCAATCACAAATAGATAGCAATTTCATCAATTTAAAAGAATTCAACAATTTTGTAGCAGACTGGAGATCAGTGACATGCTCGGTCAACAATTTCTCGATCGATGGTCTCTCGGTCGACAGTCTTTCGACCGACAAGATTTCTGGAACTGTTAATTTCTTTCAAGTGAAACATAATTATGCAAGTTAAATTTTTAGATACTTAAATTTATTTGTTATCCCATTGTGTTGAGTTGAGATAGACATAGAAATATGCACCTAAGGTCCTTGGTCATGTGTCAACTTGATTCTATTCATTTAGTTTAGAGGTTTTGGAACCCAAACTAACTCGACATCTTTTCTCTTGTAAGGGCATGAAAAAGAATAGTGACCAAGGCGCAAACAATAATGACAACATATCGAGTTAACCTCATATCTTTTTCTATGGTTGTGTTCTGTGTTGTCCTTGGGTGAAGATGTTCCTTTAGGTACATATATATTTTTGATGGGTTTGTGACTTTCTCCAACTAGGTTGTTGATAGGATTTCCCTTTAGGCTTGTAACCTAGTCCTCTTCTCCCAATTTGATGATAGGAATTATCTAAGATTTGATCAAGAATGCCATTATTATTTAAACTACTAATTTTTTGTTGTAACTTGGCAATCTCATCCATTCTCTTCTTGATATCTAGTTTTGCTTGGTCTAGATTAGATGACAATGAGTTTCGTTCTTTGACAATAGTGTCATAATCTATATGGGTGCACAATATGGGTTGTTTTTGAAGATCGTTCACTTGAGTTTGCAAATTGATCTTCTCTAAAGAAAGTAGATTGCAATTTGCCTCTATAGATTTTGTCTTACTATCATGATCTTCAATGATCTTTTTAAGATCTTCATTTTCAGATGTCATAGCAAGAAGCTTAGCATGTAATTCATCATTTTCTTTAATAGATTTCTTTAATTTCTTCTTGCACTCAACATATTTAATATGTGTTTCTTCAAGACTAGCAACTAGTTCTTCTTTAGATAAATAAAAAAGACTTACCTCTTCTTCTTCTTCACTAGTTGTAGCAATAAGACAATCTTTGTGCTCATCTTCCTTCTTTGATCTCCATGGGCATCTAGTTGTTGTGTGGCTTTTTCCTAAGCACCAATTGCAACATGTTGTAGTTTTGTCCAAGCAGCACCTTTTGTTTTGATTGTAATCACCATTACCCTCCATTCTTCAAGACCTGGTTAGAATTCCTTGAAGCCTGCTCTGATACCAATTGAAAAACACTAGAGGGGGGGTGAATAGAGTTTTAAAATAATTTTAACAATTTATTGAACTCAAACAAACACAATTGAAATTGGAAGAAGGAGACAGGTGTTTAGAGTGGTTCCAACTTTAGCAAATACTAAAGTTGTCAGTCCACTACCCGGTTGCTTACCCAACCGGGATTTTGAAAGTATTTATTTTATTACCTTCTCAAGGATTTATACAAAATACAATACTTTCCTTTACACCCCTTGAACAGCCTTCACTTGAAGTAGGTGCACCAACTTGATGTAGCCTTCTTGAAGTAACACCAAGCTCCCCCTTGAAGTAGCCTTCCTCTCTAGAAGTAACCTCCCGTTGCACCAGCCTTCTGAAGTAGCTCAAGGTCGCCTTCTTCACCAAGAAGATCTCCACCCTCTCCAATCCGCAGCCTCCAACCTAGGAGTAGCAAGGAGAGTACAAACAGTAATAGAGAACAAGAAAGGAAATAGGAAATTACAACTTATCCTTTGTAGCCCAAGGCTTGATTTGCCTAGATCAAGCGTATAGATATCCTAACCAAGTGTATGGACTTGTGATTACAGTGGGTAGGAGATACTAGCCTATAGGACACGAATTTTGAGCTAAGGAAGAAAGTGGCCAATTGTCACAATGCTCAAATTGCTCACAAACAGATTGCTCAAAGTATGCTCAAGGATTTCTCAAGTGTAACAAGTGAATTTAAGTGTCCTATGGCTTGTACTATTTATAGGAATGGTCTAAGGATGCTTAAGGACGTTCTAGACAACTTCTAGGGGTTTCTAAGTGCTTAACTAGCCGTTAGGTACAAGTTTTTTGCTTTAGCAATGGCTAATTAATTTACTCTGCAGTTGCTGTCAGAGTTCATCTCGGTCGAGGAATGGTCGACCGAGATACCTACTCGGTCGAAGTTTTATCGACCGACAGGCTCTCTGGATCAAGTGATTTGCAACGTCTATCTCCAACTGCCAACTACCTTGTCAGTTGTGTCTAATGGCTACTTTGGATCTTTCTCGGTCGAGAAGATTGTCGATCGAGAGTGTCTCGGTCGAGGAGTTAGTCGACCGAGATTGACCCTATTTCAATCTTTTAATTAAACCACTAAATGTGTGTATGAGTGTGCATATGTGACATTATTTTGAAGGGGATGACCTAACTAAATGTGGTGTTTAGCTAGGGAAAATCTAATGCTTGATTTACATGAAATCTAAGTACTTGTACATTATATATTTGTACAAGTTTTTACAAGGCGATTACATTTCATGAAAACATAAACATGTAAGCATATGGATTTCCCTAGTTGCTTTGTCATCCACCTTAATCCTGCACACTCAAGTAGCTCGTTAGATCAATAAGAATGAAATGTTTGTCATAATCAAAACAAAGGGATTTATGGATGTCCATTTAGCCAACAAAAGGATGACCAAAATATCACCTTTAGATTATCCTCAAGACTCCTTCATGACAAGATATATATATGTGTGCATGCATGGACATGTTTCAACCATGCATGGACACATGTCATCTAGGTGAAGAAGGAAAGTTCATGCAATAATCTTAGGAGATGATAATGTCTTCTTCTTGATGAACAACCTTGGGTAATGATGGGGTGATAAAAGGAATATGTTTCTTTCTGTTCTTTCCTTTTAGGAACATGGCAATCAAGTGAGTTTGGGGACATTTGATGTACATGCGTTAGAAGTGATCTTTTGATGGATACTTAGAAAAGTATCAACTAGTCTTGTACTTTGATTTCAAGATAAAGATATGTGTAATAAATAATGTCCTAAGATAAAAGAAAGATCCTTTGGTATGTTTGACTTTGGTATTAATAATAGAGAGATGGAAATGATGAAGATGTGATGTGCTTTTGACACATGTGAAGGATTCCAAGGTAAGGAATTTTTGTATCCAAGATGTGCCAGGTGGTATGGGAAACTGAGAGTATGACCCCTGATATGATGAATAATGTTTGGTTACCTAGAAGGGCCAACCTTGGGATAACTCTAGTATGGAGATCATATGTTAGGGGTTTATGCTCTGCATAAAAATGACAACAATAAGGATGTATCATTGAAGGAACAATTGTACGATCGTTTCGAGAAAAAACTTATCAAGCTAGAAATAATTCCTTAGAGTATCCCTATCTAGATCTATTGAGGCATCTTATACATAACATCTATAGATACCTCTGAGATAAGTTCTTCTTTGGTAAGTGACATTTCCTTATGACAAGAGAATGTACAACTAGGAAGATAGTTGGTATGAGTCATAAGAAAGTTTTGTGTTGTGTCAACAGATTAGAGTGACACTGAAGGTGTATGATAAGACTTTTAGTCCCAAGTGGGTGACAGAACATAATTATAATCTCTCCATGAAAGTGAAATGCTAAAATGAGTGAGGAGTATGGAAGACTCCCTAGAATCTAGAATCTTATCACATAACATATGTGAGTTAATAAGGTTTGACACTTGAATTATTTTAAGTATGAATAGTACTTCTCTGACTTACAAAGTGTTACCTGACATAGAGTTGACTCCGCTGTCAGTATTGGATATGACAGCTGAGTATTTGTCATGTGTAATAGATCTTATGATAATCTTTAATGGAAGGACTTCATGTTGGTCAAAGTTTTTGTGACGTCCCCAGATTTTCTAAAACTTAATCTGATGTGAGACTTCCAAATTGAAACCCTCACCTCAGCGAGAATCCCAATTTAAACATGCCACACGAGGCTAAGAAGAAGAAAATCAAGGGAGTCAGAAGGAAACAATCAGTAGCACATGTACATGAACAATAATAAAACCATACACACATGTTCACCATTCAACATATAATTACAACATGAATTGTTACAACATTTGATATTACATATTGAACAACAAACTATACATATACATGTACTACATCTAAACAATAGGATCTTAAGACAACAGGTCCACCTATACATCAGCTCGCTACACAACTCTCCCTATCCTGGATCTTCAAGAGCATAACCACAACCTAAACAAAAGATTACATGCGGTACACGTCAGCACAATATTTCATGAATATTGTACTGAGTACGCCTACGTGTCTTTTATTTACCTCTCATCATATCTTGGCAATAAGATAAAACTAATATACTTGGCAGTAACAGAAGAATATAAGAAAAGTGTATACTTGCACAAAGATATTCATTAACAAAAGAGAACACATATTTTAAGCACATTTTCCATTATATATCCATGCATTTGCCACCTGAGGGAATAATGCATCATCTCTACTACCAAAGAGAATGAGATGTAAGGCCTTATGATCTACTACCCAAGAGTTAGATCATTGTACAATGTGATCTGCTACCAAAGAGAATGATCACTTTCAAGCACTATGCTACCAAAGAGAATTAGTGCTTTTATATAATGGAATAGATATATTATGTTTGATGTGTTCATAGCAATAAGTATAGAGAATCAAGCAACATAGCATACAAGAACAATCATTTCAATCAATACCATATGCCAAGCATTTTACTACTCATATAACACAAGCATATTGTATAATGAGGTAATGGCGTACCTTCCAAAGAGAAACCTAATCATCATATCCTCATGTCATCTATAACCTTGATCAACCCTGATTAAGACAAGATCATACACTATCATCAGGTTCTTATCATCTTGCATATCATCTTAACCCTAGTCGTGTTCATTAGAGTTTCACTTTATCTCATTAGGATATGCACGTCATTACTTGTATTCCTTTCTTATAATTATCTCACTGATGTCATTTTACAGATTATGGTCCATTATCTGAACATTATCTTCCATAGCATTTTTGTGCACATTAATTAACCCTAGGTTACATCATTAACCTAGATTAGGGTTTCATAACCTGTATTAAGGATCATCTTCATATAACATGGATTATGTTCATCATTATGATATCATAATTAAAACTGAGGTTCCAAATACTGATATGAGCTTACTCTGTGAATTTCATCTTTTATTGGGCATGTATGCATTAATTGTATTTTATTTAGGGTTAAAAGCCCTAAATGGAAACATTAAGTAAATTACATAATTTCGTACATCAACATGATCATCCTTGACATCAGGTGCATTATAAACATTATTATGGAGTTACTGACATTTTTCCATAATTTTAGAACATCATTTGACATTTATTATTCATCAATTAAGCATTTCACTACTATCAAGATATCACTAATATTAAAGCATTAAAAGGTAGATATTATAATTTCAGGTTGTTCTACGCATTTTTCTGAACATTTTGGTATATTACTTATATTTTTCTGATGCTCGAGATAATTATTATGATTTATACAAAATCTGGGATTTTCTGATTGTTTACCTTATTCTGACCAATGAGTAGTCGACACGTGGCTCTGCTTGGGCGCTGCTCTTCCAAGCTTGATGCGGCTGGTTCTCCCTGGTTCAGCGTCGGCTCGGCCGGTTCTCATTTCCTGGACCCGGTCCGGATCTTGTGTGGGATCCGCGAACCCCTAGACCGATAACCCGGGGCGGCTTCCCCCCTTGCTCGCGATCTCGCACGCGAGGACTCTGTTTCCTCTGCGAAACAGAGCTCCGCCGCATGAGTCCTCCTCCGGCGAGTAACCAACGCAGTTGGAGTGGTCCTCGTCGTCTACAAAAGCCACACTCACCTTCGACGCATGACTCCGCATCTCCGCGTCCACTCAACTCCGAAGCTATGCCTCTGCCGTACTAGATCGGCGGGATCTCCGGCGTCGGCCCCGCTGCGGAGGGGCAAAAGAGGCGTCTTGCCTCAGGTCATCCTCGCGCTAAGATGAGGCTTCCAAGAGCTTCGCACCGCCTCCACAAGTCCATTTTCAACCTTCTCTTGTGGCGAGAACCTCTCCCCACAGCTCCCGAGCTTGCCATCACTTCCGGTCAGGTTAGGTCCATCCGCCATGGAACCTCCACCTCAACTACGGAGAAAGGCTCACATACTTTTCTCTTAGTTTCGGCCTAGCTTCATTCATCCTCACCTTCAGCTATCACCCCTCTACCTCTCTTTTCTAATCCTCGTTCCCTATTATTTCCCATGGACAGGGGTTGTACTGGCTGGTGGAGAGACAGGACGGGGAAAGTGTGTGGTTCTCCCAGCATCGAACACGATGACTCTGATGTGAGGGGTCCGGGTATTAGTCAGGATGATCCGAGATCAAAGGCTCTCTCTAACTCCCCTCTCACCCCACGATCATGGAGAGTAGTGGTGGGGGAAACCCACGGCCTCAGCTGGTTCTCAGCTGGCTCTAACCGCAAGGTTAGAGAAGACTCAGAGGCCTTCGATCTTGCATCCAAGGGCCAGGAGATGACACTCACTAAGACGATCCGTGGCCTCTCCTTCAGAGTGCCCTTGACCACGGGGTCTGAGATCCAACGGCCAGAAAAGGTCCGTGCATCCTGAACTAACCACAAGGAGCGTGACATCTATTATAACCAACAACTTAGGCTAATCAACACCAACAATGTACATTAATTCCCCAAAATCAAACCTCAATAACTTCCTCTAGGAACCTCCAAATGACACCAAAATTTAACCATAGGTTTCCTACCACTCAAGCTACCTTCTACTCAAAATTGGTGCCAAAAATCAATTGTTACACCATCCAATTAAATTCCTCAAGAAGGCATATAAAGAGAGTTATTAATCATTATATAAATCTCATTTAACATCTCCACTTTACCAAAACACTTGGAACTCTCATTATAACTCAAGATATGGATTCTAATATGTTATTGGAGATTTATGGATTTCCAAAACCCACTCCATCACATCCTACACACCTTAAAAGATATTTCGTCCTCGAAATTAAGCTCAAGAATTCCACTTTGTCACATCATATACATCTTAAAATAACTTTCGTCCTCGAAAGTCAACCATACTCATACTTCCAGGGAAAACCTTATCTTGCCTTCATCAACATGTAGGCACTATTACGGGTTAACAACCATCTTGGTGCACAAACATTCCACTCAGGGTTGAACTCAAGGTTTAGAAACTTAGGTTATGTCATGACCTATCTCATATATTAGGGTTGCTTCCTTATCTTTACCCATGCATTAGGGTTCCCACATCATGTTACCATGTTCTAAAGGAGTTAAGAAAGGTTAACCCATTATATCAAGGTGTCATCAACATTTTATTGAACCAATTGTCAGAATATGTTCAACATTAACATATACCTTTTAGGAGGGAGTTAACTAAAGTTAACCCACTTTATCCATCTGGATCATATTAAGGTGTCATCATCATTATGTTGTGTTAAGTGTCAAACTATATTTTCATCTTTATTAAGCACTAAGATTAACACATCATGTAACATGTTTCATTCATATGATCTTATTCCATTTCTTATAGTAAAATATAAGATTTACTAGTGATTTCATCACAAGATTAACCAACAATTTCACATTATCATCATTATTCATGTACATGGTTAACCATTTATGCATCGATATTTATTAAACCATCTCTAGGTTTCCATCATATCATATCCACTATCATATCTCAAGATTGGATCACATCCTTATATATATAATATCATGGTTGTGCTAACCAACTTATACAAGTGGCTTATCAAACATGCATCAAAACTTCATCTAGTCCAATTGAGGTTCCCATGACCCATATCATGAGGGCATCACCATGCTCAGTCTATCTGAGTTAACTCAACTCTATGAGTATCTCGTATGCACATGCTTTATCTTCCCTCTCTTAGTCTAGGGTTCTCAGATTACCTCATTGGCACTAGTGATAGCCTTACAAGATCTAGCCACATAAGCACAAACCAAACGTGCTACAACATACTATTCATAGGTCTTCTACCCATGAAACATGCTTACCCAAAACTCTCTTATACATGAAACCACTAGATTCCTATATGGGAAACCACCAACCCGAGCATGAGGCTTCTCAAAAGCTAACATAGCTACCTCCTCCAGGGTCTTGGGCTCTCTCCCTCACCCAGATGGCAGGCACTCATATTCATATTCACATATGCACATGTATCCAGCCTCTCTCTTGTCTCTAGGGTTTGGTCCTCCCAAGGACATCTAGGGTTCAACAAGACTATAGGAATCATGCATAAAGCGACTCAACTCAATCACTCAGGAGTAGTCTAGTTTAGGACATGTCACATATCTCATAATTCTCATATCTTGGAGTTTAGGTTCTCTAACCTTCTCCCAATGGGTCTCACTCTCTCTGGAGTTAACCCCTAAACTGGTCCTAACACTAGAGGTCCTCCTTCGTAAAAGAGCTTGAGGCTCATGCTGACTCACAACCTCGTCTTAACCTAACATATCTTATCTCATAAAAGCCTAGTTACTTGCATCATCAACACTTATCTCAAAACCTCAAACTAAACTTATGTCCTCAAAGTCAAACAGAGATTATCACAAACTATCTTATGTTTTCTATATAAGACTTACATCATAGCTTATTTCATCTATTCCATCTATCATATATTGCAAACAAGGCTCTAGACATCTAATCTAGAACTACACTCTCTTCTAGACTGATGTCATTCACTTTCACTTAGGTTGCATGACCACCTCCTACTCGTACATGTGTGGGGACACATTTTTGTAATACATATACATAATAAAATATTATATAGTTTTTCTCCGATAAAACAAGCGTCAGAGAAAACTATCGGGGTTCGATCCGATTGGAATCAAAAACCAAATCCTGAAAACGAGTGTCCCACACATAGTAGAGAGTCCAGTGTCATGAAAACTAGTGAAAAGGGTGAGAACAAGGGGTAGACTAGTGTAGCTACTCTAGACAACGTGTACAATATGTCTAGGGTTTCTCTTCCCTTGATGCACGTCATTTCCAAATAGTGCAACGTCCCATACCGCTGCACTACAAGGAAAGAACGACATCTAAGGACTTGCTACTCACAAGCACCAGTCTAGACCTAGTTCTCGGACATCTAGGTGCTAACCTAGAGGCTAGGTCAGATCTAGTCTCTAAAAGACGACTAATCTAACCCTAAAAGATTATTAAGGTTCGAGGTTCTTTAGTTTTGAGTTGCATAATGAGCAAATGTCAGGCTTTGCTATTGTTCATGCTCTGATACCACCTGTGACGTCCCCAGATTTTCTAAAACTTAATCTGATGTGAGACGTCCAAATTGAAACCCTCACCTCAGCGAGAATCCCAATTTAAACATGCCACACGAGGCTAAGAAGAAGAAAATCAAGGGAGTCAGAAGGAAACAATCAGTAGCACATGTACATGAACAATAATAAAACCATACACACATGTTCACCATTCAACATATAATTACAACATGAATTGTTACAACATTTGATATTACATATTGAACAACAAACTATACATATACATGTACTACATCTAAACAATAGGATCTTAAGACAACAGGTCCACCTATACATCAGCTCGCTACACAACTCTCCCTATCCTGGATCTTCAAGAGCATAACCACAACCTAAACAAAAGATTACATGCGGTACACGTCAGCACAATATTTCATGAATATTGTACTGAGTACGCCTACGTGTCTTTTATTTACCTCTCATCATATCTTGGCAATAAGATAAAACTAATATACTTGGCAGTAACAGAAGAATATAAGAAAAGTGTATACTTGCACAAAGATATTCATTAACAAAAGAGAACACATATTTTAAGCACATTTTCCATTATATATCCATGCATTTGCCACCTGAGGGAATAATGCATCATCTCTACTACCAAAGAGAATGAGATGTAAGGCCTTATGATCTACTACCCAAGAGTTAGATCATTGTACAATGTGATCTGCTACCAAAGAGAATGATCACTTTCAAGCACTATGCTACCAAAGAGAATTAGTGCTTTTATATAATGGAATAGATATATTATGTTTGATGTGTTCATAGCAATAAGTATAGAGAATCAAGCAACATAGCATACAAGAACAATCATTTCAATCAATACCATATGCCAAGCATTTTACTACTCATATAACACAAGCATATTGTATAATGAGGTAATGGCGTACCTTCCAAAGAGAAACCTAATCATCATATCCTCATGTCATCTATAACCTTGATCAACCCTGATTAAGACAAGATCATACACTATCATCAGGTTCTTATCATCTTGCATATCATCTTAACCCTAGTCGTGTTCATTAGAGTTTCACTTTATCTCATTAGGATATGCACGTCATTACTTGTATTCCTTTCTTATAATTATCTCACTGATGTCATTTTACAGATTATGGTCCATTATCTGAACATTATCTTCCATAGCATTTTTGTGCACATTAATTAACCCTAGGTTACATCATTAACCTAGATTAGGGTTTCATAACCTGTATTAAGGATCATCTTCATATAACATGGATTATGTTCATCATTATGATATCATAATTAAAACTGAGGTTCCAAATACTGATATGAGCTTACTCTGTGAATTTCATCTTTTATTGGGCATGTATGCATTAATTGTATTTTATTTAGGGTTAAAAGCCCTAAATGGAAACATTAAGTAAATTACATAATTTCGTACATCAACATGATCATCCTTGACATCAGGTGCATTATAAACATTATTATGGAGTTACTGACATTTTTCCATAATTTTAGAACATCATTTGACATTTATTATTCATCAATTAAGCATTTCACTACTATCAAGATATCACTAATATTAAAGCATTAAAAGGTAGATATTATAATTTCAGGTTGTTCTACGCATTTTTCTGAACATTTTGGTATATTACTTATATTTTTCTGATGCTCGAGATAATTATTATGATTTATACAAAATCTGGGATTTTCTGATTGTTTACCTTATTCTGACCAATGAGTAGTCGACACGTGGCTCTGCTTGGGCGCTGCTCTTCCAAGCTTGATGCGGCTGGTTCTCCCTGGTTCAGCGTCGGCTCGGCCGGTTCTCATTTCCTGGACCCGGTCCGGATCTTGTGTGGGATCCACGAACCCCTGGACCGATAACCCGGGGCGGCTTCCCCCCTTGCTCGCGATCTCGCACGCGAGGACTCTGTTTCCTCTGCGAAACAGAGCTCCGCCGCATGAGTCCTCCTCCGGCGAGTAACCAACGCAGTTGGAGTGGTCCTCGTCGTCTACAAAAGCCACACTCACCTTCGACGCATGACTCCGCATCTCCGCGTCCACTCAACTCCGAAGCTATGCCTCTGCCGTACTAGATCGGCGGGATCTCCGGCGTCGGCCCCGCTGCGGAGGGGCAAAAGAGGCGTCTTGCCTCAGGTCATCCTCGCGCTAAGATGAGGCTTCCAAGAGCTTCGCACCGCCTCCACAAGTCCATTTTCAACCTTCTCTTGTGGCGAGAACCTCTCCCCACAGCTCCCGAGCTTGCCATCACTTCCGGTCAGGTTAGGTCCATCCGCCATGGAACCTCCACCTCAACTACGGAGAAAGGCTCACATACTTTTCTCTTAGTTTCGGCCTAGCTTCATTCATCCTCACCTTCAGCTATCACCCCTCTACCTCTCTTTTCTAATCCTCGTTCCCTATTATTTCCCATGGACAGGGGTTGTACTGGCTGGTGGAGAGACAGGACGGGGAAAGTGGGTGGTTCTCCCAGCATCGAACACGATGACTCTGATGTGAGGGGTCCGGGTATTAGTCAGGATGATCTGAGATCAAAGGCTCGCTCTAACTCCCCTCTCACCCCACGATCATGGAGAGTAGTGGTGGGGGAAACCCACGGCCTCAGCTGGTTCTCAGCTGGCTCTAACCGCAAGGTTAGAGAAGACTCAGAGGCCTTCGATCTTGCATCCAAGGGCCAGGAGATGACACTCACTAAGACGATCCGTGGCCTCTCCTTCAGAGTGCCCTTGACCACGGGGTCTGAGATCCAACGGCCAGAAAAGGTCCGTGCATCCTGAACTAACCACAAGGAGCGTGACATCTATTATAACCAACAACTTAGGCTAATCAACACCAACAATGTACATTAATTCCCCAAAATCAAACCTCAATAACTTCCTCTAGGAACCTCCAAATGACACCAAAATTTAACCATAGGTTTCCTACCACTCAAGCTACCTTCTACTCAAAATTGGTGCCAAAAATCAATTGTTACACCATCCAATTAAATTCCTCAAGAAGGCATATAAAGAGAGTTATTAATCATTATATAAATCTCATTTAACATCTCCACTTTACCAAAACACTTGGAACTCTCATTATAACTCAAGATATGGATTCTAATATGTTATTGGAGATTTATGGATTTCCAAAACCCACTCCATCACAGTTTTTTGGTAACTCCATGACATCAAGATGTTATATGAAGACTTGATGATATGATGCACGAATGACAATTGTCTTCCTTCATCTAGGATTTCGGGGATGAAATCCTTGTTAGGGGTTTATAACTTGTAATGACCCCGACCTGGGTTATAAGGTAACCCTATTTATTTTGACTAAGTAAGTTGCTAAGAAATTTAATACAATCCTCTAAGTAGTTTTGTGATCATGTGACACACTTATGTTCCAAGTTTGGTCCTGATTAAATGATGTTTGAGCAATGTTCCTTTATTTTGGATCAAAGTGGAATTTTCCCAAGATGAGGGGTTACAATGCTATATGTCACATGTTGAATGTGTTGTAAGTGTTTTAGTATCATAAGAGATAAAATGATGCTAAGTGGTGGTTTGTGGAAAGCCTAAATCTCAAGTTATAACTTGGTTGAACAATGTTAGTACTTTGTGCACCGATTTTGGTACAATTTGTAATTTACTCAAAATATAGGCTAGAAGTGCAAATTACCACCTCTAGAGTGTTCCTACTCCCTCTATGTATCTTTTGGAGGAAATATAAAGAAGGAGACACTATGTTTGAATCACTTTGAGTGATGATACTCTTGGTGATGAGAAGACCAATAATGAGTTGAAGGTGAAACCTTATATGTGTTGTAATGAGTTGTGGACTTGATATAGGAGTCCTATCAGCCAAGGAGCAAAGGTTCAAGCTCCCTTGTAAAAAGTGTATCAGTTTGCTTATTTGTTGAGAAAAAGATGAGATAACTTATCCAACAAGATAAAGGATGACCAAAATATCATCTTTAGATTATCCTCAAGACTCTTGCATGGCAAGATATATATGTGTACATGCATGGACACGTGTCAACCATGCATGGCCACATGTCATCTAGTAGCTAGCATGAGGTGAAGACACCTCTTATACACTTTATCTCATGTACCCAAGTATATATACTTCACCTTCCACCTCCTTGTGGAAGTTTACGAACCCCACAACCCTCTCCCTTGAAGATATCATGCATAGCACCTTAGATATCGTTCAAAGTAGCTCAACGAGCAAGGAGAGCTCTAGCTCCAAGATTAAGGTAAGACTTTGTTCATCTTCAACCTTGGTTGAAGTAGGATATCGACTTATGAATATTCCTCTCTTTCCTTCTTCACCAAGTTCTTAAATATGGTGATTTCTTGTTTATGGAGGACTTGTGAACGAGCCTTGGACCTTGGAGAAGTTCATCTTCAACCTTAGGAACGTGAAGCTTTAGAGCTTGAAGCTTTAAAGTTGCTCATAAGGTGGGTTATATAACTTGAACTCAATCATGTTATTATTCACCACCTATCTTGCTATACTTAATGATCTACTCTTAATTCTGAAATATTGTGGAATAGTTGATGTGACAATGAGTTCTAGTAGTTTTTGGACCTATTGTCCATGTACTATAATAGTTAAAACGAAATTCTAGAGCTTGAAGAAGATCGTATCACTTTATAAAGTGATATCGGGTTTAAGCACACAAGCAAGTACCACTAACCTGATATGGGTATGTACAAACACACTTGCACGATATGTTTAAAAGATTATATCTTCAGGCACGATATGGAGATGAAGTTCACACCTTGTAGATGATATGGTGTTAATCATACACCTTTTGCATGAAAGGGATTCAAGAGAGGACTCCATGCATGATATAGTGTCAAGTACACACTTCTAAATGTAGTTATGCTAAAACCCTAGTTTGGGTAACCCGATATGAGTAATTTGAGCAAGTACCTCTTGCACAATACGATAACATAGTACACACCTGGTACACGATATCTGGAAGCACACATCTTGTGCATGATATTATTGATTGAGCATACACTTACACACAATATAAGACATGGATTCAAATAAATGATATAACCCAATATGGTTGAAATACCCTAAAACCGATATGAAACCCAAGATGGGGGTTAACCTGATATGGGGATAGATGATAGCTCATAAACAATATGAGCCATGTATTATGAATGATATGGGAGATACCCATTTACACCATATACACGATACAAGTATAAGATTGTACCAATTACACAATATAGAGATAATGAGCACTCTACACAACATAGAGTTGGAAATCCAAGGTGGTGGGTAAAACCAATACAAGTGGTGAGTGATACTACATGCATGACATGATTGATATTCCTTGGATGATAGAAATAGCACCTACGTCTACCTTGTGAATGATATGAGGTCCATCTCATGCCTCATGCATGATATGGCCCATTCTACCTAGTATGGTGGATAACCCTAGATAATGAATTGAAATCAGATATACCCTATCCTTTGAGTAATGGATTGTGATAAGAGAATTCAATTAGACACCTAGCTTGTTATGTAACTATATGATAGGGCTGATCCTTGAAATTATACAGAGGTTATGAGCCTAAGGGTCTACCTAACATGTTAATCTGATTTGTTATCCAACATGGAGACCCAATATGATAATCATGGATGGGAAACTGACATGGTATCTTATATACCATTTAAATGATACATGATGAGGCATATACTCTATGTCCGATATGATGCACACCTTGTGCATGATATGGAACCATGCCTATAGCTTATACCCAATATGGGGTCAAGCACCTAGCTCATACCCGACACAAAGCTAACTTTAGATGATAAGAACTAAGTGATAGTCCATCTAATATGGGTACATGATATGGTGTTAGGAGTATACACCCTAAAACATGGCATGGTGATATGGTTATATCACAAACCTGATATGGACACACGACATGAAGTAAAGAATGTAGCTTAAAGCATAATATTATAATATACACACATCTTGATACCCAATATGGTAGAGACACTTCAATCATATGTGATTGATTGAGTGATATATGTTGCATGTTCTGTTAATTGCAATATAAAAGATGATGTGAATTGTTAATGATGAATTAATATTCCTCAAGAGGAGGATTGAACCAAAAGTATGATGTAATCAATATCCTAGTAAGGATGAGAGAGAAACTCATACTTCATGTTGATAATCATTTAATGATAAATGATGAGAATAAACAAGTATGATTGAATACTAATGATATCAATGTATGCTCCTAGATGTGTGGAGCAATGAATTAGGGTTTTGGATTAAAAATATGAACTTGAAACCCTATTTGGCTATAAAGGGAAACCCTAACCCTAATAATGGCCTTGAAAGCCATGTGAATAGTTGTTTCCTAGTGAGAGGTGAAAATACGTTTAATAGCCTTGAGAACCATGTGAAAAGTTGTTGCCTAATGAGAGGTAACAAGATGTTTAATGGCATTGTAAGCCATATGAATAGTTGTTGCCTAGTGAGAGGTGACAAGATGTTTAATGGCCTTGTGAGCCATGTAAAATACTCGTGCAACAAGTGTGATATATATACCTTGGTTTGAGGATCTATAGATAATAGTTACCTGTTACAGAGGTAACAATTCTATGTGATGATCTAAGGGTTTCAATACCCAGATTGAGTAATCATGATAATGATGATGTGAAGGGATGAGGATTCCCAGTTATATGATAAGGAACTGAGATTCCAAGTGTTATGTATCTAAATCTGTTTTAAAGATTAGAATAGTACTTGATAGATGTATTACACATTTCTTTGTAGCATTTGTTTATGATTTATGCTTATAACTTGTTTAATGCTAAAAGAATATTGTAATGCACTTAATATATCATTAGGAATCATAAAATGTTGCCCTGACCATAGATCCATCAGCGTCAAGATTTTCTGAATGGTGAAATGGGTTTTTTCTGCAGTATAACTCGAAGTGCATATTTTTGAATATTTGGGGGCATAAGCTTGGATGACCATGTGTGAGCCGTTCCCCTTACGAACTCAAAATTAATGTGGATTTGGCTATATGCCATATCCTGGCTCGAGTGCAACTACGGTCGTAGACTCAATATTGAGCATGATGAACTAGCCCATGGCTCAGAGTATGACTATATGCCAGGACTCAGTAATTTCATAACTGGGGATGGTTATTAGCAGATGTTCCCCTAAGAGAGTACATGTTGCGCACTGTAACTCTATAGCAAAGATGTCGCTCTACCCAGACATAGCTAATTTGTAGTGACATCAGATGTCCTTCCAACAGATGACATGAGATGTCCTACTGAATCTGTGTGGTTTCGTACTGACCGAGACAAGGAGAGGTCTTGTCAACCATCTCTTCCATTGACCTTGTGTGGTACTGACTTGTGAGAAGTTTGTGGTCAGTTGGAGCATAAACGGATAAACGGTATACTTCATCTCCTCAGGGCATACGTGTGATTTTAAAATGTAATCATCCATGTAGCGTATTTTCTTAAGGATTGAATACAAAAAACATTGGTTGATGCACAATTTAGTTATACATCTTAGTTGATAGATGTTATTTATGTTTCTTTACATTCCTTGTAAAGTAAATAGAGGTTTATTGCTCTACCATGGGTAGATGCATCATTCTCTTATATAAAGAGATTACTTTGTTCTGTCCATTCAATGATTAATCCTGCTTGTTAATATAAAAGAACCTCTGCTCAGTTTGGGATAATAATATGGTCAGCGGAGAGTTATATCTCACATTGGGATAGTTGTCTCACCCTGTGGGATCCACAATTTATAGGTGGACATGCATGAGGCAGTAGAGACCTTTCTGGAGAGGAGGAACAATAGCTAGGGCGGCAATAATAGCTTAGGTTGAGTATACAGTCTGTCACGTCTAATAGATAGAATTTGTATGTGTCGTCTCTGTACTATCAGGTCCTTGGAGTCAGTTTGTAATAGTTTCATGAATGATCTGAGGATTTTGTCTTGTATGCCTTGAGGTTTTATGTTGCTTCAATATATGTGTAAATAGAGCAACTGTTATATGTTGTCCTCGAGATGAGAAGAAGTTGTGTTTGTATAAAGTAAATCATGATATGTATACATTTTAGATCTTTTAGTAAGAGTTTCCTGGAAGAGGATCTCCTTGCAAAATAGTTTTCAATTTTACTGATTTTTGTTAATCCACTGTTTATGATTATTCCGCATAATTAGTAACAATTTGGCTGTCGGTTTGGTGGCGATCGTTACACAAATGCTTCTCCTTCTCTTCCTACAACTACTCAAGGATTTGATGGTTTTCTACAGTTGTGACCTAACTATGACTTTGATATTGGAGGTTTGTGATGCTTCCTTGGCCTTTTGGTTGGAAATTTTCTTTCTAGTAAGATGACGATGGTATGAGTGTGATAGAAAGACTCTTTAGAATATGAATCCCACCATGATATGGATATAGTTATAACTTCTATGGGGCTTAGATCCATCAAACTCCTAGTGTATAATAATCTATTTCACAATGGAGGATCCAGTCTTGACACACGAGAGAAGGTACTCATAGTAGAGTCATCTTCATTTAGTGTTAGAAAAAATTTAGATTATCTTTAGGATGATTCTTTGGGTGTGGATGTGCAGTCTAACAACTCCTCTTCAGGTCACAAATGGTTCACAAATGGTGTTTTATTTGATCTATGTAGAGGCGTCGATCTTCGAGATCTTTTTCTTGTCTACAACATTTTAGCCATACTTTGTGAAGACGATTAAACAAGTACCTAAAGAAGTAGAAGTATTTCACATTTTATTTTCATTTATTGTGGCATGTTGTATTTTCCTTTCTACAAGAAATTTTTTTTATTAATACAATTTAAAAAATTGTGTGAAATTTAAGAACTTTGAGAGTTTGAACTAAAATTTCAGTTTGAGACTCAAATCCTATTATGAGATTTAGAAATATCCAATATAGGGTCTAATTCGCAACTCAAAGTTGGAGAGGACTGGGTTATGGATGGAGAATTCATGCATTCTATGAGTCCTATTCCGATGTGGATTTATCATTCTATGTATGATTAGGACTGGGAGTTTCGATTTCCTTGGTAAAATGTTGTATCTTGAGTGACGCAGAAGAATTATATACTATGACATTGTTACAATGTTTTTAACAACTCTTGATCTTTGAGATTCACAAACTTGGGGGAAACAAATGACTAATGAAGTTATTTTTGGGTTTTGTGGAGGCAAAAGGCACAACAAAAGTAATATATTTTTTCTACATACCATACTTGAGGATCTCATCGATAACAACGTGTTTAGAAAGAGGCGACATGGATATACCTCATTGTGGAGTAGGTCCAGTGATGTCCCTTCACTCAGTGGTGTGTGTCGCTACTGGCATGCTCAAACTTTTCTCAGTCATCCCCCAAACATAGATGACCTAGCCTCTGCATCTCTACTTCTTCCACACGGATGGATTGGAACTCCACGTCGTGCTTCCTTAAGTTGGCGGGAAGGAGTAGCCTTCTGCTTCACAATGTGCTAGTGTTGGTACCTCTCCTTATTTCTCTCTTGGGACAATGACAACTAGGGTTCACATACAAGTGCGTAGCCTCAACATGAGGCTATATGCATTAGACAAAAGTCAACGGTCATGAACCTATTTATAGCAGAGAAAGGAAGCAGTGTTTCCCAAAACCCTTGGGTAAACAAAAGGGCTACAAGTTTGTCAAAACGAGCTACTCATGGACAGTTAAAAGAATATTTTGGAATCACTTCATGAATAAAATTAATTATATTAATTTATTAACCAATTTCATCATCCAGGTTTAGTTATTCTCTTTCAAGAATATCCAGTCAACACAATGATTAAATTTGATTAATTGGTTTAAGAACTTTAACAAATTAACTCAGATTATATTCTAGTATTATTATGGTAGATTACTTGGATGCTTTGGTAGTCAGTTTATCTCAGAACGTTTTCAATCATATCCACAATTATACTCCTATTCCAATCACACCCTATGTATGTGATCTGTTAGGATCGACATTACGTTGGCAAAGATTCATAATCATATTCAGATTTCACAATAAATGTTTTCTATCTAGCAAGACTTCATTCCTACTCGAGTAATTGGAGAAGTTCAAGAACAACTTAACCTATCATATGTGATTGGTGTTATAGTGAATGTATAGTTTGTTTATCTCTAATATCTGAATTGAATTCAAGGCACAAAATCATCATCCTATTCAATATACAATCCATGTTCTTGAACTAGAGCAGATGTCTGAGAAGCATGTAAGCTCAATATCACATATTGACTCATACCAGCATGGACATACATTTCTCAGTATCTCTTATCAACTGGCAAGGATATCATACTCCTTTAGGAGGGACAAATCCCATCTACATCACTCACAATCATCCCCATGTGTCACAATGCACACGTGAACCACTTTTATGGAAACCCTTATTTAGGTTCATGGTGGATGATGTCAATGCACACCAAATGACATGTGATGAGTGTAGTGATTTTAGGTATAAGAACCACACTTACCACTATCACTATGAGAGTTGACTCTGACTCTCAATCATGGTTTCCATGTGTCACTCTCAAGATGGGTCTGTCATTCTCTAACAAGTATATGTGTTCTTGGTTTGACATCACATATCATTACTAATGAGATTATGTCATCAACAAACACACACTCTAGTATTATGTGTTATTACTGTCTAATAGCCTTCAACAATAACATCCAAATAGGGACATAACAAGAATACATATACTCTTGGCATCCGTATGATCTCGTTGTTCATATCCTCAACCCTAAAAATATTTGTCATTGAGTAATATCGTTCTTAAGAAATTTATTATGTTACATCATAATCTCATAATTGAGTAACAAAATAAATTGGAAGATTGCCTTTTATTATTAATCAAATCATTTACATGATAGGCCATTACAATCATTATATGATTGTCTCTCATGGAACACATACCAACAATTATGCTCTTGAGGTATCCTTCTAAGAATCAATACCTGATGCAATGTTAGATCAATGATATTTTTGAGACAAAGGAGATTGATCTAGAAATTGTTGGCATGACCCGAAACCTATAACATTTGTCTTATGTTAGCATTCCAAGAGAATTTATGTTAGTAGTGATCCCTTTGTGGGATCCTCTCAGTCACTCCCTCTTATTTGGGGATGTGGTGTGTCTCCCACTCTTGGTGACATGGTAAGATATCTCGACTTCCTTTGCAATAACTCTAGTCTATTGTTTAATAGAAATCAAGTTGGATTGTTGAGTTGGTCGATCTATAAGGAGTGAAGAGATGTAGAGTTGCTCCATTGTTAACCAAAGATGATCGTGTTATTCATTTGACTTCTTTTTGGGAGATGTTTAAAAGTGAAGCACAATCTGCCTTTTGGATCTTCGAATGTACCACATTTTTTAGCATATACCCTAGTCATCCTAGCTGAGTTGTTTTTTGGAGAAATTGTTGGTCAGACAACGACAATCTTTGGTATTGTGGTGGAGATCAGGAAGAAAGAAAATGTTTTTCCCTTGATATCGGGTGAGTTATCTGAGTGCCTAGATGAATCATGATTGATTGGAAAGATGTGATGAACCCTAAAGGTCTTGCAAAATTATCTATGGATACATATTGTGTCACGCCCCGATCTCACACTAACCACAGACCACGAGATTAGGGTGCGACAGAGGGATTAACACACACGCCAAACCATTCATCACTTTTAAAAACATCTTAAAGACATTAAGAAGATAACCTAAGTTATGCTGTAAACTAAAGCCAAACAAACTGCAGAAGCATTTCTATTAAACTGACAAGAGATATATACAAAGTCTACAGCAAATTACATTGTTCAACATAAAGTAAAGCATAACAGGTAATTTACATCTTTATACACATTCCACATACGCACTCTCTCTATCTCACCCACGCCATGTTCCAAGGATTGAGGGGAAAGGACTAAGAGACCTCTAACTAAACTAACTACATATACCTTCTACAAACTAAGCGTTAGGATGAAAAGATCCTTCCGATTCCTGTTGCTGTTGTTGACCTGAAAATGTTTGAGTCGAGGTATGAGCCTACTCGCTCAGTGAATAGCATTTCATTTAGCTATCACTAAACAACTCATCAGATAGATAAAATTAAATAAATGATAAGTGCAGTACTAACAGGGCAGTTCTAATGTCATAGCAGTTTTATAGATAACAATCTCATTTCTAAGCAACATCAGATATTTTAACAAATAAACAATTATAGAGAATTGGCACAAAAGTTCAAATCTCTTAACACATTAAATTTACTATGATCCTATATGAATACATATTTATAATATTATTATGCCCTAATCATATGCAGTGTACCCTGCATATAAAGATCTGTAGCGAACTACGATCCCACCGTACAAGACTTAGCGACACACCCGGGAAATGCTAAGTCTGACGCCAGCCCTGTTCTGCCACAGGACCACAGGCTCTCCGGCCTGACTCATAGGCTCTCTGGCCTCAATGCACTACTCCGAGTGCTCTAGACTCCTCCTCTAACCTGAGTACACAGGCGGAGAGTCTCACGGGGTTACCTCCATGACTCCGCACGGATCTTGTTGCAATAACCCCTATTTTCTCCAGTGCCACCGTGACTCCACATGGATTATTGTTGAACACTGCCTCTCTATCCTCGTGCCACCATGACTCCACACGGTTAATGTTGCAACACGAGTTTCACCCCTAAGAAGCAGATCTCTCAAAGGGGTTCTACGGTGTTAGGGCACCTAAGTCTATTAACTGATTAACATATAAACATTTAAACATGAATATCACATTTCAAACTTATTTCACATTCTAAATATCACTTGAAACCACATATATATCATTTGTGATCTTTAAACATAACTCAGTATCACTTATTCAGATTCAATGCTCAACAACCGTCTTTAATCAGCATATACATTGCAACTATAATACATAAAAATTCCATCATTTTCATCAATCATACTACATATTTCAAGTTTCAATGAATCTATCATACACTATTGTATGTGCTACACTGTTTAGGAGTTATACCAACTAATCATGAAGCAATTAAGCACTTAATATTGAGTTAAATAATGATTTCTGAATGAACTGCCACTCACAACTCAGAAACTCGACCGATTGGTCAGAAACTCGACCGATCACTACACAACTCAACCGATCAGCTACAAACTCGACCGATCAACCTGCTATTCAGTTCCTGCTCAAGAAAAATTGACCGAATCACATATAACTCGACCGAACAGCGAATAGACTGAAAACCTAAACCGACCTGCTGATGTCGATTTCACTCGAATCAGCAGACACGACTACGGATTTGTGCAGCAAATCACCTGCAAAAGATGCGTACACCCACGAACTAACTGTAGGAGAGGAGAAGAATGAACTAGGGCTGCTCTTCGCGCCCTTTCTTCTCCTAGCCGCCGCTGCTGCTATCGGAGCTCCTGCTGCAAGCGTAGCTCCGGCTACTGCTGGTTCAGCTGGCGAAGAAGAACGGTGAGACGAGGATGGAGGGCCGCAGCTGCTGGCCGGAACCAAGCTAGGGCTCCAAATCATCTTCTCTCCCGGTCTTTCTCTCTTTCCCTCTCACGCGAAGAAGAGAAGAAACGCTCTGCGTTTCTCTCGTTTTTGATAAATGAAACGAGTAAAGGGGAAAGAAATGATAAGAAGGAAAAACCTAGGGACCAAAACGTAAAGTCCGAGAACTTTTAAAAACTACAAACAGGTCCCTAAAAGCCCAAAAACATACAACGTTTGGATCGAAAGTCGGTTTCAGACGATTTCTCTGGCAACGCCTCAAGCGCAAGATCTTACACGTTTTAAGGGCTAGGATTCACACTACATACATATCATATCTGTTTTAAACGTTATTAACAAAAGCAAGCTTATAAATTAGCAAAGCAGCTAAACACATGCTTAGCAGCATACTTATAGGGTAAGCTCAACACGGGTCGTAACAATCTCCCTCCCTTATAAGAATTTTGTCTCGAAATTCCTAAAAGAGAAAAGGAAACTTGCTACGCATCTCAGACTAAGCTCCCACGTAGCTTCTTCAAGGTTATGATTCCTCCATAGAATCTTCACTAAAGGTATCTCACGGTTCTTAAGCTTCTTGATTCGATGATCAACTATCTGCACTGGTCCTTCCACATAGGACACATCTGTTTTAAGTTGCGCCGATTCTGAATCTAAAATCTTTTCTGTACCGGGATGACACTTTTTCAGCATAGACACATGAAACACATCATGAAGATTTGCCAATTCAGACGGAAAATCCAACCTGTAGGCTACAGGTCCAATCCTCTCAACAGTAGGATATGGGCCCATATACCTAGGGGTCAACTTGCCTCTTTTGCCAAACCTTAGCACTCCCTTCCACGGTGAAACCTTTAGATAAACCTCGTCACCAACCTCAAACTCAAGAGGTCGACGTCGTCTCTCTGCATAACTTTTATGTCTGTCCTGAGTAGCTTTCAACTGCTCCCTGATCACATATATCTTCTCTATAGTTATATCAACTATCTCAGGTCCAAGAATTTCTTTCTCACCAACCTCGTACCAACAAACTGGTGATCTACACTTTCTGCCATATAGAGCTTCATATGGGGCCATTCCAAGGCTAGAATGGTAGCTGTTGTTATATGCAAACTCCATCAGGCTTAAGTGTTCTTCCCAGTTGCCTCTGAACTGCAGAACGCATGCTCTCAGCATGTCTTCAAGAGTCTGAATGGTCCTCTCAGATTGACCATCTGTCTGCGGGTGAAACATTGTACTGAACCTCATCCTTGTGCCCAACGCACGATGTAATTGATTCCAGAACCTAGATGTAAACTTAGGGTCTCTGTCAGAAATAATGGAAACTGGAATCCCATGTAATCTGATTACCTCATCCACATAAGTCTTGGCCAGCTTTGGAACATCAAAGGTTGACTTGATAGGAAGAAATTGAGCAGACTTAGTTAGTCTATCCACAATCACCCATATCGAGTCCGAACCTCTAGGCGTCCTAGGTAACCCTACCACAAAATCCATCGTGATGTGTTCCCATTTCCATTCAGGTATAGGAAGCGACTGCAAGGTACCAGCATGTTTCTAATGCTCAGCTTTAACCTGCTGACACACTCCACATCTAGTCACGTACTCAGCCACATCTCTCTTCATACCAGACCACCAGTACAGCTCTTTGAGGTTCCTTTACATTTTTGTGTTACCTGGATGCATAGCATACATAGAAGCATGCGCTTCTTCAAGAATTTGCTCTTTCAACTCACTGTTCTCAGGTACACACAACCTGTCATGAAGATACAACACACCATCGTCAGAAAACCTGAATTCTGACCTTTTACCTTCTGACATATCCTGCATGACCTGCCGCAACTCATCATCATTCTACTGCAACTCCTTAATCTGTTCATAGAAAGTAGGTTTGACCTGCATCTGAGCAATCAACCCACTCTGACCGGTCACATCCAAGTCTAAGTTCAATTTCCGCATATCTACTAGCAAGTCTCTCTTGAAACCTGGCATAGAAAATGCATCAGTTGTTGAACTTGACTTCCTACTCAAGGCATCTGCCACAACATTCGCTTTACCAGGATGATAATCGATTGTCACCTCATAATCTTTAATCAGCTCAAGCCATCTGTGCTGTCTCAGATTCAAATCCTTCTGAGTGAAGATATACTTCAGGCTCTTATGGTCCGTAAACACCTGACAAGTATCACCATACAGGTAGTGACGCCATGTCTTAAGAGCATGAACTATAGCAGCTAACTCCAGATCATGAGTAGGATAGTTCTCTTCGTTCTTCTTAAGCTGTCTAGATGCGTAAGCCACAACTTTGCCTTCGTGCATCAGCACACAGCCTAAACCTCTCCTGGAAGCATCACAGAACACTGTATAACCTTTGTCCGCCTCTGGCAAAACCAACACTGGTGCTGAAGTCAACTTCCTCTTCAAGATCTGAAAACTTTTCTCACAGTTATCAGACCAAACAAACGGTGCATCCTTCCTTGTCAAGCGTGTCAAGGGTGATGCTAGCACACTGAAGTTCTGTATAAACCTTCTGTAATAGCCTGCTAATCCCAAGAAACTTCTAATCTCAGTAGGAGTCTTAGGCCGTTCCCACTGAAGCACAAAATCAACTTTCTTAGGATCAACGCTAACTCCATCTCTTGAGATAATATGTCCAAGAAATGCTACCTCAGCCAACCAGAACTCGCACTTGCTAAACTTAACATACAGCTGATGTTGCCTCAACAACTGCAACACTACTCTCAAGTGTTGCTCATGCTGTACATCATCTCTAGAATAGATCAGGATATCATTTATAAAGACCACAATAAAATGATCTAGGAACGGTTTGAAAATCCGATTCATCATATCCATAAAGGCTGCTGGGGCATTGGTCAGCCCAAACGACATGACCAAAAACTCATAATGCCCATACCTGGTTCTGAAAGCTGTTTTGGGAATATCAGAAGCCTTTATTCTAAGCTGATGATATCCAGATCTTAAGTCTATTTTAGAGAAGATTGTTGCTCCACGCAACTGATCAAAAAGATCATCTATCCTCCGCAAAGGGTATTTGTTCTTAATAGTGATCTTGTTCAGTTGCCTGTAATCTATACAGAGACGCATGGTACCATCCTTTTTCTTAACAAATAGGACTGGAGCACCCCACGGTGAAGAACTGGGTCTAATGAAACCCTTATCCAGCAACTCCTGCAGCTGCACCTTGAGTTCCTTCAACTCTGCAGGTGCCATTCTATAAGCTGGTAGTGCAACCGGATGACTACCTGAATATACCTGAATCTCAAAATCAATGTCTCTGACAGGAGGTAAACCTGGCAACTCTTCTAGAAAAATATCAAAAAACTCACGAACCACAGACACATCATAAACACTGGTGGTACTCTTCTCTGCTTTAGTGTCAACCACATGAGCAAGGAACGCTTCACATCCTTTCTGTAGCATCTTATCAGCTACATCAGCTGATACTATGCAAGTAGGCAGAACTTTCCTGTCTTCGGTAAAGACACAAGAAAATTCACCTTGTTGAAAGGTATCTTCCTTCTTCCAAAAATCGAGTTGCACTCGATATGTCTCAAGACAATCCATACCCAAGATGACTTGAAAAGTATTGACATCCAGGGGTATGAGATTAGCAGCAAAGGTGCAACCTCCAAAAGATAACAAGCATCCGGGACAGAACTTAGTCAGAACTGTTGGTCCACCTAGTGGAACCCTCAACACTAACTCATCTACCAACTCTTGAGTTAACAAATCAAGTTCACCAACTAAAGAGCGTCGTATGAAAGAGTGAGTAGCACCCGGATCTATCAAAACTGAAACTGGTATACTATTAAACAAAAGCATTTCTCCTGTAATGACTTGTGAAGAGATTATACCTTCCTGAGGTGTCAAAGAGAAGTAACGTGCTGAAGCTCTCCCTCTGACAAGCCATCCTCTCTGACCACTCCTGCCACTAGGCACTCCACCACCTCTGGAACCAGAAGCCACAGAAGAACTCGGAACATCATGGTACTGAGGTTGGAAAGCTTGTGATGCTGCTTGTTGAAGCTGAGGACATTCCCTTTTGAGGTGTCCTACTTGTCCGCAGACAAAACAACTTGGACTCCAACACCGACCAGATTGTGGTTTTCCACATTTGTCACATGGCGGTATCCCTTGTCCCTGGGGACCTATCACTGACATTGACGACCCAGAAGACTATCCACTAGCGGCACTGCCCCATCTCCCTGGGTTGTATCCCCCTCTACCTCTAGAAGAAGTAACATCCTCAGATCTCTGTCTGCTGAAATAGCTAAAGCCACACCCAAGTTTAGAAAAGAAACCTCTATCTCCACCTCTGTATCCACTACTGGACTGTCCTCTACTGAAATCTACAGATCTCTTCGTAGACTCAGGCACCTTGTCAGCATTCACAGATTCTTCAACCTGTCTAGCAGCCTCAACAAACTCACCAAAGTTCTCTCTGTTCCTCCTACCAGTAGAAGAAACTGTATGCCGAATTTCTGGCCTCATCCCTTCTTGAAACCTTCTGCATCTTTCTATGTTATCGGGAACAAGCTGCGGACAGAAGTTTGCTAACCGGGTGAAAAGCGCTTCATACTCAGTAACTGTCATGTTCCCCTGCTTAATGTTCTATAACTGCCTGATTTTCTCATTAATGAAAGTGGGTGGATAAAATTTAAGATGAAACTCTTCAGAGAAGTCCTGCCAAGAAAGCTCTGTACCTCTCCTCTTTTCCTCCACACCACGCCACCACAACTCTGCGTCGCCTGTCAAAAGATAGACTGCATGATTAATCTTTTTCTCTTCTGAAAGCTCCATCAGGCGAAAGACCTTCTCTATCTGTCTCAACCACTCATCAGCCTCTACTGGATCTGTAGTACCACTGAATTCTGTACCACCAAGCTTCTTCACAAGCTCATAAGATCGCATCAAATCCTTACTGCTGGTAGAAGTAGAAGCTCGCCTATCAACCTTATACCTCTCTCTGGTCTCCAGAAACATCCTATACATACGGGATGCTTCATCCACATGGTCACCACCACCTTGACCCAAGTACAGTGGATCAGGGCCAACATGGCTCTCGGCCTGATCATCACGATCAAAGCCTCTTTCTGCCATCTGCAATGATATAACAGAATATTTCCTGTTAGAAAACTACAGATAGAAGAAAGACACCTAAACCTTAATCCTATTGGTCTCTTATCATCCCCTGACTTGGACTCTGAGTAACTATGTACTCAACCTAAGATCTGATACCAAAAGTTGTCATGCCCCGATCTCACACTAACCACAAACCATGAGATTAGGGCGCGACGGAGGGATTAACACACACGCCAAACCATTCATCACTTTTAAAAACATCTTAAAGACATTAAGAAGATAACCTGAGTTATGCTGTAAACTAAAGCCAAACAAACTGCAGAAGCATTTCTATTAAACTGACAAGAGATATATACAAAGTCTACAGCAAATTACATTGTTCAACATAAAGTAAAGCATAACAGGTAATTTACATCTTTATACACATTCCACATACACACTCTCTCTATCTCACCCACGCCATGTTCCAAGGATCAAGGGGAAAGGACTAAGAGACCTCTAACTAAACTAACTACATATACCTTCTACAGACTAAGCATTAGGATGAAAAGATGCTTTCGATTCCTGTTATTGTTGTTGACCTGAAAATGTTTGAGTAGAGGTATGAGCCTACTCGCTCAGTGAATAGCATTTCATTTAGCTATCACTAAACAACTCATCAGATAGATAAAATTAAATAAATGATAAGTGCAGTACTAACAGGGCAGTTCTAATGTCATAGTAGTTTTATAGATAACAATCTCATTTCTAAGCAACATTAGATATTTTAACAAATAAACAATTATAGAGAATTGGCACAAAAGTTCAAATCTCTTAACACATTAAATTTACTGTGATCCTATATGATTACATATTTATAATATTATTATGCCCTAATCATATGCAGTGTACCATGCATATAAAGATCCGTAGCGAACTACGATCCCACCGTACAAGACTTAGCGACACACCCGGGAAATGCTAAGTCTGACGCTAGCCCTGTTCTGACATAGGATCACAGGCTCTCTGGCCTGACTCATAGGCTCTCTGGTCTCAATGCACTACTACGAGTGCTCTAGAATCCTCCTCTAACCTGAGTACACAGGCGGAGAGTCTCACGGGGTTACCTCCATGACTCCGCACGGATCTTGTTGCAATAACCCCTATTTTCTCCAGTGCCACCGTGACTCCACACGGATTATTGTTGAACACTGCCTCTCTATCCTCGTGCCACCATGACTCTGCACGGTTAATGTTGCAACATGAGTTTCACCCCTAAGAAGCAGATCTCTCGAAGGGGTTCTACGGTATTAGGGCACCTAAGTCTATTAACTGATTAACATATAAACATTTAAACAGGAATATCACATTTCAAACTTATTTCACATTCTAAATATCACTTGAAACCACATATATACCATTTGTCATCTTTAAACATAACTCAGTATCACTTATTCAGATTCAATGCTCAACAACCGTCTTTAATCAGCATATACATTTTAACTATAATACATAAAAATTCCATCATTTTCATCAATCATACTACATATTTCAAGTTTCAATGAATCTATCATACACTATTGTATGTGCTACACTGTTTAGGAGTTATACCAACTAATACTGAAGCAATTAAGCACTTAATATTGAGTTAAATAATGATTTCTGAATGAACTGCCACTCACAGCTCAGAAACTCGACCGATTGGTCAGAAACTCGACCGATCACTGCACAACTCGACCGATCAGCTACAAACTCGACCGATCAACCTGCTGTTCGGTTCCTGCTCAAGAAAACTCGACCGAATCACATATAACTCGACCGAACGGCGAACAGATTGAAAACCTAAACCGACCTGCTGATGTCGATTTCACTCGAATCAGCAGACAAGACTACGGATTTGTGCAGCAAATCACCTGCAAAAGATGCGTACACCCACAAACTAACTTTTGGAGAGGAGAAGAACGAACTAGGGCTGCTCTTCGCGCCCTTTCTTCTCCTAGTCGCCGCTGCTACTATCGCAGCTCCTGCTGCAAGCGTAGCTCCGGCTATTGCTGGTTCAGCTGGCGAAGAAGAACGGTGAGGCGAGGATGGAGGGCCACAACTACTGGCCGGAACCAAGCTAGGGCTCCAAATCGTCTTCTCTCCCGGTCTTTCTCTCTTTCCCTCTCACGCGAAGAAGAGAAGAAACGCTCTGCGTTTCTCTCGTTTCTGATAAATGAAACGAGTAAAAGGGAACGAAAGGATAAGAAGGAAAAACCTAGGGACCAAAACGTAAAGTCCGAGAACTTTTAAAAACTACAAACAGGTCCCTAAAAGCCCAAAAACATACAACTTTTGGCTCGAAAGTCGGTTTCAGACGATTTCTCTGGCAACGCCTCAAGTGCAAGATCTTACACGTTTTAAGGGCTAGGATTCACACTACATACATATCATATCTTTTTTAAACGTTATTAACAAAAGCAAGCTTATAAATTAGCAAAGCAGCTAAACACATGCTTAGCAGCATACTTACAGGGTAAGCTCAACACGGGTCGTAACATATTGGCCTCAATAGATTCCCAGAGTCTTCAAATCCTCATTACATTATTGCATAGGGGTACTTGTCAAAGAACATCCAAGTTTGGAATGTCTTTAGTTGTATGATGATTTCTTGATGGATTTCTAGTTTGATGCAGGAAGATGTCCACTAGGGATAGATGAAGTTCCACCTTGACAATTTATACTATGTAATAACAATGCCAAAGTTTTAGTGGTTGAACATCCTTCTAACGTTGGAGCTTTGCATTGTGTATTACCTAAAATAGCCATTGATGAAGTTCAACCTTCTTCAGTGGATGTACATGATTGAGGATCTTCCATCCTTCTTCAACAAGCTAGTCATTGATTCTTTAATATTTTAATAAAGGATAGCAAAGATGTGGTTGAATAAGAACAATATGACTCCTAACATGTTCATTGTGGGTTGAAATTGTTCTCTACAGTACATGGAGTGGCTCACATTGTACTTTTAGATATTGGTATCTTTTCATCCTTCTGGAGGAATTCTGTGATGCTTTCACTTTTTAGATCATTCAATATTTTATTTTCTTTGTCTTTTTAGTACGAGGTCCCAATTTTAGTTTTGTAAGAGATTATTTTGGAAATAAATAAAAAGGATACTCTTTTCTATACATGTCATGCAATAGTAGATTTAGGTACTCCCTCCATGATGTATAATCATGTACTCATATTTATATCCCAAATAATTTTGATATACTTGCAACTATAATCTTTGTTTGATGAATTTAGCAACCTAGATTGATCTATAGTTATGCATATATATTTTGTGCATCGAGGGAGGTTATGAGTTTAAGTGCCTTAGACAAATGACATCCATGGAGATCACCTCTGTAACATCCCATGATTTGAGGCCTCAGATATGATGATCTTAAAAGGAATGATTTGACTACCCATATTACCAAGGTGCACCTCCTTTTTGGGGAGCCCATCACTAAAGAACTCCATAATTAAGTGTGCTCGACTTGGAGTAGTACTAGGATGGGTGACCAGTCGGGATGTTGATCCTAGATTGTGCATCAGTGTGGACAAAGTGTGCAGTTAAGGCTAGTGGTGGTTTGTGGGGCCATTCGTCATTCCTGAAACTCTACTAGAGTCGTGGGAAGTGGGCCCTAGCGGTACAACCTCCTCTTCATCCACTCCCCATAGTGGAGTTATAGGATTGAAACCACAAGCATTTTAAAGTCTTTCATGTGTATTGATCTTTTACTCTCATTTCAAAAAAAAAATCTTTTACTCATATATGGTTCCTCTTTTTTAATGTTTGTAACTTGTTCCACAATAAGAGAATCCTACATTCTGATGGAGAAGATGGATTGATGCTCTAGTGACCCTAGAGGTCATGCAAGAGGCTAGAATCATGCCATTTAATGGGGACACAAGAGGCAACTCCCTATTTCCAGTTGGGCCAAGGCTTTAGGCATCAGACATAGTGTTGGTATGTTTGCCCATAGAGAAAGTCATGTGATGATTGTACTGGGATACTTTGTAAATGATTTGAATAATAATAAAGGCAATTTCCGATCTATATGTTTTAACTGTTTTTGAGATGATAGTGTAACATGATAGATGTCTAAAGAATTGTTTTTACTCGATGATGTATGCTTTTGGGTTGAGGACCTAAATGATGAGATCATACAAATGTTAAGAGTATACATTCTTGTTTAGTCCCTAGTCGATTGTTATTATGGAAATAACCATAGACATCAACAATAACACTAAAGACTACATTGTGTGTTGGTTGATGACAAAATCTCATTAGTCATGATATAGTGATATCAAACCAAGCACATAGGTACTTGTTAGAGAACAAGTGTACCGGACAGACCCACCATGAGAGTGACACATGGAACCATGATTTGCTAGTCACAGTCAGCTCTCACAGTGATGGTGGTGAGTGTGATTCTTCGACATAAAATCACTACACTCAACACATGTCATTGGGTACACTTTGACATCATCAAATGCAGTCCTCAAACATGGGTTGTTATAAAGGTGATGATTGGGTGGCTTTGACACATGGGGCTTTTGAGGGGTGAGTCATAGATATGGGATTTGTCCCTCCTAAGGGAGTTTGATGTCCATGGACACTTGATGAGTAGGATTGAGAAAGGCATGCGCATGCATGTGTGAATCAATATGTGATATTGATATCACATACATCTCACCCAGTCTGCTCTAAGATCAAGGAAATGGATGAATGTTGAAAGGATGACTGTACCATGCCTTGAGTTCATTCAGGAAATTAGTGACAAAGGAAATATACATTCACTGTAACACCATTGAAGGATTGTAGGATTGAAATATGTTCTCCAACTTTCTATTTCACTTGGGTAGCACTGATGTCTGACTAGGCACCGGTCTTTGCTTGTGAAGTCATAAGTGTTATGGACTTTCACTGCCAACGTGAAATGGACTTGCAGGGTCACACACAATGGATTTAACCTGGAAGAGGAGTTTATCTACAAATGATGTTTAGATTGATTACTAAAGGAGTTTAGTAGTTCAATTAAACACTCAATCAATTGATAGCTAAATATCATAGTGTTCAAGGTGTTGGACCGATTGATTAGAGTATGAGATTGATTGAAACTGCAATTGACTGATTTTGCACAGTCTTCACTCCCAACTGATCGGCTCATGTGATGAACCGATCGGCTCAGGACATGCTGAACCGACCGGATCAAGGGTTGAACCTATCATCTCAACTGGTCCAACTGAGCGTGTTGGGAAAGTTAGATTGGTGAGAAATTTCTTTTCGTTTCACTTGTCCAATTTAATTGGAACAAGGATTGGTATTTGGATCAATTCATAACAAAAGAGGAAAAGTCAATCGGGAACTAACCAAGGCAGTGAACCGATCATTTCAGTAGTGAACCGATCATTTCAGAAATGAACTGATCAGCTCAGGTGCCCCAACTGATCGGTTCAAGTGTGAACCAATCGGCTCAGGTACCCCAACCGATTAGTTCAGGTGTTAACCGATCGGCTCAGGTCCCCAACCGATCGGTTCAGCTGGCACAGTTGGTTGTTTTGTGGAAAATCTCGAACCCTTCTACTCCTGCTTCAATCCAGCATTGCCCAGGGTAGAGAACCATGTCCCATGACCGTCCTATATATATAGGGGTATTGGGTGATTCTCAAAGTACAACTCAGAACACCAGTTGCTTTGTAAAGTTGTCGTTTTCTCTGGTTGTGGTAACTAGGAGAGCCCGAGCAAGTGCTACCCGACAAGTGAGGCACAACGAGGGAAAGACAATTGGTTGCAGGAGAGTGTGTTGGTGACTAGTACGCCGACCGGAGGGTGCGACTCCTTCTGATTCCTTATGGGAAAAGGAGATCGGAGTTCCAGGTGGTCCGTGGGGACTACTATAGAGGAGGGAGACTTTTGCCACTCGGAGGACAATTGTCAATCCCGACAGTCCCGGTGAGACCACAAGCTGCACAGACACCATCCAAGACTGGAGGTGAAGACCTCGCAAGCCGCAAGGTAACGTCGCTGAGCAAGCCTCAAGACAAGGTATGCCTCTACAAACCATCCTTCCTATTGTATAGACATTGACACGTTTCCTCTATTTTGTATTTGGGAGAAGAAAATTTTTGTTTCTGTTGCCTTCTCTATCTCCCCTATAACTTAACAATGGTATCATATCCACGTCAACTGCTCTATTCTTTAGGATTATCGATATGATCGATTTTGGTTTGCCGCCTTTATTTATTGCATACGATGCGAATAAAATTGGCTTTATGCATGTCTAATCCTAAATCCACAAATTCCAATATACATATATGATATGTCATATGAATGCACTCGATACGTGTCGCCCTTAAACGAGTTTTGTGGTGGATGTATAGCATGGTTATGGCCAATAAACCCTATGTCTGTATATGGTTGTATGTGGTTGCTTACATCTTGGTCTATGCACCAATTCCCTATATCCTAATCCTGATGTAACTCGAGATTTATTTCCTACCTTTGCTCCCCCCGAATGTAACTCGGGGTTTTCCCTTTTTCAAATGTAAAATAGGATAGATTTTTTTTTTCCTATTATGTCAAAGAACAGAGGACAATCTGACGACAACTGAGATGATCGGTTCAATGCGTGAACTGATCGGTTGGCGATCCAGATGACCATCTCGAGGAGCAAGATGAGCGGGTGGTGACCTGAGGAGATGCACGACGACCAGTGAATTGATCAGTTGGAGGCACCAGTCGATCGGCTGGTGGCACCCAACCAACTGGCCTGATGGTGAGCTGATCAATCATGGAGATGAGTTGATCAAACCTAGTACGGTGAAGCACAGAGTTCATCTTGTACAAGTTGCATGTGATGTGGACCCAGATGACCGTGATTCCTCTTGGCTCAAGGAATCACATTAGGATGGCCATAATCATAACTTTTATCATTTCACATGTTTTCTGTGGGATATAGCATGTATATCATACTTACTATATTGTGGTGATTGGATATGTACATGTACCTATAAAACCAAATCCCTCATTAAATATTAAAGTTTTTGATGCCTTCCAAATGCGGCACATGTGAAAAGCTTGATCGGCCAAGTGTGGGCACCCCCTAGTGTGGTACACCATCTATCTTGTGGAAGCCTAAAGGATGGATATGTGGGTATGCCCTAGCAGGGTGCATATTCATCGTGTTGGCTTTGGGTCGGACTTAACAAGGTGATCTACATAGGATATAACACCTTGAGGCATGGAGGTGATCATGGCATGGAGTTGTGCATGACATCTTTCAAGAGTTGCATATGATGCAATTGGCAAGAGTTGCCTACCTGGAAGATCTAGGTTGTGGGTGACAGCCCTAGCTGGTCCATGACTCAGAGGATTTCAGGATCTTGACCCACTAGAAGATTGTACGCTACAATCTTTCAAATTGATAGTGAGGGTTGTCAATTTGAATCAAAATAGTGGGAGTGGTAATTAATTAAAGGCCTAATTAACTACTGTCAAATTTTAATCAAATCAAATCAAAAGGAGTTTTGGAAAATGCAATTTTCTCTTGTAGAATGGCAAAAGAATCATCTTTTAAAATGAGCAAATTAATTGAGAATAAATTCCATAACTGGTTGGGGATTGGGAGAAGTGTTCTGCACAATCCAGATAAACTGGTAGCTTTTGAATCCACTCTATGCACAATCCAGACAAACTGACAGTTCATTGATGGAGATCAATGGAACAAAGTCTAAGGACAAAGGTGAGGGAGAGAAGGGTTCTCTCACCAAACCAATGTCAGAATCTTCTGTGTTCAAAACATGGAGAGGATGAAAGGAACGATGGAAGAAGAAGTGAGATATAGAGATCTCTACTTCTGGTGTATACATTATAGAGATTAACTTTACTACTTCTTTGTCATTGGTACTTGATACCGTATGTGGATCTCACATTTGTTCAAATGTGAAGGATCTTAAGAGAAGTAGGCCTTTGGGGAAAGGCAAGGTTGAACTACGTGTTGCCAATGGGGCAAGAGTTGCCGCCAGTGCCGTAGGAACCTATGAGTTAACTCTACCTAGTGGGCTAATAATAGAGTTCAAGAACTGCTATTATGTACCTGCCATAAATAGGAATAGCATTTCCATCTCTTGTTTGGACAAGGATGGTTTTGAATTTATTATTAAGAATGGAGAGTGTTCTATTTCAAAGTATGGAATCTTTTATGGCAGTGCCCCAATGTCTTATGGTCTATACTTGATAGATATAGAGACAAGTGTATACAACCTAAACACGAAAAGGCAAAAACTCAACAACTCAAACAAAACATATCTTTGGCATTGTCGTCTAGGGCACATAAATGAGAAGTGAATTTCTAGACTCCATAAAGATGGTTATCTAGACTCTTTTGATTATGAATTAATAGAGACATGTGAATCTTGTTTGTTAGGCAAGATGACCAAGACTCCCTTTTTAGGTAAAGGTGAGAGAGCTAATGATCTATTAGGACTCATACATACTGATGTATGTGGGCCTTTTAGAACTAATGCCAGAGGTGGGTATTAGTACTTACCTTCACTAATGACTTCAGTAGGTATGGCTATGTGTACTTATGAAACATAAGTCAGAAACCCTTGAAAGGTTCAAGGATTTCATGAATGAAGTACAGAACCAACTTAGTAAAAGTATTAAAGCACTTCGATTCGATCGAGGTGGAGAATACTTAAGCCAAGAGTTTGAGGACCTTATGTTAGCCCGTAGTATCGTATCATAATGGACTCCGCCTAGAACACCACATCATAATGGTGTCTCTGAAAGACGGAATTGTACTTTACTAGATATGGTGTGATCAATGATGAGTTTTGCTGATCTTCTGATTTCCTTCTGGGGTTATGCTCTTAAACTGTCGTGTTTACACTTAACCAAGTACCATCTATATCGGTTCAAAAGACACCATATGAGATATGGCACGGGAAGCATCCCAATTTGTCTTTTATTATGATTTGGGGTTGTGAGCCTTATGTTAGGAAAATGTTTCTTGATAAGCTTGGACCCAAGTCTGATAAATTTTATTTTGTTGGATACCCCAAGAAATGAAGGGATATTATTTATACCACTCTACTGACAACAAAGTGTTTGTTGCTAGGACAGTTGTGTTCCTAGAAAAGGAATTTATTTCCAAAGGAAACAGTGGGAGGAAAATAGAGCTTGAAGAGGTTCAAGCCCAACAAGAAAACATTGAACTAGTAGATGTACAAGAGGAACATAGAGGTTCACAAGGTGTTATGGAATCTAATCATATCTTTTCCTAGTAAAATTGTCTCCTTGCGCCCTCTCGCTCCGGTGACTAGGGTTCCGCAAGCAGTAGACGTCCACCCCCTCTAGGTTAGGGTTTTTCCCTTGCAGGTTCAAGCGTGCGGCGGTGCGTTGGGTCTTGGCTCCATGGCGAAGGAGTTGGTGGAACGTTGTGCAGGACTTAGGCTGTTGGATGACAACAAGGAACCAATTGACAGTAATTTGTTAGTCAGTGGTGATGAAGAGGAAGACCATACAGAACTGGCGCTAGAGGGGCGTCTTCTCACCGATCGTACTTTCAACCTGAAGGCAATGAAAAGGACATTGTCTTAGGCATGGAGTCTACGTGAGACGGTGGTTTTCAAGAAGTTGGAGGGCGACGCCTTCGTAATGCAATTCTATCATTGGTGAGATAAACAACGAGTAATGGAGGGCGCGCCATGGAATTTTGATGGGAGGCTCCTGCTATTCAAGGAGGTAGATAAGGAGGAGCAACTAGTACACTAGCAAATCAACCAAACACATTTTTGGGTCCGCCTCTACGGCCTACCCATGGGGTACTGAGGGGAGAAGATAGTGCGGGAAATCTTGGGATGCATAGGAGTTGTGGTGGCAACAAACAGGGACGAGTAGGGGTGGGACTCCTCAGTCCGCGTCCGAGTGTTGTTGTATGTAACCCGTCCCTTAAGAAGAACCCTAAAGCTCAAGGTTAGAATCAGACACATCGTTGAAGTAGAAGTAAAAGTGGACGCATCGTTGAAGTTGAAGTGGAAGTTGAAAGGATGACTGTACCATGCCTTCAGTTCATTCAGGACATTAGTGACAAAGGAAATATACATTCACTGTAACACCATTGAAGGATTGTAGGATTGAAAGTTATTCTCCAACTTTCTATTTCACTTGGGTAGCACTGATGCGTAACTAGGCACCGCTCTTTTCTTGTGAAGTCATAAGTGTTATGGACTTTCACTGCCAACGTGAAATGGACCTGCAGGGTCACACACAAAAGATTTAACCTGGAAGAGGATTTTATACACAAACAATTTTTAGATTGATTACTAAAGGAGTTTAGTAGTTCAATTAAACACTCAATCAATTGATATCTCAATATCATAGTGTTCAAGGTGTTGGACCGATTGATTAGAGTATCAGATTGATTGAAACCGCAATTGACTAATTTTGCACAGTCTGCACTCCCAACCGATCGGCTCATGTGATGAACCGATCGGCTCCGGACAGGCTGAACTGACCGGTTCAAGGGTTGAACCAATCAGCTCAACTGGTCCAACTGAGCGAGTTGGGAAAGTCAGATTGGTGAGAAATTTCTTTTCATTTCAGTTGTCCAATTTGATTGGAACAAGGATTGGTATTTGGATCAATTTAAAACAAAAGAGGAAAAGTCAATCGAGAACAGACCAGGGAAGTGAACCGATCATTTTAGAAGTGAACTGATCAGCTCAGGTGCCCCAAATGATCGGTTCAGGTGTGAACCGATCGGCTCAGGTGCCCCAACCGATCAATTCAGGTGGGAACTGATCGACTCAGGTCCCCAATCGATCGGTTCATGCTTGAAATGATCGGTTCAGCTGGCGCAGTTGGTTGTTTTTTGGAAAATCTCGTACCCTTCTACTCCTTTAATCCTGCATTTCCTGGGGTAGAGAACCATGTCCCATGACCCTCCTATATATATAGGGGTATTAGGGGCTTCTCGAAGTACAACTCAGAACACCAGTTGCTCTGCAAAGTTGTCGTTCTCTCTGTTTGTGGTAACCAGGAGAGCCCGAGCAAGTGCTACCTGACAAGGGAGGCACATCGAGGGAAAGACAACTACAGAAAGTCAACTAGTTGCAGGAGAGTGTGTCAGTGACTAGTACGTTGATAGGAGGGTGCGACTCCTCCTGATTCCTTGTGGGACAAGGATATCAGAGTTCCAGGTGGTCCGTGTGGACTACTACAGAGGAGGGAGACTTCTTCCTCTCAGAGGACAATTGTCAATCCTGACAGTCCCAGTGAGACCTGGAGCTATACAGACACCATCCAAGATTGGAGGTGAAGACCGTGCAAGCCGCGAGGTAACATCGCCAAGCAAGCCTTGGGACAAGGTATGCCTCTACAAACCATCCTTCCTATTATATAGACGTTGACGTGATTCCTCTATTTTGGGTTTGGAAGAAGAAATTTTTTGTTTCCGCTGCCTTCTTTGTCTCCCCTATAACCCAACACATAGTATGATGGGGTTTACTCAAACATTATTTAGTACAGGGCTCCATGAAAATATATGTTTGGATTATTAGGGTGTATTTTTGGCAATTGTGATATTGTTGTTTTGAGAGGTGTCCACATATTGTGGGTCTTTTAATTGAAGTCATGAACATATATTTGATGCTCAGAGCTTAAGTATTAGAGTTGAGGATTCCATGAGGAATGATGAGGTTTTCCTAGAGAAGTGTTTCCTAGTTGGTTGCTCCCTAGTTAGCCCATTTGAAATTTAATCTCACCTCTTATCAAGATATGAATGTACATTTCAACAAAGGTATTTCAATTTCTACTTTAGAACTCCTATCTTCCTTTTTCTAGGCTCACTCAAGAAGATGTCACCTTTATTGTTATGTGAGATTCACCCCAATATAGTTGTCAGGAATCTTCGATAGGATACATTAGGTTGAACATGCATACAGGGACTCATAGTTTTAGAAAACCTCTTAATATTGTCATGATTTTGACCATAGGGTTTCACTATATCTCAATTGCAACCAAAATCATCTTCTGGTATTTTAATCAACAATGTCCTAAGATTAATTTGAGAAAACATTGGGGCCTAAGGATAATGGTTGTGCTCCTTCCATCCTTGGCCCTATGATACTACTTTGATCTCCCTTCTTTGGGGAATGGAAGATACATTCAGTACTTAGATCAATTTTAAGGTGTATTTGAGAGGAGTGGGATTTTTACACCCTTACATGGTTCCTTGCCAAGGGCTTGATGTCGTTGAAGATTTCCGGTCAAGTAATGGTAGTGCTTAATGAGGTTGCTATTAGCATTGTGAAAATTAATATATTCATCCATGTCTTTTAGAATAGGGCACCCCAATCATAAATGGTGTGGATGCTGTAAAGACCTTCCAATTTGGGGTTGAACTTTCCCATGGTATCAACATTCTAAATAACATAGAGCATTTGATCACCATTTTGGAAGTTATAGAGGTAGACCTTCATATTAAATGCCCAAGCTTCTCTAGCTTGATAACACATTGTCTAATGTAGATCTCTCTTTTGTCATTCTTCAAGTGAATTGAGGTAATAGACCTCATCTTGGACCCATTCTTCCTCAAGATTCTCTACTTCTTGTAGAATAAAAATGGATGGGATTTTGACCTCAATTGGAAAATATACCTCCATCCCTTATACAAGTGAATATGGTGTACCTGCCATGGAAGTTTTAAAAGGAGTTTGGAATTTCTATAGAAACATACGAATGGGTTCATTCCAGTTGGCAAAGGAGCTAGTTGTATTCTTTTGAATTTTTATTATGTTTTGGTTGACATCTTATAGATCCATACATACGGGACTAATATGGTGACGTTTGCTGATGATTCACCCTCAAATAGATCCTATAATTTTTGATGATCTTGACTATGAAGTTTGTATCATTGTTAGAGAAGACCTCATATTGGCTTATGATGTTGGTTTTCAATGTTTTAATTACTTGTTGAGCTAAAGAGTTGAAGATAGAAATGTCTTACGTCCATTTGGTGAAGTAGTCAATTGCGACTAAGATGAAGCAATTATTGTTTGAAGCTTTAGGATTTATTTTTTAATCATATCAATTTACAAAGAAGGAAATGGCCAAGGCATGGCCATGTTGTATAGCTGGTTGGAAGGTGCATGGATGAATTCACCATGTACTTGGCATTGGCAATATTTGTAGATGTATTGGGAACAATCTGTGTCCATATTGTTCTAGTAATATCCTAGAAATTGTTTCTTTTTCTCTAGAAAGACCCCACTCATGTGTGTGCCACATGATCCTTTGTAGACTTCCTTCATGAGGGCTTCCTCCTATGTCTTCTTAATACCCTAAGGAGATTATGGTTGAAAGATATATGATATAGATTCCTTACTTAAAGACTTATTGCATGACTTCTTGTCTGAGCACTTGTTGTTCTCATTCAGAATATATGTTTAGGAATGACTTGGTTTTCTAGGTAAGCTTTTATATTTCGAAAACAAGTCCTTGATACACCATTGACCACATTGTCGATGACCATATAGTAGACACATTGAGAAATCATCTTTAATATCAAAGAGAAGCTATAGTCCACTTAGATGTTGATCCATGAGAAGATGGTATCTAGGAAAGTAGAAAGGCATTGTGCTCCATTATTACCAAATTGGAGGAAATTTTATTGAAATATTGGGCAATGGAACACATTCATTTTTTATAAGTAGTAAAGATTTTATGGAGAGTCTTCCAATTGTTCTAAAATTGAGAGATCACAATGAGGGGACCAACATAAACTTGAAGATTATGTACCCCTTGCTTTATGGCAAGTTAGAGTCCTAGGATGCATGTTTCATACTCAACCGTGTTGTTGGTGGTGTTTAATTATAGTCCTATAGATATAGGAAATTAATCTTTGGCATACCTTCAAGGAATAATCCTATCCGAACACCTTTTTGGTGGATGAATCCTTCAAATAAAATTGTCCACAAGTTAGGATTTTGATGGATAATGATGTCTGGTCATCCAATCTTTCTTATATTTCCATTTAGTATTTTTACTCATTTTGTTTTCATTTTGAAAGTGTAGAATCATGCATTTGATCGGCTAAAGTTTGTTCTTTGTGTACCTTTATAGGTAAACATGTGATGCCAAATATCTATATCATCAACTATGACTTTTCTCACCGTCTAGTGAGAGTAGGACGATCACAAGGATAACAGACTGGGTCATTCTTTACACTCATTTGTAGAGAATATTAATTAGATAGTGACATATCTTCCACATGAAATGCATAAAGGCCAAACAATATTTCTCAATACTGATGTATATTCCTCGATATCTTTGAATTTCTTAGATAGGTAATAAATGACTTACTCTCCATTGACTTGATTGAAGACTTCATCCATTAATGTTTTGCATATTGATAACCAAAGGATGAGAGGATATCCTGGTTTTAGGATGGGTAAATTAGGGATATAGTCGTTATGCTTCTAGAGCCCTTTCTCACATTATCTGTTCCATGTTGCATTGAAGGTTTTGCTTTTTAATTAGAAGATGGGATCACATATGGGGGTGATCTTGATCGATGAATCTATTATTATCTTGTAGACAATTGAGGAAAACTCATAACTTCTTTTTTGTTCTTTTAGAGTGTCTTGAATGGCTCAATCCTTGATGGGGTTGACCTATATTCCTCTTTGACTAACAATATATACAAGTGGCTTACCAAATGTAACACCAAAGGTTCACTTCTCTAAATTTGAGCAAAATGAGAATCTACATAGGTTTTGAAATAGATTTTCAAGATTGGTGATGTGACCTTCTGTATTTTTAGACTTGGTTATCATGTTATCGATGTATACATCCACCTCCTTATGCATAATGTCATGAACTAGAGAAAACATTGCCCTTTGATATGTTGCCCAAAATTGTTGAGACCAAATGGCATGACCCAATATCATAAGACCCTCATTCTGTTATTAAGGTAGTCTTATTGTTATCTACATTGGACACTTCTATTTGGTCATAGCTGGAGACGCAATTCATAAATCTAAGGATTTAGTAACCAATTGTAATGTCAAAAAGTACATCAATATGTTGTAGGGAAAAATTGTCTTAAGGATATACCTTACTAAGATCATGTTAATCCACACACATTAATACTTTTCTATCCCTCTTTGTAACGTGTACAATTTTGACGAGACATGTAGGATAGTTTATTGGCTTTAAAAATTAACATTGTACTTCTTAATAACTTCCACTATGATTATGATGTTCCATTCTAGTCATAGTCATCTATAATTTTTCTTGACTAGAAAGATCCTGGTGTCACAAAACCATTTCTTAACCATGGTTGAACATCATATATCTAGAAAGTTATTGACTAAAGGACTTGAGAGTCCATCTGTAGAGTGATAAAATCAACACATTAATGTGGAATTGTAAAATTTAGGATAAATGAATAATTATGTAGATGCATACACCAAAAAATCTCAATGTTTAACAAGTATTATTATACAACATCATTTATGTAGTTTTAATTACATGTTTAAGAGAAAATTATACAAGTATGAATATGTTCACTAACTATAATTTGAAAAGAGGTACAACCTTAATAGTTGATGTCAATAAAGATACTCCAAAGCTATCTTTGAACTTAAAACATATGATAAAAAACCATATTAATACACATGGTGCCAAGTATGGGGCATAAAGATACATATATATAAGGTTTTCACAACATGAAAATATTTACAAGAGTAAACAAATAAGAACAAAAATAGTTAATTACTTAAAAATAAAACCCATGTTTTAGTCATTTTACTCAATATACCAAAAAAATCATGTATCATAAGACCTTTGACCAACTTCTCATTAGAAGGGGTCCTTGAGGTTGCTTAACCCTCAAAGTCATTAGCCAACCCTATTTCTAGGTCAACGGTTTCAATTAATCAAATTTATTAAGAAAACCCTGTTTTAAAATATTTTAAATGGATATTTATACTATTTTACAAGTGGTATGATCAACGAGACAAAATATAGTGGACTAAACGAGAATACCACCTGGCAATATGTGTAAGTAAACAAGTAGACATACATATAAAGGTTCAAGGAAGAAAACCATAATCATATAATTGATATATCCCAAGTACCTAACATAGACATTCTTAACTTTTCCTTTACCACTTATATCACAAGAAACACATGATTAAGAACATAACCCATCATTAACAAAGGTTCAACATGTTAGTTATTAGGGTTTTAGTCAAAATAGTTTCCAAATTGTCTATTTACATATTCGATGATCTTGTACTAATTTAGGGTCCATCATGAAGGTTATATTCAAGTTTCATTTTATTTTGATGTCCATATATATTTAATGATTATTTGAGGTTTATATCACTTATGCACATTTAAGGCCGAAAGAATCATAATATGGAAAACAAGACTAAGATTCATGAAGTCACGAGATTCAAACATGGAATATGGTTTTTATCATCTAGAAAAGGACAAGACTAACACATATTAAAGATAGATGGAGGATCACCTAAATCTACGTTCAAGATTCAACATATCCACAAACATGCAATTATCAACATGCAATACTTAGATCATTTTGGGTCAACATATCAACTAGGTGGGACATACACACCATGTAAAGAGGTGAGATCACCTCCTTACTAAAATTTAATAAAAAATACATAACATCCATATTTTACTAAAAAATTAAGATGAGGGATGCAAACATGATAGTTCCATTTAAATAAGCATGGACCAAATACAAATAATTGTCAAAAGAGGCAGGGGAAGAAAAACCTATGCTATTACATAGCTTTATTTCAAATGTTTGAAAAATAAACTAGAAAGTAGACTATATGATATATAAATAGTAACCTAGCCATCTTGGTAGTCTCATTCCTTATCAGCCACTCCTTGTTCTGGTTCTATCCCTTATCCTGGCTCTGGATGGATTAGGTCACCCTGTAAAAAGAGATAGAAATGTATGTGTCAATGAAGGAATAAGGACATTTTAACGGCTTAAAATATGATAAGATAAAGGTTCACAAACTATGAGAGTTCAAGAGTATGAGGAATGTAACAACAATAAGAATTCTGCTAGTTTAAATATAATTAAAGAGAGCATGCATGATTAAATATGACTACATTAAGCTAATGTAGGGATGAGGCACCTACCTAACCTCAACCTCTAGATGAGGGAGAATTTGCACATTCCCTAGCACCCGAAATATTTATAAGGTGGGGAGAATTATCACCTTCCCTTGGGAAAATTTACACAAACCCACTATGGGTGGTGGTACAGATGTAAACGAGATTATTTAAATAGTCATTTTCATCATCATGCTAAAGTATTTCAATGACAAATATAAATTTTTTAACAACATTGCAATTGGGGTACAAGACCCTAGAATAACTTAATCTAATAATAAGAAATAAATGAAAATAGGCTCATGCCTCATTGGGAAAATAGGATTGGATTTTAAGCATTCCCAACTTAGGGCTAGAATGCACATACCTCACATGAGTTATCTTAGAATTGACTTTTCCTCAATTATAGGTGTCTAAGTCCCTTTTATTCTAAGTACAATTGTTTAACACAAGAATTAGGGTTTGTAATGAATTAAGGGTGGAAACCTAGTTTTAGACCTTCTACGTAAAACTTCAATTTTGGGTTTGAAAACTAGGTCATACGATTGGGTAAATTATTCTAATTATAAAAGCATAATCATTTAGTCAATTCAAGTTTGAAATGAATTGTTTATGCATTTTAGGGCTTCTTAATTAGATATTTTGGTTCATTGCAAAACCTTATTGAAAAACTTGGAAATTAGGCTCGAGAATCATTTTTATTAGATAGGATTTATTTTTCTGAATCCATAGCCTATTTATTTATATTTTTCTAATAATCGAGTTATTAGTTATGAATTTTCTAAATTTGACGAATAGGAAAATGCCACATGGGATCAAAGGTTTGCAAAAGAGATGACGCAAAGGCTAGGCCCACATTGACCTAGGTCAATAATGCATGGCGAGGTCACGGGTCTCGGTTAAACATGATTTAGTGAGAGGTGAAAAGATGAAAATGCCCTTGGGCGAAAAATGAGCGAAGTGTAGGGAGCGGGGGTGTTTTGGACAAATTAACATGGGGATTATCCCTCCTCTTACACGCCAGCCATGGCGTTCAGCTTGCTTGAGAAGCTTTCCCCAGAATTGTGTTGGGTTTTAGGGGAGGCAGAGAAGGCAGCGGAAACAAAAATTTTCTCCCCCAAACCCAGAACAAGGAAACGCATCAACGTCTATACAATAGGAAAGGATAGTTTGTGGAATCATACCTTGTCCTGAGGCTTGCTCGACGACAATACCTCACGCCTTGCGCGTTCTTCACCTCCTGTCTTGGACGGTGTCTGTGCAGCTCCTGGTCGCATTGGGATTGATGGGATTGAAAGCTGTCCTCCTAGAGGCAGAAACCTCCCGCCTCTGAAGTAGTCCACACGGACCACCTGGAACTCCAATCTCCTTGTCCCACAAGGAATTGGAAGGAGTCGCAACCTCCTGTCAGCGTACTAGTTGCCGACACACTCTCCTGCCACCAATTGCTTTCTGCAGTTGTCTTTCCCTTGTTGTGCCTCCCTTATCAGGTAGCACTTGCTCGGGCTCTCTCTCGGTTACCAAAACTAGAGAGAACGACAACTTCACAGAGCAACTGGTTGCATTGGGTTGTACCTTGAGAAGCCCCCAATACCCCTATATATAGGAGGGTCATGGGACAAGTTTCTCCATCTCGGGAAATGCGGGACTAAAAGCACGAGTAGAAGGGTTCAAGATTTCCACAAAAATAACCAACTGGCAACCTGAACCGATCATTTCATTTCTGAAACGGTCGGTTGGGGACCTGAGTCGGTCGGTTGACACCTCAACCGGTCGGTTGGGACCCATGAAATAGTCAGTTCATTTCTGAACCGGTCGGTTCGTGGTCCTGGTCAGTTCCCGATTGACTTTCCATCTTTTGTTTCTAATTGGTATCAAATACCAGTCCTTGTTCCAATCAAATTGGGCAAGCGAAACGAAAGGAAGTTATTCACCAATCCTACTTTCCCAACTTGCTCCGTTGCACCAGTTGAATCGATCGTTTCAACACTTGAAGCAATCGTTTCACCCTGTCCTTGAGCCGATCGACTCACCACTTGAGCCGATCGGTTCACCCAGATCAGCCGATCGGTTCATCACATGAGTCGATCAGTTGGGAGTGAAGATTGTGCAGAATCAGTCAATAGTAGTTTCAATCAATCCGATACTCCAATCAATCTTTCCAACACCTTGAACACTATGATTTTGTGCTATCAATCAATTGAGTGTTTAATTGAACTACTAAACTCCTTTAGTAATCAATCTAAACATTGTTTGTGGACAAAACTCCTCTTCTAGGTTAAATCCTATGTGTGTGACCCTGCAGGTCCTTTTTCACGTTGGCAGTGAATGTCCATAACACTTATGACTTCACAAGCAAAGAGAAGTGCCTAGTCACACATCAGTGCTACCCAAGTGAAATAGAAAGTTGGAGAACAACTTTCAATCCTACAATCTGTGAATGGTGTTACAGCGAATGTATAATTCCTTTGTCACTGATATCCCGAATGAACTCGAGGCATGGAACAGTCATCCTGTCAATGTTCATTCACTTTCTTGATCTCAGAGTAGATTGGAAGAGATATGTATGACATCAATATCACATACTGATTCACACATGCGTGCGCACGCCTATTTCAATCCTACTCATCAAGTGGCCTTGGATATCAAACTCCCTCAGGAGGGACAAATCCCATATCTATCACTCACCCCTCAAAAGCCCCATGTGTCGAAGACACCCAATCATCACCTTTATAACAATCCATGTTTCAGGACTGTGTTTGATGATGTCAAAGTGTGCCCAGCGACATGTGTTGAGTGTAGTGATTTCAGGTCAAAGAATCACACTCACCACCATCACTGTGAGTACTGACTGTGACTACCATGTCATGGTTCCATGTGTCAAACTCACGGTGGGTCTGTCTGGTACACTTGTTCTATAACAAGTATTTATGTGTTTGGTTTGATATCTCTATATCATGACTAATGAGATTCTATCATCAACCAACACCACAATCTAGTCTTGTGTGTCATTGTTGTCTATCTACCTTCCACAATGACATCCGACTAGGGACATAACAAGAATGTACAAACTCTTAGCATATGTATGATCTCATCGTTTAGGTCCTCAACCTGAAAGCATACGTCATTGAATACTGTCATTCTCTAGACATTCAATCTGTTCTATCACTATCTCATATGACTAAACTAGAAAGAATTAGAAGCTTGTCTTTGATGTTTATCAAAACAATCTTAATGTATCCCACCAATCATCCCATGATTGGCTCTCAGGGCATACATACCAACAGACTCCTACTTGCACTGTGAGCCAATCACCCTTGAATCATATTCATAGTGATCATCAAACATGTCCCACATGTTACTGTGCTCTAGTGCGAACAAAGTGAGTTATGGCAACACCTTGCCAAAGTCAGTATAAATTGCATGTCTCACATCTCTTTGTTGTACGTCACACATATGAGATTGAGTTGCCGTAATATGTGATCTAGTATTCCTTTGCTAACCTTTAGCCACATTGCATGATCAAGGATTCCATACTTGTCATCAATGAGCAGAATATCTATAAGTTCATCTCATGAACTTCCAGATCCATATAGTATCTATTGCTGTTCTCTAACACATAAATACTCGACATTTCCTTTTTAAATGGTTTTATTGGAACAATTCCAATTATCAACAAACTTTCACTTTTATATATATCCTATATATATTTTGCGATTAATTTTCTGTCCTTTTCGGAAGTTTGCATCAGTGTAACGCTTTACATTGAACTCTTCCTTATCTCCATAGAACTAGTACTTCTCAAGTACTTATCAAGTTCTCATGGTATTCCAGTAACCCTTACAGAATGTAGACAAACATCCACTCGTCATGTCCCACATACGAGTTATCAGGATGAGCACATCATATTTCCATGTCCTACATACAAGATGATGAATGCATTTCATTCTTGCCATGTTGATACATGAAAGATAATGGGATGATTACATACATGATAGATCCATATCTATTCTTAGTGTTCCCATTCTTCATAAGAATTGGACACTTGGCCTTGGGATACTAACTCCATGTAACATGGACAAGTTTTCTCCCACTAAATCTACGCATACTAAACCCTTCAGTACAAATTGCCAATGTATGCTTTCTCTTTTCAGGTCAAGAGGTTTTCAAAAACTATCTCTATAGATCTCTATTCCTATCACATAGGAAACATCTCTATCTTCCTTAAAGATAATTTCCACTTTTGGATTTCCATTCTAGAACATTTCCATTTCACATCAACATGTGGAATGTGAACACGCTCGCACTAAATAACAGATCCCTTCTTTATCTTTGACATATCAGTCAAACCCTTTGACTATATCATCAAAGTAAAGATCCAATTTTGAGTTTCTTATACTCAATCAATCACATTGATTAGTCCATTGTAACTTATAGACTTCATTTGCATTAGTGGATTCATAAACCTTATAGGTTGTGTCACGTACATATCCTTGTTTTATTCCTCATAGGAATGCGGTTTTAGTATCCATATGCCAAATGTGTTAGTCATTAAGTTGCAATCAACAAGCATCATCCTTCTCAAAATGTTATCCATGTGTCTCAACACTTAAGATTCATTTGCACTTATGGATTTCATCCAATGGGTGCTACCATCAAGGTCACACCTTATGGTTCACATGGATGTCATTTAGGATGTAGTGGTCATAAACCATAACTCAAAATTCGGTTCATCATATTCATCTAGATAGTTGACTCATCACATGAACAACTCATCACATAGATAAACGAGGTGTATCTGTTAAGGATATAAGAACTTACAACTCCTTGTGATTCTTAATGTCCTTTATTAGTGTGGGGTATTCTTTTATTAAGAAAAATTCAATTATTTGATAATCATTCTCTAACTCCTTAGAATATGATTCCTTCTTGATTTAGACATCACCATTCCTTAATAATGAGTTCACTATGATACACTATCATAATCACTCATAAGGATCTCAAACATTTGGTCCAAGTATTTCATTCATTGATCTCATCAAGAATTAACACTTTACCAAATTTGTACTTCATCTATGATAATCTTGAACCCTTCAAGATATTCATATTGGTATTTATCTAAACACCATTTGAAGTATTAGCATTTGTTCCAATAGGTATGTGAATACATCACATGTATCATACCTAATAGGATAATCATTCTCCCACTACCTTTAGTGAAGATTGATTAATCATGTCCAAGATATTCATGTCTCTTACTGGTTCTCTAACCAAAAAAGTCTAGATTTATCCATCACATGGAAACTAGAAATGAATATCTCATGATTGATGCTAATTTGATTGTTTGAGTTATCTATAAATTTTAGGTATCATTTTATCTTATGCATATCAAATACCACAAGATAAACAAGGCATTGCCACAAAGATCATGTCTTTAGAATTTGAAACATCTCTTTATTGATTGCCATCATTGTCATACAATATGCAAAAATAAAGTGTTTCTATCTATTGGAAAACATGAAATAGTAGTTCATAACTCTATTTCGTGCCCTTTAGGCTGAAATAAACTGAAAGGTACTCCTATCTATGGCAGCAAAACTTGCTCCAATGATGGGTACTCCTTTCTTGGTCCTTTCACATAGGCCATCACTTCTTTGTGGATATTGCATATCGTATATGACATATCCATATCTTGGTATCATATACCTCAGATAAAGAAGCAGTTCATTTCATGATACCTTAGGTGGAGATCTCCATCCCCTGCTTCATCTTCTTTTGTTCTTCTAGATATAGAGGGCAATTCCCTCATACACCCTTTCACCATGTGCCTTGAGGCTGAAGATGGCTTGGGCTGCTGGCTAGCATCAGAACACTTCTTTGCTTTGCCCTTGCCCTTGCCCTTAAGACTTACCTTTCATTGATCTCATCAAAGATTAGGGTTAGCCTTTCTTCATATTTGCCTCAACATGTCCAACAACTTTGTCAATGCTTGTCAAAGTTGTTCATGTTGTAGTTTATCATGAACTGTATGATTCTCGCAACATTTGCAGTATCATACCAATAGCCAACTCTTGGCTCAGAGGGAATCCTTTTTAGTCAGGTCTTTCCACATATCCAATCATATTGAGTGTGTGAATACCTTACTGGATCTCCTTTTGTCATGACATACTAGGACAATGTCTTGGAGACATCATATGTCTCATTTTGTCTATGCAACTCATAGTTCAGAGAATACAACATGAAGCACTCCTCATCAATGTCATCCTCGGTATGCTTCCATAAGCATACCTTCAGCCATTGATGTGGTGGGATCGAGTTCATCTGGTTCAGGTATAACTAGGACTTAGAGCTTTCACTCTTTGATTGATAAGGCTTCTCAACGTCCTAACCAATCGTGGAAATTATTCCCATTTAACTTGTCCTTTTCCAGGATGGATCACAAAGAAAAGTGATTGTTGTTTGCTATCATTTGTACTACAAAAGGAAATATGCAATTTTAGTCCAAAAACTCATTTTTGACTTATTTGATTGTTTTGAAAAGTTGATGATATAATTAGGCCTTTAATTAATTATCGCTCCCACTATTTTACTTCAAATTGATAGCCCTCACCATCAATTCGGAAGATTGCAGCGTACAACCTTCTAGTGGGCAAGATCTTGAAATCCTCCAAGTCATGGACCAGCTAGGGCTTTCACCCACAACTTAGATCTCTCAGGTAGGCAACTCTTGCCAATTGCATCATATGCAACTCTTGATAAGATGTCATATGCAACTCCTTGCCATGATCACCTCCATGCCTCAAGGTACTAGATCCCATCTAGATCACCTTGTTAAGTTCGATCCAAAGCAAACACGATGAATATGCACCCTGCTAGGGCAGACCCACATGTCCATCCTTCACGCTTCCACGAGATAGACGGTGCACCACGCTAGGGCGTGTCCACACTTGGTCGATCAAGCTTTTCACGTGTGTCACATTTGGAAGGCATCTAAAACTTAATATTTAATGAGGGATTTGGTTTTTATATACATATACATATCCAATCACCACAATATATAGTACGTATCATATATATGCTATATCCCAAAGAAAACATGTGAAATGATAAAAGCGATGATTATTACCATCCTAATGTGATTCCTCGAGCCAAGAGGAATCACAATCATCTAGGTCTACATCACATGCAACCTTTACAAGATGAACTATGTGCTTTGCCTTTCTGGGTTTGATCAACTCATCACATGAATGATCGGCTCGCCATCAGACTGGTCGGTTGGGTGCCACCAGCCGATCGGTTGGCTCCTCCAACCGATCGGTTCACCTGGTCGTCCTGCATCTCATCATGGCCTCCACCCGCTCGTCTCACTCCTCCAACCGGTCATCAACCGATCGGCTCACTCCTTGAACCGATCGTCTCGAACGTCAACCGATTGGTTCACTCCTTGAACAGATCATCTCAGCTGTCGTCAGGATGTCCTCCGTGCTTTGACATGACATGAAATAAAATTCTATCCTATTTTACATTGTAAAAAGAGAAACCTCGAGTTACATTCGAGGGGAGCAAAGGTAGGAAAGAAAATCTTGAATTATTTCGAGTTACATCAGGAATAGGAGTAGGAAGATCGGTGCGTAGACCGAGATGCAAGCAACCACATACAACCATACACAGATAGGGTTTATTGGCCATAACCACACTATACATCCACCACAAAACTCGTTTAAGGGCGACGCGTATCGAGTGCATTAATAATACATATCATATATGTAAATTGGGATTTGTGGATTTAGGATTGGACATGCATAAAGCCAATTTTATTCGAATCGTATGCAATAAATAAAGGCGACAAACCAAAATCGATCATATCGATAATCCTAAAGTATAGAGCAGTTGACGTGGCTCTGATACCACTGTTGGGTTTTAGGGGAGGCAGAGAAGGCAGCGGAAACAAAAATTTTCTCCCCCAAACCCAGAACAAGGAAACGTGTCAATGTCTATACAATAGGAAAGGATGGTTTGTGGAATCATACCTTGTCCCGAGGCTTGTTCGGCGACAATACCTCGCGCCTTGTGCGGTCTTCACTTCCTATCTTAGACGGTGTCTGTGCAGCTCCTGGTCGCACCAAGATTGACAGGATTGAAGGTTTTCCTCCTAGCGGCAGAAACCTCTCGCCTCTGAAGTAGTCCACACGGACCACCTGGAACTCCAATCTCCTTATCCCACAAGGAATTGGAAGGAGTCACACCCTCCTGTCAGCGTACTAGTTGTTGACACACTCTCCTACCACCAATTGCTTTCTGCAGTTGTTTTTCCCTTGATGTTCCTCCCTTATCGGGTAGCACTTTCTCGGGCTCTCTCTCGGTTACCAAAACTAGAGAGAATGACAACTTCACAGAGCAACTGGTTGCATAAGGTTGTACCTTGAGAAGCCCCCAATACCCCTATATATAGGAGGGTCATGGGACATGGTTCTCCATCCCGGGCAATGCGGGACCAAAAGAAGGAGTAGAAGGGTTTGAGATTTTCCACAAAAACAACCAACTCGCAACCTGAACCGATCGTTTCATTTCTGAAACGGTCGGTTGGGGACCTGAGCCGATTGGTTGACACCTCAACCGATCGGTTGGGACCCATGAAACGGTCGGTTAATTTCTGAACCGGTCGGTTCGTGGTCCTGGTTAGTTCCCGATTGACTTTCCATCTTTTGTTTCTAATTGGTATCAAATACAAATCCTTGTTCCAATCAAATTGGGCAAGCGAAACGAAAGGAAATTTCTCACCAATCCTACTTTCCCAACTTGCTCGGTTGCACCAGTTGAATCGATCGTTTCAACACTTGAAGCAATCATTTCACCCTGTCATTGAGCCGATCGACTCACCACTTGAGCCGATCGATTCACCAAGCTCAGCCTATTAGTTCATCACATGAGCCGATCGGTTGGGAGTGCAGATTGTGTAGAATCAGTCAATTGCAGTCTCAATCAATCTGATACACCAATCAATCTGTCCAACACCTTGAACACTATGATTTTGAGCTATCAATCAATTGAGTGTTTAATTGAACTACTAAACTCCTTTAGTAATCAATCTAAACATTGTTTGTGGACAAAACTCCTCTTCCAGGTTAAATCCTATGTGTGTGACCATGCAGGTTCTTTTGCACGTTGGCAGTGAAAGTCCATAACACTTATGACTTCACAACCAAAGAGCGGTGCCTAGTCACACATAAGTGCTACCCAAGTGAAATAGAAAGTTGGAGAACAACTTTCAATCCTACAATCCATGAATGGTGTTACAATGAATGTATAATTCCTTTGTCACTAATATCCCGAATGAACTCGAGGCACGGAACAGTCATCCTGTCAACGTTCATTCACTTTCTTGATCTCATAGTAGATTGGAAGAGATATGTATGACATCAATATCACATACTGATTCACACATGCGTGCGCACGCCTATTTCAATCCTACTCATCAAGTGGCCTTGGATATCAAACTCCCTCAGGAGGGACAAATCCCATATCTATCACTCACCCCTCAAAAGCCCCATGTGTCAAAGCCACCCAATCATCACCTTTATAACAACCCATGTTTCAGGACTGTGTTTGATGATGTCAAAGTGTGCCCAATGACATGTGTTGAGTGTAGTGATTTCAGGTCAAAGAATCACACTCACCACCATCACTGTGAGTACTGACTGTGACTACCATGTCATGGTTCCATGTGTCAAACTCACGGTGGGTCTGTCCGGTACACTTGTTCTCTAACAAGTACCTATGTGTTTGGTTTGATATCTCTATATCATGACTAATGAGATTCTGTCATCAACCAACACCACAATCTAGTCTTGTGTGTCATTTTTGTCTATCTACCTTCAACAATGACATCTGACTAGGGACATAACAAGAATGTACAAACTCTTAGCATCCATATGATCTCATCGTTCAGGTCCTCAACCTGAAAGCATACGTCATTGAGTACTATTATTCTCTAGACATTCAATCTGTTCTATCACTATCTCATATGACTGAACCAGAAAGAATTGGAAGCTTTCCTTTGATGTTTATCAAATCAATCTTAATGTATCCCACCAATCATCCCATGATTGGCTCTCAGGGCATACATACCAACAAATTGGGCTAATCCATGGATCACGATCAAGCTTCGAATTAAAAGAAGAGGAATGAAGCCGAGTAGGCATCAGACTGACCTGAGCTCACAATTGTTTTATTGGCCTTTTCATCAACCCAAGGAGGTCACTGCTAGGTCAGGGAGGAGCTCGGCTTGTTGGTGGAGGTAGGGAGTGTCTTCGGTCAAATTGAGAGTAGTAATTTGTTGCAGGTATCTAGTCGAAGCTCTAGGCATGGATATTTATAGGTGGAGTGGTGTCGTTTGGCCTCGACGAACTGGAGGTGAGGAGGCTGCATTCCCTAGTTTGGGCATTTCTCAGTTGAGCTACAACTGAAAATGTGTAATGGCTTGTTCAAAATGTTAAAGCCTCATGGATTTGGGGCAAAAGAAATTATCGAACACGATGGGAAATTGACCTAGAATTTGCACGGGGATTACAACTCTGTAAAACAGCTCTGCCCCTCATGGGCACTTGAGCTAGAAGACGATCTGGTGAGTGTCAAATCAAAGATCGATGGCCCGCAACTCCCATGTTCAAGTCCAATAATGCGTGACAATATAAATGTAGCGACTATAGGTTAAATGAGCGATATAAATGTAATTGTATTACTATCTTAATAAAACCTTAGTCAATTCTTTTAAAAATGATTTGAGGGGTCAAACTAGGGTCAATTGATCCAAAATTTGAACCACAAGTCCACAATAAAGTCTATAATATTCCTATGACTTTAAATCTCATTTTATTCACCTTTTTGCTATTACCCACTATATTGGTCATTAATGTGTTAAATAATGTATAAGAAATTTAAGTTAATTTGAAATAGATTTTCTATTAACTCTTGTGGACAAAATTATGAGGTAATACCCCCTCATTAATTCAAAGGCCATAAATTAAGTTAATATCCTCATTTTCATGCTTTATTTGCCTTTTATGAGGAGAGAGGTAAAGAGAGGTGATTATGCTACTTATTTACTACTTGTATTTACAATGTGTTTTATCTCTAATTTTATTGGAATAATTATTTCGTTTTTATGGAAATTTTGCAACATAACTCTTAACAACATATTAATTGAGGTAATTGTGCACTAACTCCTTAAGTTTGCATGCATATTTACTCCCAGTTCCTCAATTTCCACAAAATTAACATCAAGGACAAACAAATGAGAAATGTAGGATATCATTTTGAATGGGATGGAATTGCAAGTACATTGAAAATCAGTTTCATACAACACTCCACCATTTAAAAGGGATTTTGTCCCCAAAATCGTAGACAAAAAGAGAAAGGTGAGTGCATAGCATCTTGTCTCTATGTTCCCAAGTTGATTCTTCTAACCCATGATACTTCCACAAGACTTTTACCAGTTCAATCTCCTTATTCTTCACCTGTTTTACCTAGGTGTCAATAATTTTCACTAGTAACTCCTCGTAGGTTAGATTCTCATGAATCTCTACAAGTTCTATCGTAAGCACATGAGAAGGGTCTTTCACGTACTTCCTCAGCACAAAGACATGAAAGGCATTGTGGATCTTTTAAGAAGAAAGAGGAAGAGCTAGACAATATGCACACTCTCCTATCTTAGCCAAGATCTCAAAAGGTCCCACATAATGAGGAATAAGCTTTCCTTTGACTTTAGATCTTGCAATAGAGCATATAGGCTTGACTTTTAGGAATACATGGTCTCCCACTAAGAAGCTTACATCAGACCTATGCTTGATAGCATACCTTTTCTGGTGGTCTTGTGCGGCTTTCATGTGCTTCTTAATCCACTGAACATTCTCTATCATCATTTGCATGTTATCAGTCTTCACTAGAGTGTGTTCTCCAACATCGTCCCAATGCAATGGGAATGACAAGGTCTAGCATATAAGGCTTTATATGGAGGCATCCCAATGTTGGCTTGGTAGCTATTATTGTATGCAAATTCAACCAATGGTAGATATTTGTCCCATGCACCTCCCCAGTCCATAACAAATTCACATAGCTCTTCCAGAATCAGTAAAGTTCTTTCAGACTGGCCATTAGTTTGTGGATGGTACGCAGTACTAAAATGTAGGTCATTTCCTATCTCTTCTTGAATTTGACTCCACAGTCGAGAGGTGAACTTCGGGTTACGATCAGATACTATCGCCTTGGGTACACCATGCAAACGAACTATCCACTCCAAGTATAATTGTGCCATGTCTTCGGCCTTATAGTTGGATTTGAAAGGCAAAAAGTGGTCAGACTTTGTCAAGCAGTCGATTACTACCCATAAAACATCACAACCTTTTCTAGTCTTGGGAAAACTAGTGACAAAATCCAAAGTTATCTTATCCCATTTCCATTCTGGAATTTCAAGCGGATGGAGAAGACTACATGGTCATTGATGTTCTATCTTTACTTGTTGACAAGTCAAACATCTTGATGCATATAGGGCTATATCCTTCTTCATATCCTTCCACCATAAGCTTCATTGTAGGTCCTTGTACATTTTGGTCGTGCTAGGATGAATTGTGTACTTAGACTCATGAGCTTCACTCAAAACATTTTTTCGTAAGTCACTGACATCAAGGATCAATAATCTATGTCGAAAGCGGAGAGCACCATCCACTCTGAAGGAGAAATTAGAATGTGGCTCAATGGTTAAGGTCCTCCTTTCTTCTAACTTAGGACTTACTAACTAGGCAACAACAATATCTAAAATCCATGTTGGGGTGATAGATATTCTAGCCATGTGAGCACATAACTTGTCAGTAGCTTCATCATTCAGAATTTCCACAAGTTGTGGTTTCCAACAAGAAACATACTCCATGTTCTTACATATAGTACAAGTACTCGTTCTCTTCCGATTTAAGGTATCAACAACTATGTTAGCTTTATCGGGATGGTATGTGATGGTAAAGTCATAGTCCTTAAGATATTCCATCCACCTAAGTTGTCTCAGATTCAAGTCCTTTTGTGTCAATAGGTACTTTAAACTTTTGTGATCAGAGAAGACCTTGAACTTGACTCCATATATATAGTATCGCCAAATATTTAGAGCATGAAAAATGGTTCCTAGCTCTAATTCATGTGTAGGCCAATTTTCTTCATTCAGCTTCAATTGGTGAGAAGCATAGGCTACCACTTTACCTTCTTGCATAAGAACACACCCTAAACTTTGCTTGGAGGCATAAGTGAAAATAGCATAGGGTTTTCCTTCGATAAGTAACGCAAGTACAGGTGCAGAGGTCAAGCTTTGCTTCAACTTTTGAAAGCTATCCTTGCATTTGGGAGTCTAACCAAACTTGACTTCTTTTCTCATCACCTTTGTCATAGGAAGGGCTAGCTGTAAGAAATTATTGATAAATTTTTGGTAGTAACCTGCTAGATCGAGGAAACGAAGGATTTTAGATGGGTTCTTCAGAGTCTTCCACTTGGTTATAGCCTCTACTTTTGTAGGGTCAATAGCAATGTGTCTAGAGGAGATCACATGACCCAATAACATTACTTATTTGATCTAGAACTCACACTTTCAAAATTTTGCATAAATTTGATGTTCTTGTAGTGTATTGAGTGCCAGTCTTAGATGATCATGATGTTGTTCTTCTGAATCATAGTATATTAAGACATCATCAATGAATACCACAATGAACTGATCGAGATAAGGATGGAATACTCGATTCATCAGGTCCATAAAGGCAGCAGGGGCATTGGTCAACTCGAAAGGCATGGCCAAGGATTAATAATGCCCATATCTAGTTCTAAACGATGTATTTAATATGTCTTCATCCTTCACTCACATATGATAATAACTTCTTCACAAGTCCATATTTGAAAAGATAGTGGCAGACTTGAGCTGGTCGAAGAGATCATCGACGTGTGGTAGTAGATAACGATTCTTCACTATGACTTGGTTAAATATGTGGTAGTCTATACACATCTGCATTGTACCATCTTTCTTCTTCACGAACAATATATGGGCTCCACAAGGTGAGATTCTTGGTCAAATAAACCCCATGTCAAGAAGTTCTTGAAGTTGCGTCTTCAACTCAACAAGTTCAGTTGGTGCTAAGAAATAAGGTGGCTTTGAGATTGGTGAAGTTCCATGTGTAAGATCAATGGAGAATTCCATGTCGTGAGTTGGAGGAAAACCAAGTAACTCTTTACGGAATACGTCAAAAAAATCCTTCACCATTTCTAGATGGTTAAGGGCAGGAGGTGTGGCATCAAGAACTATAGATGCTAAGTATGCCCTAAACCCTTGTGAGATGAGTTTGGCTTTGATGGAGGAGATAATAAATTTCCATTCTTCTCATTTTCTACCCTCAATACACATCCTTCCTTCTTCAAGGTGTAACAAGATATCCTTCGACTATTCATAGAATAGGACTGCTTTGTATTTCTTTAGCCAATCCATTCCCAAGATAATGTCAAAGGCCATCATATCCAACAAAATAAAGTTCGATGGAAACATCTTCCCCAAGATGCATAGGTCCATGGTCGGGAGTTTGAGATAAGATGAGCATATTCTACCACTAGGGGTTTTGACATCTAATACATGGTCCATAAATTTAGATTCTAATTCTAGCATAGAGGCAAATTGTGTAGATATGAAGGTATGTGACGATCAAGAATCAAAAAGTGTTTTAACCAGATGCATGTTAAGGTATAGAATACCTTCGATGACCTCATTGCCTTCACCAGCTTCCTCAACATCTATAATGAAAACCCTTCCGTTCAGCTTCTCTACCGAAGGTCGGCGCCCTTATTGGTTGTTGTGGTTGTAGTTATGGTTGTTGTTGTAGTTGTTCCACGGAGGTGGATTCTGACGTTGTGGTGGTGGTTGGGATGGGACTTGTCTTCACTGAAGCTTAGGACAATTTGGTCGAAGATGACCGACTTGGCCACACTCATTATAGATCGGTGCAGGTCGATCCTCTCTTCATGGTGGAGCATTTCCTGTAGGGCACTTGCCCAATGGATGAGATTGGGAGCATATATTGCATCTGTCTTACCCTTGATATCCTCTAGGGCTCTTCCAATTTTTTTTGCCACTGGACCCAGAAGATTGAAAGCCAGGGTATGACTCGATAGCTAGGGCCTTGTCCACCATATGCTAAAAGGTAAGTGGTAGTTGGGCAACAGGGTTACAACCCACACTATAGCTGAGTCCCTCCAAGAATATCGTTGATCTTCATTCCATTCCTAGGTCAACAACATACTGTTCAAGCAACAAATAATGTTGAATGTATTCAGAAAAAGTCATCTTCCCTGTCGCAGACTATAAAATCCGGCTTTCTACTTCTTCAGATAAGTCAGGCAGATATACGTCTCTCTGAACAGGTTGAGGAATTATTCCCAGGTCATGGTTGTAGTGTCTCTTGTGTGGGAAATTCCATTTCACCATATGTGGGTTGGCCCATCCAGAACATAGGTTGCCAAGTGGACCTTTTGGTGAGGAAGACATGCCATGCCATCAAAGGTGCATCCTAGGGCTAACACCCAGTTGTCAGCTTTGTCCACCATGTTGGACTCATTCTCCCCCTTGAAATGTGATGGTTGAATCTTTATGAAATCAGTCAGGGTGAATTCCTTCAGTTTTCTTGTGAAAGCTACATTAGTAGTCAGTTGTCTCACAAAGGTTGTAGAGAGAAGTTGATGTAGCATAGTCAACTCCTGCTCAGGTGTCAAGGTTGGTGGAGTCGGAGTGATAGGAGTCTCAGGAGTCTCTGGGTGGTTGGAGTTGTCAGAGTTGTCTCCAAACAAGTTACACCTCTTGAAAGACAAGTTCATAGTGTAAGATTTCTAGGAGTATTTGATAGAAATAGATGAGGCTACTATTGCCTATAGGCATGCTATTTCAGGCATTATGTATTAGATCAGGCTAGGCCAGTGTCATATGAACCCAGGAGTCCACGTAAACTAAACTAGTGGCGCAGAGGAAAATATTGCCAGCCCCTAGGTTCTTACCTTTTCTAGACACCATCACATTCAACTTAATTCCCTAGTAGCTACACTACATGCTCTGATACCATGCAATAAAGAGGCGAGATCACCTCCTTACTATAATTTAAAGAAAAATACACAAGCATCCATCTTTTTACAAAAATTAAGATGAGGGATGCAAGCATGATAATTCCATTTAAATAAGCATGGACCAAATACAAATGATTGTCAACAGTAATAGCGGAAGAAAAACCTATGGTATTACATAGCTTTATTTCAAATGATTGAAAAAGAGACTAGAAAGTAGACTATAGGATCTACAATAGTAACCTAGCCATCTTGGTAGTCTCACTCCTGATCAACTACTCCTTGTTCTAGTTCTATCCCTTGTTCTAGCTCTAGATGGTTGGGGTCACCCAGCAAAAAGAGATAGAAATGTATGTGTCAATTAAGGAATAAGTACATTTTAACAGCTTAAAATATGGCAAGATAAAGGTTCACTAACTATGAGAGTTCAAGAATATGAGGTCAGTAACACCAATAAGAATTCTTCCAGTTTAAATAATAATAAGTGAGAGAAGTCAGTGAGCGGTAGCTCGGGTGGTCAAGCACGGGTGCCCCTCGTGAAGGGTCACGGGTTCGATTCTCCCCATAGTGTTGTTCGGTAACTAGCTCCCTGTAGCTTCAGCCGGTCACTGATGGGACCATTTAAGATGTTGGTGTGCAGGCGTTACATGTCTCTAGGGGTTTACCTTCCTAGGGCAGGTCACAATCATGGCATATTATCAGGGAGGGTTCCCACGTCATAAAAAAAAAATAAGTGAGAGCATGCATGACTAAATATGACTACATTAAGCTAACATAGGGTTGAAGCACCTACCTAACCTCAACCTCTAGGTGAGGGACAATTCACACATTCCCAAGCACCCAAAAATATCTATAAGGTGGGGAGAATTATCATGTTCCCCTAGGCAAATTTACACATGCCCACTATGGGTGGTGGTACATATGTACACTATATTAGTTAATTAGTCATTTTCATCATCATGCTAAAGTATTTGAATGGCAGATATAAGAATTTTAAGAACATTGCAAGTGGGGTCCAAGATCCTAGAATAATTTATGCAATAATAAGAAATAAATGAAAATAGGCTCATGTCTCATTGGGAAAATAGGATTGGATTTAAAACATGCCCAACTTATGGTTAGAATGCACTTACCTCACTTGAGTTATCCTATAATTGACTTTTCCTCAATTATAGGTGTCCAAGTCCCTTTTATCCTAAGTACAATTGTTTAACACAAGAATTATAGTTTATAATGAATTAAGGGTGGAAACACTAATTTTTTACCTTCTAGGTAAAACATTGAATTTGGGTTTGAAAACTACGTCAAATGATTGGGTATATTATTCTAATTAGAAAAACAAATTCATTTAGTCAATTTGAGGTTGAAATGAATTATTTATGCATTTTAGGGATTTTTCATTTGATATTTTGGTTCATTGCAAAACCTTCTAAAAAAACTTGGAAATCAGGCTTGAGAATAATTTTTATTAGATATTATTTATTTTTCTAAATTTTTAGCCTGTTTATTTGTACTTTTCTGATAATCGAGTAATTATTTATGAATTTTCTAAAATCGACGAATAAGAAAATGTTGTGTGGGCTCAAAGGTTTGCAAAAGAGTTGCCCAAAGGCCAGGCCTACATTGACTTGGGTCAATCACATGTGGCTAGGTCACGGGTCCATGCTCACGGGTCTCGGTAAAATGCGATTTAGCGAGAGGAGAAAAGGCTAAAATGCCCTTCGGAGAAAAATGAATGAAGAGGAGTGAGTGGGGGCATTTTGGACAAATTAACATGGGGATTCTCCCCCCTCTCATGTGCCAGCCATTGATTTGAGCTTGCTCGAGTAGCTTGCCCCAGAATTGGGCAAATCCTTAGATCACGACCAAGCTACAAACTAAAAGAAGAGGAATGAAGTCGAGGAGGCATCAAACTGACCTGAGCTCACAATTGTTCTATTGGCATCATCGTCAACCTGAGGAGGTTGCCACTAGGTCAGGGAGGATCTTGGAGTGTTGGTGGAGGTAGGGAGTGTTTTCGGCCAAATTGAGAGTAGCTATCTATTGTTGGTGTCTTGTCGGAGCTCTAGGCATGGGTATTTATAGGTGGGGTGGTGTCGTTTGGCCTCGACGAACTGGAGGTGAGGAGGCTCCATGTACTAGTTTGGGTGTTTCTCAGTTGAGCTGCAATTGATGATGAGTAATGGCTCATTCAAAATGTTAGATCCTCACAGATTTCGAGCAAAAGAAATTATAAAAAACGATGGGAAATTGACCGAGAATTTATGTGGGGATCAAAACTCTGTAAAGCGGCTCTGCCCCTCGCAGACACCTGAGCTAGAAGATGATCAAGTGAGTTTCAGATCAAAGATTGATGGCCCAAAGATCCTACATTCAAGTCCAGTAACACATGACAATATAAATGCAGCGACTATAGGTTAAATGAGCGATATAAATGTAATTGTATTATTATCTTAATAAAAGCTTATTCAATTCTTTTAAAAATGATTTTAGGGGTCAAACAAGGGTCAATTGATCCCACATTTGAACCATAGGTCCACAATAAAGTCTAGAATATTCTATGCCTTTAAATCTTATTTTTATTCACCTTCTGGCTATTACCCACCATATTGGTCTTTAATGTGTTAATTTGTGTATAAGAAATTTAGTATAATTCCAAATAGATTTTATATTAACTCTTTTGGATAAAATTATGAGGCAATACCCCATCATTATATCAAAGGCCAACAATTAAGTTAATATTCCCATTTTCATGCTTTATTTTCCTTTTATGAGGAGAGAGGTAAAGAGAGGTGATTATGCTACTTATTTACTACTTGTATTTACAATGTCTTTTATCTCTAATTTTATTTTAACAATTTTTTTGTTTTTAAGGTCATTTTGCTACATAACTCCTAATAGAATATTAATTGAGGTAATTGTGTACTAAATCCTTAAGTTTGCATGCATATTTACTCCTAGTTCCTCAATTTCCACAAAATTAACATTAAGGACAAACAAATGAGAAAAGTAGGATATCATTATGAATGGGATGGAATTGCAAGTATATTGAAACTCATTTCATTACACAATAAGGGAATCTTAGGACTAAGATACCTAAATGATAAAATGAGGAATACATAAAAATAGATACATATCAAGTTTAAGGTACAAGAACATAATTCAAGGCATATGTGCCACATGGACCATGAAGGTAGGTTGTGATGCCATACAAATTCACATTACATAAGAGAGATATATATTAGGCATTTAAGTCACTAAACACTCATGATGTTACTATTTTCAATGATACAAAAGTGTTGGATTCATCAATTAGGTCAAACACATCATTTGATTAAGGCATTAACATGTATCATCTTAAGGTGTCACACACTTGGATACAAAGACATATGAAACCAAAGCAATAGAAGTTAGGGTTGATATTACTGTCATGGTTAGGCATACAGTCTTTGATTTCTAAGTTAGTTAAGAACAACATATGACTAAGATGCAAGATTATCAAAATAGGGAAAAGTTCATCACAAAAGTCTAAAATGTGTCATATAAACATAATTAGAGACATCAAGTTTGAAAATGAGGTGATCATGGCCTTCATTTAGATCAAAAGTGTACAAGAATTTATGATGTAATGATTATAAATGTGCATGAAGTATGTTCAACCTCACCAAAGTTATAAACTTTTAGGGAAACAAGGGGTTAAACAATGATATAAACTTCTCAACAATCTATTCCATTGGTTCCATCCTTTCAATTTTATATATAACATTTTATTGTTTGATCAATGAGTTTAGGAGATATGCATGATTGAATGATTACATCAAGAACTTAGAGGATAGGGGTGCATTACAATTTATCATGCAGGAGATTAGGAGTGTGTATCTTAGATCCCATGAAAAAGATTGTGCCCTCTCCTAGGACCGATACCCAAAAAACCATGGTTGGCTCACATGGTGCACACTAGTGGGCCACATAGGGCCCTTGATTGTGGTCAACCACGATGACTTGGCATGAATGAGAAAGAGGAAGAGTCTTTGATCTAGATCTTGACAGGAGGCTCCTAAGATTCAATTGTCCTTGTGTCTCCTTCCTTCACTTCTAGGTGCAAACCTAAAGCACCATTTTAATGGTGTGCGCTTACTAGGGCTCGACAACATTTCCACAGAAGGTGCATAGTAGGCCTCAGAGGGATGTGCTTTGAAGCCAGTTGACTCCAACATGGGGCTATAAGGACAACTAAGACCTAGACAAGAACAATCGTGTCCTATACACAAAGCACTCTAAGGACCAATGATGACATGTGCAATGAAAGAAGAAGAACACGGTGGGTGGAGGTGTTCTAGGGTATGCTAGAGGATGAATATGATGAAAAAGAGAGATGGTGAAGAAAGAGAGTGAAGGAATACATCAATTGAGTGCAAGGAGGAACAAATCCACTCTTGAAAATAATCTAGGTAAAGGTTGCTACAATAGTGTGCATACCAAGATTTAAGACTAGTGAGAAATGGTGAATTTGGGGGGTGTGTTCATGGTTTGATGATCTAACAATCGTGATTTGTCGAGATAAGAGGAAGTTGAATTTGAGTGAATAGAGGGGAGGGGATACAACTCGTGGGGTTGGATGGCTCACAACTTGGGACCAAAGTGGCCAGCCTAGCATAGAGAAAAAGGCATAAACTAGGGCGTAATTCAAACAATAAATTATCAAACTTCCAAGAACCATATCCTGGCTTTATATCCAATCGAGCTAAATTTTTCGCCAATGGATTCAAAACTGAATTTTATACAACATGGTGTACATTAGAGAACAAGAAGGACACACTTTTGGATCAATGTCACATATTCATACATAAAGTATAATGTGACCAAAACGGATTATCAAAAATTCAAACAATGATATTGAAATATGATTGAGTACAAAGGTTACTATAAGAGATAGAATGAGTGTAGTAAAAGAGAGAAAAAGTCACTTTGTTACACCCGGGATGGCTAGGACGTTGATGAACTATTATATTTTTGTCCCATCCAGACATATTTGAGTAGCTCAATGAAAATAAATCCTTGTAGTCATCTTAGATCTCTTTTATTTAGTATTTGATACTTAGAGGTATACCAACCCCAATTTTGACTTAGATTGGGACTTGTGCTGATATTAATTAACTCCTTCTCATCATTAATGTAAAAGGGTTGATTCTCCTTTGCAATACATTCTAATGGGATGCCTTTAACCTTTGTCCTTCTAAATATGTGCTGCTTCTATGAAGAAATTAGAAAATTTCTTGGAGAGCCAATTTGTATTCTACGTTTTTGGATTTTATGCATTTTGAAAATATTGAACATTTTTTAAATTATGTAATTTTTTTTAGTTTTTTGTGAGAATGTGGGGATGTTATGTAGTGCAGCAATGCAAATACACTGGGATCTCCACCACAATGAGGTTCCATTCTTCTAATGGTATTTTTTGAGGGCATGGGAGGTGGATCTGCTTTCAAGTTGTTGTAATCCTTCACACACCTATTATAAAACTATTTCACACTTCACATCAGGAAAAAATGTGTCTAATGTTCTTCTATATATTCTATTCCATAAATGGCATTGATCCTCTGTCCTTCGTACATTTTGTAGGATATGTCATACTCCTCATACGAAAACAAATTCTTCTTACATGTCATCATCACTCCACTTCTCAGTGATATTTGGGCATGGTGAGTCAGGAACAGTTGTTGGTGCAATAAATTCTACTAAGTTGAATTGGGCATTCATTTCTTTAGGTGTTGGTGACCTGTGATCTCTATGTATTCATTTATGACTTTGTTAACATCATCATCATAGATACTTCCATAATATTCCTCCATGATCATTTTTTCTAAGTGTTTTTATCATAACTGGTCAATCATAGGGGGAATTGTGAATTTGATTACTTTCCATTTTGGAGGGATGATCATGTCTTCAGACTATTGATTTTTCTCGATGGTCCAGACTCCTTGGGTATCTTCACTAAAGAGGGGTATATCTGTGATGTTGGTGGAAATGTCTGGATAGTCGTCCTAGTTTTCTTTGTCGATCACTTTCACTAGGTATGATCTCAACACAAGAGTGATATTTTGATGATGCTAAAACCATCTTTGACTATGTCTATAGTAGCATCTCAAACATGTCTTGGTGGTCATCTTCTTCTTTGCAAGCTTCAATGGAACTTAGCCTATTCACATGGACAATGATAATTGCATGCCCTGTTTGGTCCTTCAGTCTTTTATTCAGTGATGAAGGGACCACCCAAATCTGGTGGATCCATGAAATGTCCAAGCAAAGGATGAAGGAAAGACTCAGATCATGAACACAAACAAAATTGAGAATGTTTATCATCCAGTCTATATATCTAGGGAAATAACCCATAATGCTTCTTTCAATGCACCTCCAAATGAGGATAATTTCTTGATTATTCTATATGTAGAAAGGATCCCTCCCCAGGTTGATGAGTGTTTTATAGGATTACATTGAGACATTCCCCTTTGTTGAAGAAATAGGAAGGAATCTTGATAACTCTATAGATATAAGTAATTATGAGGGTCTATTGTGGTTCCCACACTCAGATATCTCTTCATCTAAAAACAATATAATGTGTGGAGTCCTAATTAACGTGATTCTAGCTGCAGAAACTTCTACTCTCACATCTTGGCAGATGTAGGATCCTTCAAGTGTCTTCATTAAATACTCTCTATGTATTATGGAAGTTTGCATTACTTCATCTAGGGACACTTCTCCTTCTATTTTGTCAAATAATTGAATTATATCTAGACCTTCAAGTTTTTCCTCATTATAGAGCTACATAATGGGAGGAAATTTCTTGGTGTTGATAGTAGGGAGAAAAACATTTATTGTATTCTCTTATGGGGTACCATTACAACTCCTTCATAGGTGGTTGTATTTTCTTTCCATTTATATAGGGATGAAGAACCTCTACTAAGGTGGCATGATCCACCACCTATGTTGTTATTGACATAGGTGCTTCACATCAAATTATCATAATACATGTAGCGATGGTTACCATGGTAGGCCAAGGTACGAAAACCTATTGGGCATTTGCTGGGACGGGTGCTCTAAGAACCCACATCAGATGAACATTTTACACCAGACATGCCCCTAGAATGGTGAGTGAACTTTGATTCATGTGTTTTATCTACCAAAATTGAGGCTTCATTAGGCATGACTTTGGAATGATTTCTCACCTTTCATTAATATTTTGTCTAATTGCCTGAAATATCTATTATTCAACAATATCTCACATGTAGGCCAAAATTGTTGATTTTTTTAGTTCCTTAATATATTGAAGATTAATTGGATACTTGACTAACAAAAAATTAAGGCTAGGTTCGTACCATTGACTTTTGTCAGTGGCACTGACACAATGATTTTGGATATTATCAATAAGAGAGGAAGGATTTATAAGAGGGAGAGGAAGACTCAAACTATATATTGGTACCACAAACCCAAGTCAATTCCATCGAGACTTGAAATCTTGATGCACAACCAGGGATAGAAGTCAGTGGCACTAACTATTTTTAGTGGCACTGACATTTAGTTAATGAACTTGATTAAGACAAGGCATTTCTAATGATCTACAACAATGTGATGTCCTAATTCTTGTTGTATGAAGAAGCATGAGCATCCATTTGGAGGTAACTCATTGCATCTCATTTTACATCCCATATCTCATCTAAAGACATCCCATATGGATATCATCCCAATGGCCTCCATGGAGGAATAAGATCCCAACAAGGAAGAGATAGAGAGACCATAATGGCCTTTCAAGATTTTTCTATGACTTTGTTCTTTCTCCTTCATTATCCTGATTCATTGTTGAACATTAGGGGATGAAACTCCTATTCCTTAGGACATGGGATTAGCTTGATATTAAATTTGTGCGTGTTTCATATCTTAATTTTATACAATACGTTCTTTTGGGTCAGATTTTAATAACAAAAAAGCTTAACTATTTTAATTGTAATTGATCGTCATAAATTATTATGCATAGTTAAAGTGAGATTAATAGTTATAGAACCCATTTTCTATTTGTGATCAATAGCCATACGGTAATGGATTGTTGATTAATGTGAAAGTGGGGCCAATATTTGGAGAAGTCATTTCATCGTAGTTTATTATATATAATTTTTATATCTATATATAATTTTTATTGGAGAAGTGGGGCCTTACCTCTGTGAGTTTGATATCTATATATAATTTTTATTATTTGGTTTTTTATATGAATAATGTGGAAGCGACTCAATTACTAGGATAAGTAGTTCACTAAGATAAAAAAGTGGGTAATGCAAGTATAGATGCTAAATAAATGATTAAGTTGGATGGATTTGATAGATTGTATGCATAGCTTAACACTTCGGTGAAATCTATATCCTAAGAATCCATCAATTTAATCTTCTATTCAGTTTACATACTACATTTATTAATTTATGTTGTTAGTTGTTAATGAACCAATCAACTTTGTAAATAGGTTTAGATGATATGTTTCACTTAGTAGTAGTCTTTAGATGTCCCAATTCATAGACTTTGATATATGTGCCTCTTTGAGACCCTTACTAATATGAAGCTTACACTTGAGCTTAACATGCACATTTATGTTGTGTCAATTTTTTGGCATCATTTCTGGGGAATTGGCAAGCAATACCTATTCTAAAACTAGCCACTCTAGGCTACTTTTACTTTCTCTAATTTTTCCAGTTCTTTCAATTGATCGTTGAAAAAATCTTTCTTGCATTTGGTAAGACTTTCTCATAATTCATGTTCTATTTCAGGTACAAGTTCATGGTCAACATGAGGACTACATATTACAGTGAGTCTTCATTTCCACCATCTATGTACAGTCTAGAAGTTGAGAAAAAACTAGAGGTTATTCTAGAACAACTAGTGGTGGAAGAAATTTTTAAGACGTGAAGATGATAATAACGATGATGTCGAATTGTCAGATGATGATAAAAGAAATATAGGAGAATATCAAAGCCTTTTTTATTACAATATATATGGGCCCAATCAAGAGGCAGGTAATCAATATGGGGAGCTACAAGATAGATTCCGAACTTGTTACTCTTCTCAAGTCAAAACATTCCAAAGACATAGTAATGAGGAACCCATCCATCACATCAATGATTTTATTGAAAATTGCAACATTATTAAACTAGACAACGTCCCTGCCATGGTTATATATCTAAAACTATTTCCATATGTTATTAGCAATAGAGATTTTAACATATGAATCAGTAGGGTGATGGGAACAAAAGATAGATGTTTTCTTTTAAAAATACTTCCCCCCCTCAAAATACTAATAACTTGGTAAGTAAAATTTGTGTGCTCCAACAATATGTTAAAAAAACCTATTTAGAGTCACGGGAAAGAATCAAAACTAGGTTAAGGGAAGTATTGCATCATACATGTGTACAAACAAGACAAGACCTTTTACTACAACTTGCACACATGATAACAGATCACACTTGACAGCGCCGGCGTGGGATTTTTCTAAAATAATAAAGAAACAGAAAGCCATGAAATCTTAAAGTATAAGGCTAGAAATTAGACTTTGAGAGATGAGCGTAAGAGTTCTTCCTTCTCTAAAAGTTCTAATCACATATAGTTATGGAACTCAATTAATAAGATGCCAAGTTGGAAAACAAGCTTGAAAAGAATGTTGTCATTGGGGGTGAGGATGATGAAGACTACATGTATATGTAACAAACCCAAAGTACAAATGTGTACTCTTGGACAAATAACTTACAAATCTCATGGAAAGATCTAGATAACTTCCAACATGTTCCATCACATGGGTCTGAATCATTTTAGTAGGAGCAAGGGCCAAGGAAAGAGGGTTACCTATGATATATCCTTGGGAAGTGTATCAAAAAGTCTAGCACACACTTCAGAAAGGAAGAAAGAGAGGGAAAAACATATAAGCATACTTCAAAGCTTGGAGACCCACTCATCACAAGTGGCTTCCCTGATATGGTGATGCTGAAGAATCCTTCTCAATAAGGTTTTCTAGGAAATACTGAGACGACACACCGATACCATCAACCTAGAATGTCACCATCAATGGCAAGGATGTGTGTCACATGAATGTTGATAATGCAACATACACTCATAACCCAAATTTCCTATGATGCATGTAGGCATATAAACCTCAATCCATAGACTTTGAAGCTTAATTAGTGGACTAAAAAAAATAAATAGAAGCTTGTGCACATTTGGAAGATCTATCCAATGAATAAATGGTAAATGACAATAAAGAATCACCAAGTACTCCCAAAGTTCAACAAAATATACCCCCACTACTAGAACAAGTCAAAGTTTTACTTCACAATGTGAAAATCATGATTAATAAGTAAGAATCTATGTCTGATAAAGCAAAAAATATATTGAGGATCCTAATTATAAAGAATTAGAGGTTTTTATGAATTCTCTCTGAGTGGAGAAAATCTATAAGAAAATATATATCACTCCACATAGGTGTCCTATGTTGCCACTTCCAATCAATATTCAAGAGGTTGAATTCACAAATAACTTAAAGTCAAAGAATAAAGAAGAACAATTCAAGGACTTCTTAAATGTTTTTAGCTAACTCCACATAAACCTTCCATTGGTGGATGCCACTGATAAACTACCATCCCATAGAAAATTCTTGAAGAAAGAGATCATCAAGAAGAGGAACATAAAATATTCAAACCATTTCATTATTGATGAGGTTGTCAGCACATTGATCCACAAGTGACTCCTCATTATAAAGAAAGAAATAAGATGTTTTAGAATCCTTTATTCTATTGAGAGCATAAAATTTGGATAAAACTCAAAAAATTGGGAGAAAGTATTAATTTCATGTCTATTGACACTTTTAAAAAGCTTTGATTGAGAGAACCCAACAAACCAACATGCTACAACTGGAAGATGACTCGATAGGGAGACCACTTGGGATTTGTGAAAATGTGTCAGTCAAGGTAGATAAATTCATATACCATATTGATTTTGTGGTAGTAGACATATCAAAAAAGAAAAGATCACAAATACTCATTAGATGGCCATTCCAAGATACTATAGGTGTAATAATTACCTTGGGGTGAGGATACATTACTCTAGGTATTTAAAATGATGGGGTGGAATTCCACTACCCAACCATGTTTCACCACCAAGCTATGATAATCTTGGATAGAGGTAAACATTTTATGGTGCCTAAAATACAAAACAAGGATGCTATATGGGAGGAAACCCATCAATTTTTAATTTTATGCTTAGTAGTTTTAATTTTATATTTTGAGCATTTTTAGTTTTTGTCCATGTTGAAAAAATATAGTGGTATATGATGAGTGTGTTAAGTGGGAAACAATAGGAAAAAGTCTATATCAATGACATATGTCAGTGGCACTAACTCATTAGTAATTGAGGGGTCACAAATTGATAGAAAACTACGAGTGACATTGATTGTCAGTATCACTAACCTACCAGTTAGAGGCACTGAACCAAATGAAAAAAAAACACAAGAAATATTCACAATATAAGTGTTTCAATTGCATCGTCATATGTCTGTACCACCCATATGAAGGAAAGTAGGATCCGTGGCTTGAAATATAATGGCCAAATCTAAAAAATCCAAAGATGATAAAGCCACCAAGCCCCAGTTCCCAAGAGTCGGTACCACCTACTTTTTTGAGATGAAAGACTTCATGAATCCATGAGTCAATACTCTCTTCAATCACAACTATAAGTTTCACCAACTGATTTTGAGAGAGCATACAGATTGTAGTGCATATTGATACCACCAACTTATGCAAGTGGCACCAACATCTTGTTGCAAGGGTGTCAATCCTCTTATGTAAGGAGGATGAATTCATTAGTAATCCTCACAACTCAAGCATCCTCAAGCACTCTTCTGTATAAGATCCCTGAGAGCTTCCATGATGAGAAATTGCTTCACTAAGATCCTATCCTCTCTCTTTTGTTCTTAATGGTGCACAAGTATCCCCAATGAAAAACATATTCCTCAGAATCTTCTCATTACCAGGAAACCAATGAGAAAAAGAAAAGATATGTCAAAATTGTGAAGCATGACTTTGAGGCCACGTACTATTTTGAAGCAACCTTCATCGAGAAACTCAACTTCAATGATAAGTTATACAAGGTATGTGATAGATAATAAATGGTGTTTACCGAGCCTTTTCTATGGGGATCGCCAACATGTAAGGAGATTAAGTTGAAATTGTTGCATATCTAGAGGTTTTCTTCTTGGCATGATACACCCAAGACAACAAGTGGGGAGAAGGTTTGGTCAAGTTTAGACTCTATGACAACACCCACCACCTTACCATGTAGGCATTCAACACCATTTTTGGGTGGGCTTGCCACAAGATGAGAAAATGCTCTGACAATTCTAGCCATTCCATTGAATGGAGTAATCTCATGGAAACCTCATCTTGAGACAAGATCAAGTGGCTTCACTCTTCAGTGTAAGCTCATGGCAACCTCAGCTTGAGAGAAGGTCAAGTGGCATCACTCTTCAGTCAGAAACATTGAGAACCCCTTAGCCCACATTCTTCATTAACTCCTAACAAACACGTTGTTTGCTAGATCTACTCAAAGGTAAGGAAAGGTCCAATACAAGTACCTATTCATTCTCTAGGAATTCCTCACAGTAGGAAAAGAGGTAAACTTGGGTGCATTATTCCTTGAGCATGTGCATTCGATAACCAAAAGTAAAAATAGGAAGATGCATTTCCATTTTGGCAGTCTCATCACGAGCCTTGACTTACACTACAATCTTTATCTCTCTAGTCATAGAAAATGGTGTCAAGAGGAAATCTATATTTCAAGAGTTTCATAATGATAAGATCCTTGACATGATTGGAGGTATAATTGATGCAATCTCTAAACTGGCCACAAGAGGATCTCTAGATCCCATCTTTGACATCACCTTCAATTTTGATCATCTTCTATGGCCATCAAATGATGTGAGAGGGAGAAACCATGAGGTGGACTCTGATGAGGAAGTCGGTGAGGATGATGATGACAAGCTCAACGAGGTGCGGGTACTACCACCAGTCTTTCGTAGAAGGCCAGATCATAGGTGCATAAATATGGAGGCTCAACCTCTACCCCAAATCTCTCACAGGAGGAGGCATACTCACTTCAGGGCGTGTATAACATGCTCCATAATATTCAAATAGGTTAGAAGCAGCAGATCATGATTTCTTGGACCACCTCCTAGCTAGAGAGGATCTTCTGTAATCAGGAGAAAATCTTTTCGGACTAGTAGGCAATGTTCAACAACGAGGTTCTTCTCATGAGTAATCATGGAATTTCCACTCATGAATTGAGCACATGGAGTATACTTAGAAACCTCTCTAGAATAACTATCTGATATAGGGTTGATTCCATGATTACCCACAGCCAGTACCCATGCTATTCAACCCACCCCAGTTCAATGGCATGTTCTACCCACAAGATACCAACATGCCACCAACATTTTTTTCCTCCTAGATGTTGGTATGTATGCCCTGAGAGCCAATCATGGGATGATTGATGGGATACATTAAGATTGATTTGATAAACATCAAAGGCAAGCTTCCAATTCTTTCTGGTTCAGTCATATGAGATAGTGATAGAAAACATTGAATGTCTAGAGAATGACAGTACTCAATGACGTATGCCTTCAGGTTCAGGACCTGAACGATGAGATCATATGAATGGTAAGAGTTTGTGCATTCTTGTTATGTCCCTAGTCAGATGTCATTGTGGAAGGTAGATAGAAAGCAATGACACATAAGACTAGATTGTGGTGTTGGTTGATGACAGAATCTCATTAGTCATGATATAGAGATATCAAACCAAACACATAGGTACTTGTTAGAGAACAAGTGTACCAGACAGACCCACCATGAGTTTGACACATGGAACCATGACATGGTAGTCACAGTCAGTACTCACAGTGATGGTGGTGAGTGTGATTCTTTGACCTGAAATCACTACACTCAACACATGTCGTTGGGCACACTTTGACATCATCAAACGCAGTCCTGAAACATGGGTTGTTATAAAGGTGATGATTGGGTGGCTTTGACACATGGGGCTTTTGAGGGGTGAGTGATAGATATGGGATTTGTCCCTCCTGAGGGAGTTTGATATCCAAGGCCACTTGATGAGTAGGATTTAAATAGGCATGCACACACATGTGGGAATCAGTATGTGATATTGATGTCATACATATCTCTTCCAATCTACTCTGAGATCAAGAAAAATGAATGAACGTTGACAGGATGACTGTTTCATGCCTCGAGTTCATTCGGGATATCAGTGACAAAGGAATTATACATTCACTGTAACACCATTCACGGATTGTAGGATTGAAAGTTGTTCTCCAACTTTCTATTTCACTTGGGTAGCACTGATGTGTGACTAGGCACCGCTCTTTGCTTGTGAAGTCATAAGTGTTATGGACTTTCACTGCCAATGTGAAAATGGACCTGCAGGGTCACACACATAGGATTCAACCTGGAAGAGGAGTTTTGTCCACAAACAATGTTTAGATTGATTACTAAAGGAGTTATTAGTTCAATTAAACACTCAATTAATTGATAGCTCAAAATCATAGTGTTCAAGGTGTTGGACAGATTGATTAGAGTATCGAATTGATTGAAACTGCAATTGACTGATTTTGCACAATCTGCACTCCCAACTGATCGGCTCATGTGATGAACCGATCGGCTCAGCTTGCTGAACCGATCGGCTCAGGTTGTGAGTCGATCGGCTCATGGACGGTTCAAGTGTTGAAACGATCGGTTCAACTGTTGCAACCGAGCAAGTTGGGAAAGTAGGATTGGTGAGAATTTTCCTTTCGTTTCACTTGCCCAATTTGATTGGAACAAGGATTGGTATTTGATACCAATTAGAAACAAAAGATGGAAAGTCAATCGGGAACTGACTAGGACCACGAACCGACCGATTCAGAAATGAACCAACCGGTTGAGGTGTCCCAACCGACTGGTTGAGGTGTCAACCGACCAGTTCAGGTCCCCAACCGACCGTTTCAGAAATGAAACGATCGGTTCAGGTTGTAAGTTTCTTGTTTTGTGGAAAATATCGAACCCTCCTACTCCTGCTTTTTAGTCCCGCATTGCCCGGGATGGAGAACCCTGTCCCATGACCCTCCTATATATATAGGGGTATTGGGGGCTTCTCAAAGTACAACCCAGTGCAACCAGTTGCTCTGTGAAGTTGTCGTTCTCTCTGGTTTTGGTAACCGAGAGAGAACTCGAGCAAGTGCTACCCGATAAGGGAGGCACAACAAGGTAAATACAACTGCAGTTGCGAATGGTGGTAGGAGAGTGTGTTGGCAACTAGTACACTGACAGGAGGGTGTGACTCCTTCCAATTCCTTGTGGGACAAGGAGATTGGAGTTCCAGGCGGTCTGTGTGGACTACTTCAGAGGAGGGAGGTTTCTACCGCTCGGAGGACAACTGTCAATCCCGACAGTCCCGGTAAAACCAGGAGTCGTCAGTCTCGGTGCGACCAGGAGCTGCACAGACACTGTCCAAGACAGGAGGTGAAGACCGCGCAAGGCGCCAGGTATTGTCACCGAGCAAGCCTAGGGACAAGGTATGATTCCACAAACCATCACTTTCCTATAGTATAGATGTTGACGCGTTTCCTTGTTCTGGGTTTGGGGGAGAAACTTTTTGTTTCCGCTGCCTTCTCTGCCTCCCCTAAAACCCAACAGTGGTATCAGAGCCACGTCAACTGCTCTATACTTTAGGGATGATCAATATGATCGATTTTGGTTTGTCACCTTTATTTATTGCATACGATGCGAATAAAATTGGCTTTATGCATGTCCAATCCTAAATCCACAAATCCCAATTTACATACATGATATGTATTATGAATGCACTCGATATGCGTCTCCCTTAAACGAGTTTTGTGGTGGATGTATAGTGTGGTTATGGCCAATAAACCCTATCTGTGTTTGGTTGTACGTGGTTGCTTGCATCTCGGTCTGCGCACCGATCTTCCTTCTCCTATTCCTGATGTAACTCGAAATAATTCGAGATTTCTTTCCTACCTTTGCACCCCTCGAATGTAACTCGAGGTTTCTCTTTTTACAATGTAAAATAGGATAGAATTTTATTTCTTGTTATGTCAAAGAATGGAGGGCATCCTGACAACAGCTGAGACGATCGGTTCAAGGAGTGAACCGATCGGTTGACGTTCCAGACGATTGGTTCCAGGAGTGAGCCGATCGGTTGATCACCGGTTCAAGGATTGAGACGAGCGGGTGGTGGCCATGAAGAGATGCACGATGACCAGGCGAACCGATCAATTGGAGGAGCCAACCGATCGGCTAGAGGCACCCAGCCGACCAGTCTAATGGCGAGCCAATCATTCATGTGATGAGTTGATCAAACCCAGAAAGGCAAAGCACACAGAGTTCATCTTGTACAGGTTGCATGTGATGTAGACCTAGATGACCGTGATTCCTCTTGGCTTGAGGAATCACATTAGGATGGCCATAATCATCGCTTTTATCGTTCTGCATGTTTTCTGTGGGATATAGCATGTATATGATATGTACTATGTATTGTGGTGATTGGATATGTATATGTATATAAAAACCAAATCCCTCATTTAATATTAAGTTTTAGATGCCTTCCAAATGTGACACACGTAAAAAGCTTGATCGACCAAGTGTGGGCACGCCCTAGCGTGGTGCACTGTCTATCTCGTGGAAGCATGAAGGATGAATGTGTGGGTCTGCCCTAGCAGGGTGCATATTCATTGTGTTTGCTTTGGGTCGAACTTAACAAGGTGATCTAGATGGGATCTAGTACCTTGAGGCATGGAGATGATCATGGCAAGGAGTTGCATATGACATCTTATCAAGAGTTGCATATGACGCAATTGGCAAGAGTTGCTTACCTGAGAGATCTAAGTTGTGGGTGACAGCCCTAGCAAGTCCATGACTTAGAGGATTTTAGGATCTTGCCCACTAGAAGGTTATACGCTGCAATCTTCCAAATTGATGGGGAGGGCTATCAATTTAAAGTACAATAGTGGGAGTGATAATTCATTAAAGGTCTAATTATATCGTCAACTTTTCAAAACAATCAAATAAGTCAAAAATGAGTTTTTGGACTAAAATTGCATATTTCCTTTTTGTAGTACAAATGACAACAAACAACAATCACTTTTCTTTGTGATCGGTCCTTGAAAAGGACAAGCTAAATGGGACAAACTTCCACGACTAGTATAGGACATTGAGAATTGTTCTCACTCAAGAGCGAAAGCTCTATGTCCTGGATACTCCAATTCCGAAGGAACCTTCTCCTAATGCACCAAAGGCAGAAAGGGATGCTTACAAGAAGCATTCTGATGATGCCATTGATGCAAAGTGCTTGATGTTGTGCTCTATGAACCACGAGTTGTAGAGACAACATGAGAACATGGGTGTCATTGAGATGATTCAGCATCTTAGAAACATGTATGAAGATCAAGCACGGCAAGAGAGATACAATGTCTCAAGGGCACTGTTCAAGTGTGTCATGACAGAAGGAGATCCAGTTGGTCCTCACACACTCAAGATGATTGGGTATGTGGAGAACCTGACAAGACTGGGATTTCCACTGAGCCAAGAGTTGGCTACTGACGTGATACTGCAATCGTTGCCAGAATCCTACAGTTAGTTTGTGATGAACTACAACATGAACAACTTTGATAGGCCACTGTTAGAGTTGTTGGGCATGTTGAGGACAGCCGAGATATAGATGAAGAAGGACAAGCCTAAGTCTGTGATGGTGATCACGAGCAAGAAAGGAAAGTCCAAGCGCAAGGGCAAGAGCAAAGCTAAGAAAGGTTCTGATGCTAGCCAGGAGCCCAAGTCGTATTCAGCTCTCAAGGCCAAGGGAGGCATGACCAAGAAAGGAAATTGCCACCATTGTCAAAAACTAGGACATTGGAAAAAGAATTGTCCTCTCTATCTGGAAGAACAAAAGAAGAAGAAGGAGACAAACGTCTCTACTTAAAGGTGTCATGAAAGTAAACTTGTAACACTTTTGAGGTATATGATACCAAGATGTAAAGTGTAAAGCACTCAATAAATGGGGCAAGTGTTGCCGCCATAGATAGGAGTACTTTAGTTTATTTTTAGCCTAAAAGGCATGTAATATAGTTATGAACTGCTATTTCATATTTGCCAATAGATAGAAACACTTTATTTTTGCATATTGTATGGCAATGATGGCAATCAATAAAGAGATGTTTCAATTTCTAAAGATATGATCTTTGTGGCAATGCCTTGTTTATCTTGTGGTATTTGATATGCATAAGATAAAATGATACCTAAAAGTTATAGATAACTCAAACAATCAAAGTAGCATCAATCATGAGAAATTCATTTCTAGCTTCCATGTGATGGATAAATCTAGACTCTTTTGGTTAGAGAACCAGTAAGAGACATGAATATCTTGGACATGATTAATCAATCTTCACTAATGGTAGTGAGAGAATGATTATTCTATTAGGTATAATACATGTGATGTATTTACATACCTATTGGAACAAATGCTAATACTTCAAATGGTGTTTAGAGAAATACCAATATGAATAACTTGAAATGTTCAAGATTATCATAGATGAAGTAAAATTTGGTAAAGTGTTAATTCTTGATGAGATCAATGAATGAAATACTTGGACCAAATGTTTGAGATACTTGTGAGTGATTATGATAATGTATCATAGTGAACTCATGATTAAGGTATGGTGATGTCTAAATCAATAAGGAATCATACTCTAAGGAGTTAGAGAATGATTATCAAATAACTGAATTCTTCTTAATAAAAGAATACCCCACACTAATAAAGGACATTAAGAATCTCAAAGAATTGTGAGTTCTTATATCCTTAACAGATACACCTCAATTATCTATATGATGAGTTGGTCATGTGATGAGTCAACTATCTAGATGAATATTAGGAACCAGATTTTGAGTTATGGTTTATGACCATTACATCCTAAATGGCATCCATGTGAACCATAAGGTATGACCTTGATGGTAGAACCCATTGGAATAAAATCCATAAGTGAAAATGAATCTTAAGTGTTAAGACACATGGATAACATTTGAGAAGGATGATGCTTGTTGATTGCAACTTAATGACTAAGACATTTGGCATATGGATACTAAAACCGCATTCCTATGAGGAATAAAACAAGGATGTGTACGTGACACAACCTATAAGGTTTATGAATCCACTAATGCAAATGAAGTCTATAAGTTACAATGGACTAATCAATGTGATTGATTGAGTATAAGAAACTCAAAATTGGATCTTTACTTTGATGATATAGTCAAAGGGTTTGACTAATATGTCAAAGATAAAGAAGGGATATGTGATTTAGTGGGAGCGTGTTCACATTCCACATGTTGATGTGAAATGGAAATGTTCTAGGATGGAAATCCAAAAGTGGAAATTATCTTTAGGGAAGATAGAGATGTTTCCTATGTGATAGGAATAGAGATCTATAGAGATAGTTCTCGAAAACCTCTTGATCTGAAAAGAGAAAGCATACATTGGCAATCTATATTGAAGGGTTCAGTATGCACAGATTCAGTGGGGGAAAACTTGTCCATGTTACATGGAGTTAGTGTCCTAAGGCCAAGTGTCCAATTCTTCTGAAGAATGGGAACACTAAGAATAGATATGGATCTATCATGTATGTAATCATCTCATTATCTTGCATGTATGGACATGGCAAGAACAAAATGCATTCATCATCTTATATGTAGGACATGGCAATATGATGTGCTCATCCTGATAACTCGTATGTGAGACATGACGAGTGGATGTCTGTCAACTTCCAGTAAGGGTTACTGGAATACCATGAGAACTTGATAAGTACTTGAGAAGTACTAGTTCTATGGAGATAAGGAAGAGTTCAATGTAAAGAGTTACATTGATGCGAACTTTCGAAAGGACAGAAGATTAATCGCAAAATATATATAGGATATATAAAAGTGAAAGTTTGTTGATAATTGGAAGTGTTCCAATAAAACCATTTAAAAGGAAATGCCGAGTATCTATGTGTTGGAGAACAACAATGGATACTACATGGATCTGGAAGTTCATGAGATGAACTTATAGATATTCCGCTCATTGATGACAAGTACGGAATCCTTGATCATGCAATGTGGCTAAAGGTTAGCAATGGAATACTAGATCCCATATTACGACAATTCCATCTCATACGTATGACGTACAACGAAGCCATGAGAGACATGCAATTTATATCGACTTTGGCAAGGTGTTGTCATTACTCACTATGTTCGCACTAGAGCACAGTAACATGTGGAACATGTTTGAAGATCACTATGAATATGATTCAAGGGTGATTGGCTCGCAGTGCAAGTGGGAGTCTGTTGGTATGTATGCCCTGAGAGCCAATCATGGGATGATTGATGGGATACATTAAGATTGATTTGATAAACATCAAAGGAAAGCTTCCAATTCTTTCTGGTTCAGTCATATGAGATAGTGATAGAACAAATTGAATGTCTACAGAATGACAGTACTCAAGGACATATGCCTTCAGGTTCAGGACCTGAACGATAAGATCATATGAATGCTAAGAGTTTGTACATTCTTGTTATGTCCCTAGTTGGATGTCATTGTGGAAGGTAGATAGACAACAATGACACACAAGTCTAGATTGTGGTGTTGGTTGATGATAGAATCTCATTAGTCATGATATAGAGATATCAAACCAAACACATAGGTACTTGTTAGAGAACAAGTGTACCGGACAAACCCACCGTGAGTTTGACACATGGAACCATGACATGGTAGTCACAGTCAGTACTCACTGTGATGGTGGTGAGTGTGATTCTTTGACCTGAAATCACTACACTCAACACATGTCGTTGGGCACACTTTGACATCATCAAACGCAATCCTGAAACATGGGTTGTTATAAAGGTGATGATTGGGTGGCTTTGACACATGGGGCTTTTGAGGGTTGAGTGATAGATATGGGATTTGTCCCTCCTGAGGGAGTTTGATATCTAAGGCCACTTGATGAGTAGGATTGAAATAGGCATGCACACGCATGTGTGAATCAGTATGTGATATTGATGTCATACATTTCTCTTCCAATCTACTCTGAGATCAAGAAAAATGAATGAATCTTGACAGGGTGACTGTTCCATGCCTCAAGTTCATTCGGGATATCAGTGACAAAGGTATTATACATTCACTGTAACACCATTCACGGATTGTAGGATTGAAAGTTGTTCTCCAACTTTCTATTTCACTTGGGTAGAATTGATGTGTGACTAGGCACCGCTCTTTGCTTGTGAAGTCATAAGTGTTATGGACTTTCACTGCCAACATGAAAATGGACCTGTAGGGTCACACACATAGGATTCAACCTGGAAGAGGAGTTTTGTCCACAAACAATGTTTAAATTGATTACTAAAGGAGTTTAGTAGTTCAATTAAACACTCAATTAATTGATATCTCAAAATCATAGTGTTCAAGGTGTTGGACAGATTGATTAGAGTATCGAATTGTTTGAAACTGCAATTGACTGATTCTGCACAATCTACACTCCCAACTGATCGGCTCATGTGATGAACCGATCAGCTCAGCTTGGTGAACCGATCAGCTCAGGTTGTGAGTCGATCGGCTCATGGACAGGGTAAAACAATCGCTTCAAGTGTTGAAACGATCAGTTCAACTGTTACAACTGAGCAAGTTGGGAAAGTAGGATTGGTGAGAATTTTCCTTTCGTTTCACTTGCCCAATTTGATTGGAACAAGGATTGGTATTTGATACCTATTAGAAACAAAAGATGGAAAGTCAATCGGGAACTGACCAGGACCACAAACCGACCGGTTCAGAAGTGAACCGACCGGTTGAGGTGTCCCAACCGACCAGTTGAGGTGTCAACCGACCGGTTCAGGTCCCCAACCGACTGTTTCATAAATGAAACGATCGGTTCAGGTTGCGAGTTGCTTGTTTTGTGGAAAACCTCGAGTCCTTCTACTCCTGATTTTTAGTCCCGCATTGCCCGGGATGGAGAACCCTGTCCCATGACCCTCCTATATATAGGGGTATTGGGGGCTTCTCAAAGTACAACCCAGTGCAACCAGTTACTCTGTGAAGTTGTCGTTCTCTCTGGTTTTGGTAACCGAGAGAGAGCCCGAGAAAGTGCTACCCGATAAGGGAGGCACAAAAAGGGAAAGACAACTGCAGTTGTGACTGGTGGTAGGAGAGTGTGTTGGCGACTAGTACGCTGACAGGAGGGTGTGACTCCTTCCAATTCCTTGTGGGACAAGGAGATTGGAGTTCCAGGTGGTCTGTGTGGACTACTTCAGAGGCGGGAGGTTTCTTCCGCTCGAAGGACAACTGTCAATCTCGACAGTCCCGGTAAGACCAGGAGTCATCAGTCTCGGTGCGACCAGGAGCTGCACAGACACTGTCCAAGACTGGAGGTGAAGACCGTGCAAGGCGTGAGGTATTGTCGCTGAGCAAGCCTCGGGACAAGGTATGATTCCACAAACCATCCCTTTCCTATTGTATAGACGTTGACGCGTTTCCTTGTTCTGGGTTTGGGGGAGAAAATTTTTGTTTCCACTGCCTTCTTTGCCTCCCCTAAAACCCAACACTAGACCCTTAGCACCTGATATACTTGTTCCATATCTACGTTAATTTTTAGTAATGTGGACATCATCTAATTTAAGATTGGGGGTATGGAACGAGATTTATCTTGGTTTCATAGTATTTTATAAACATCCATCTATCTTATTTTTCTATTTTTATTTTGCATACATTTTTGCTAGTTTTCTTTCATTTCAATTGTTGTTTTCTTTATGAATCCAAATCAGTCTAGTGTAGAAAGTGTAATAAAAAAAGTTCTCACATTAATTGAATGAAGTTTTGGTATATGTATACTCTTATCTTTGAAATTTGATATTGGTTTTCTTATTTAAGATTACTATAGATAAAGAATTGAGGGAATTAGTCAATTTTTAGAGACATAGGTGGAAACATGACTTCTAACTCTACCCTTGACTTTTTTATTAATGAGGATGTTTGAGTCCAATCTAACCAAGCATTAGCTTGACCTTTTATTTTAATTCATAAATAAGATCTTGTATAACCGTGACATATTGACGTTAATACAAGAGAGACATATCATGGTTAGGAATATTATGTAGCTCTTAGACACTTGATATCATCAACCCTCACATCTCTTCATTTATCATGATAGGTTGAATTGAGTTCAACTTTGCATCAGAAAATATAGAAATATTTATAAGTTTGTCTGCATACCAACTTCCATGTAGTTACATTCTTGATCATTCATTCATTTTGGGTCACATATATTTCTTCCCAATCTTTTTCTATATACAAAGAGAAAGAAAAGTATATGTGCTAACTCTTTCTCCATGTTATAAAATGCCTTATCTTACATATTAATGTCGTACAACTAATAGGAGCAAAAGAAAATGAAAAAAGTATAAAAAGAAAAAAAAGGAGAATGAAGGAAAAAGTATTGAAAAGGAGAAGAACAAGTTGTGTATCACTCATATAGGAAATTAGTTTGTGGAATTATATAGCTAAAATACTTCCCAACTTCACTCATCATTAGGATGAGGCATCCACAACGTTCATAATTCCATCAAACATAGAAGAAGTAGGATACGTTCAAATTCTTTTCCATTTTTCATATAGTTTTATCATTCCTATTCTCTTCAATATATGACTTGGGTCATCTATGCTTTCGTTTTATCCAACTGCATGTTTCTTCCATCAACTTCTCTTCATAGGGTAGTCCACCAAAACGAACTATTTCATGCTTTCATATCATATTTGGAGAACTATATCCATAGTAGAAAATATTGTATAGAGCAATGTATTTAAGGATATTTTGTGACACACATACTACAATTCAAATATTTCATTATATCCCTTTGCTTTGACTGATTTCAGTGTTAACCATCCTTATTTCAATTTTTTTTCATAATTGATCTCTTGAATAGAATCTTTTACTCAATGGTTGGAGAGGACCAGCTTAGGATTGTTGATTCAAGAATTATTAGAATAATTTGGTTCAAAATATGTCTCTCTTTTACTTCAACCAAATCCAAAGTACTTTTTCTTAATGACAAGCAACATTAAAGCAGTGGGGGTATTGAGACAATGCTTTATTAAATTGGGCCTTATTAAGGCGTTGTTTTAGAATAATTTGTCTCATTCTTATATTTTTTATGAATATTTTGTCTAAATTACCTAAAATAGGCCTTTAGCATCAGTATCTCACATTTAGGCCAAAATTGTTGCTTTTATTATTTTCCTAATATACTTCTACCTAATTTGCAGACTTGACTTATAAGAAAATAGAGCAAAGTTTGTACCGACTACTTTTGTCAGTGGCACCGACATAAAGAATTCATAAACCATCAATAAGAGAGGAAGGATCGAGAAGGAGGTGGGGAAGAGTAAAAGTCTATCTCCGTACCACTAACCCAAGTTAGTGAATCTGATACTAGAAACCCTAAAGCACTGCCAAAGAGAGATGTTAGTGGCAAAAACTTTTACTGGTGGGACCAACATTTAGCTAAAAGCCTTGATCAAGACAAGGCATATTTTACGATCTATAACAAAATGGTTCTATAATTCTCCCTATATAAATAAAAAGCAGCAGACATCTAGATACATCTCATGCAACATCCCATTTCCAATCTATAGGCATCTCATATGGAGGGCATCCCAATGGCCTTCCTTGGAAAATCATACCCCAATAAGGAAGAGACAGATAGACCAGAGAAACCTTTTAGGAGTTTTGTATGGCTATCTTACTCCTCCTTCTTTTGATTCATTATTCAACATGAGGGTTTGACCCCTATTTCTCAAGATCCGATAGTATATTGGTGTTGATGTTGTGCATGTTTCATATCTCGAATTAATACAATACACTCTTTTGCTTTGTATTTTGGCGACACAAAAGCTTAACAGCATATTGGTTGGGATTGTTAGGGAAGGAGGAATCCAGACGCTATAATGCTCAGGAAGGAGACAGACTATGGAAGAGGATTTGGTATGGAGGTTGGAGCCCGAAGACATCCTATTTCTTGTGGAGAATATGTACGGGTGGCCTTGCTACTAGGGGCCTCCTTTTTGAAAGAAACTGCATAGAGGATGGTACCTGCACGTTGTGTATGACGGATGTAATGCCTGGGCCCACTGTCCAAGGCTCTAGCAGAGTTTCAGGAATGACGACTGGCCCCACAGACCACCACTAGCCTTACCTGCACGCTTTTTGTCCACTCACGCGTAATCCAGGATCAACTTCCCGATTGGTCACCCATCCTAGTACTACTCCAAGCTGAGCACGCTTAACTATGGAGCTCTTTAGAGATGGGCTCCCGGAAAAGGAGGTGCACCTTGGTGATATGGGTAGTCCAATCATTCCTTTTAAGATCATGTTATTCGAGGCCTCAAATCCTGGGATGTTACAATCTTCCCCACTTAGACTCTTGACGTCCTCGTCAAGGCTCAACTATATGTCCTCATAATCTGACCCCATTTCAGTGCAGACTCACAATGGCCCATGGACACCCAGCTCCCGTACACGGCTACCAGCGCAAGGGCGGCTCCATCTCGTCTCTACGGATAGCCTTTTCCAACTTGCCTGGACCACGCGGCTCAAGACTGGCATGCCACATGCCCATGTGGGCTCCACCTAATGGAGGGGTTATGGCTCTGATACCATTTGTAATGCCTGGGCCCACTGCCCAAGGCTCTAGCAGAGTTTCAGGAATGACGACTGGCCCCACAGACCACCACTAGCCTTAACTACACGCTTTTTGTCCACTCACGCGCAAGCCAGGATCAACTTTCCGACTGGTCACCCATCCTAGTACTACTCCAAGTTGAGCACGCTTAACTATGGAGTTCTTTAGAGATGGGCTCCCGGAAAAGGAGGTGCACCTTGGTGATATGGGTAGTCCAATCATTCCTTTTAAGATCATATTATCCGAGGCCTCAAATCCTGGGATGTTACAATGGAGATGGATTCCATACCCCACATGTTGTTCCGGTGCCCAAACGCGACGGAGGTCTGGGACCAAATGACAAGGGAAGTTCAAGGGTGGGTTGAAGAGAAGAAGGATGCCGAAATCTAGTCATCCATGTCAACTGTTTTATAGGAGGCAACACCATCAGAGGTTGAGGTTCTAGTGGCTGCTATGGTGGTGATATAGTGGGGACGCTGCATGTGGTTTTTCCATAATGGTGTAGTGAACAACGGTGTCCTGTTCCACTGTGCACTGACCATGGTCAGGGGGAGGGGAGAATATGACAGTCGAGAAAGGGAAGATGACGGCCAGCCATGAACCGCCCAACAACGTCACAAGGGGACTGTGGTTGCTGCTCCAGGAAGTAAAGAAGGGATAAAATGGAGGGTACCACGTCAGGGCAGAATAAAGCTCAATGTAGACGGCTCTTGCGGGGAGGATGGTGAGGCAGTAGTAGGCATGGTGGGAAGGGATGATCGGGGCAAGCTAGTGGGAATGACGGGAGAAAGGAGGAGGTCGGGGGAGGACGTTGCTTTGACAGAGGCCCAGACAGTGAGGGCTACATTGCTATGGTCTAGGGAGGAGGGATATGATAATGTGGAAGTAGAGTTTGATGCTTTGGCAGTCATCCTTGCATGCAATAGCAGATGTCCGAGAAGGGACTACCTTGGTTCCATAATCGAAGACATTCTTTACTTGCAGCAATTATTTTCCTTATGTAGTTTAAGTCATGTAAGTCGTAGGTGTAACATGGCTGCACATGAAGTAGCTAGTTTTGTCCGCAAGGGACAAGTAGATAGGTTTTCTTTCACCCAACATTTTCCTTCGAACATTTTACAGCTTGTACTCCGTGATTTAGTAAGTTAATAGATGATGGGGAACCCCAATCATAGGATTCCCCACCCTTCCTCAAAAAAAAAGAAGGATAATGACTATCCACTAAAAAGGATTTCGAAATATTAGAGTTTCTTGGGGTCCAAGGAGCCCCAATGGAGAAAAAGAAAGAGAAAATACCAATAATACAAAATAAGAGGATAATGTGATGTATACTTAATGAATTTTTTGGCATTGTTAAAAAGGAGGTATTTTCTATTAAAGGAAAATATAATTTTCATGGCCAATGAATTAAAAGCCAAGAACAAGAAGATAAAAGAAATAATTTTCGAATTCCCTAATAGCCAAGGATCATAGATAATCAAGGAATTATTTAAAAAGAGAAATCTTATACTTCATTAAGGAAAGTAGGTTTCCTTTTGAGAGGGGGGCCTTGTTTCTTCATGGATAGGCACCCTAGGGCATTGCTATCTATCCCTATACAAGGGACGAACCCAATAGCCTCGAGTTTCCTTATCTTCCACTCATCTCCAACCATGCACCCACTCAAAAACCCTAACTAAAGAGAAGTAGCATGATCTTTGAGCCACAAGGAAACAAGATGGAGTTGTGAGGGAAGCTTGATGCTCCATGATACCAGGAAGTAGGTTCACCATCATGGCCATGCCCTAATCCAAGCACAGCAGCAACCGCACGACTAGAACATCGGTCGTAGGTTGCAGACCTAGACAGTGCAAGCCAGCCACCTTGGCTACAAGTTAACGGTGCCCCTGAGTGCGCGGAGGAGCGTCAAAGGCAAGGGAGCCCCTCCTGGTGGCCGTCGGGGTCAGGGAAGAGGAGAAGGAGCTGCGCAAGTCATGGCTAGGGCGACGCAGTAGGGCTGTGCGAGGTTGAAGAAGACAAAGGTTGTGTTGGATGGAAATGCCCCTCCGTGGGCTGAAGGAGTCATCAATTAACCAAGGGCAAAATCATCTTTCCGTTATATTTCCAAACCAACGAGTTACTTTGCATGGACAGGGTGACGTGGCGCTCAACGATTGGTCAAGTAAGTGAAATAATGCAAAAAATCGTATCTTTTTACTCGTAACTCGGATGACTACATATAAAATATGAAAGTTGCTCAGAAAAATGAGAGAAAACGATTAAAAATAGTTTTAGAAGCTGATTCCAATTGCAATTCGAAAAGTAGTGGAAGTTATCAACTTTAATGCTTTAATGATTAAGAAACCCTATTTTGAGATGATTAATGTATTTAGAAGGGTTTTATGGATGATTAAAGTTGATATTAACATGTTAATCATTAAAAGGTACATTAAGAATTAAAAGGATGAACTTTGTACGTAATTGGTTTAATTTAGAGTTTCATGTACATAAATGAGCTTTAATGGGCCTTGAAACCCTAATGTTGGTAGTTATGACTCTTAATGACTCTAATTGTTCAAATTCATGAATAAGCTGAGATATGATGGTTCTAAGCTATTTTGAGTTTAAAAGTTCCTAATTGTGGATAAATACCCTTAATATAGTAATTAGGGTTTTCTAATGGATAAAGGTGGAATTAATGATAAAAAGGAGATCATAATGAACTATGACTTGTTAATCCAGAAGGAACCAAGGAAGAGGCCTAATGATCATGTCATGAATTATAAGGATAAAAATGGTAGTTTTAATGTGAAATAGCATAATGGACTTATTTGATGGTTAATTATGCCTTTAATTCAAAATTAAGGTTATATGTTTTTAAAAGGTAACCTTAATATCTTTCGTGAAGAATAGATGAGATAATTAGGATTTGTGAGTAATTGTATAAAATTAGGGTTTAAAATAGTATAAAAGAAGTGAAACCCTAATTGTAATAGAAACCCTAAAAGTGGATTAGAAACCTAGGAAGCGAGCTAGGTTTAATAGATCTTGATGGCATGATCAATGATAGGAAATTGTATGCATATTTTAGGATCTCTTTGTATGCTTGCTTTCCTATTGGATTTCTTGCAATGATTGGATTAATTCTATCTCGAATCTGCCTGACAGGTATGTGGTTAATTATGGTTAATCGCATTAGTTTCCCGAAGAGTTTCCCGGATGATTCATCGCATTGAATGCAACCTATCAGTTTGTATGTTCATACTTGCAAATCATAAAGTCGCTATGATTATTACAATAATAATAGAAGTGTATATTCTCGCACCTACATGCCACCCTAATGGATGATGCCAAAAGGTCAAGCCCAAGAGTGAAGACCAATGGGCACCATGAGTGGTGAACCCAGACACCAAGCTCAGGATTGAGAAGGTGGTCTTTATAGAATGACTAATGGGCACCATGAGAGGTGCCCCAGGCACCAAGCTCGGGAATGAGAAGGTGGCCTTAAGTCATTGGAAAATGAGAAACCCTTAGGAGGGTATGCCAGTGTTAGGGAAAAAGCGGTGGAGAATGTCACATGGAAAGCGTAAATTGGTTTGTTAATTAACTTGATTGTGATATTTAGATTGTTAGCCATATTTGTGAAATTTTGGTTGTTCCCACATGCCGACATATTTCAATAGGCTGATCGACATTTTGTTTGTTGGCATTTTAGGTACAAGATTGAAAAGGACAAATAGTAAAGTGGCATATGTGGAATTAAATAAGAGTTAAAGTATAAAGGATGATTAGTTAGAATAGACTCCAGATGAGGATATAAGTAGATATCCAAGTCTTTGAAAAAGGTATACAAAGTTTAATTTTATTACAGCCTTTCAGTTTAGTTGATAGAATTTGATAATTATTATTGATTATTTGTCGAACCTTTGATCCGGAAATTGGGATAACGACTTTGACCTCTTGGTCTTCCTTAATTGGGGGTTACTGGGAGGAGGGGTCATTACAAAGAAGGAGATAGAGATGTCCACTTCAGGACATGAGAAGAAGTAAGATAGAACTCTATGAAGCAAGGGTTGATGCCACTACAGTTGGAAGTTGTCATACATGGGCATGAAATAGAATTAGTGAATTGCTATTATGTACCTTCCATTGATGAAAACATCATGTATCTTGTATCAACAAGAATATCATGAATAAATTGATGTTTCAATTTAAAAAGATAAGATATTATATGGCAATGCCCAATGTCTCATAATCTATATTTGATAGTTATAATACAAATATGCATAACACATATAATGAATGACTTGATAACTCAAATAATGAATACCTATAGCAATGTCATATAGATCACATAAATGAAAAATGCATTTTTAAAATCCATAACGATGGTTATCTAGGATCTTTTGATTATTGAACAGGCAATGACATGCAAGTCTTATTTATTAGGAAATATGACAAAAGCATCTTCACTAGATGTAGTGGGAGAGAGAGTATTCTATTAAGGCTAGTAAATATTGATGTACATAGAACTTTTACAATAAATGGTAAAGGTAGTCACTAGTACCTCATTATATTTACAGATTCTATACAAGTATTTAATGAATGAAGTACATAACTAACTTGATAAAAGTATTAGGACACTTCGATATGATCAATGATAAAATATTTCAAACCAAAAGTTTGAGAACCTTCTGGAGAGACTATGATAATGTATCACATTGAACTCCACCTAAAACATGATGATGTATTAGAAAGAAGGAATCACAACCAGTTAAGTCATGGAGTGATCATCAATACATCTAGCTAACCTTTAAATTCCTTTTTGAGCATATCCTTTACACTAAAACAATGTACCATCTAAAAATGTTTCAAAAGACACCATATAAGATATGGCATGGGAAGAGTCCCAATATGTCTTTTATAAAGAATAGGATTGAAAGCTTGTCTAAGAAAATAGTTTCTTGAACAAATTTTTCCACAAATCACATAAATGTTATTTTACTAAATACTCTTTAATTTTTCAATTATACAACAAAATATTTGTTTCCAGGATAGATGAATTCCTTAATAGGAAATTAATTCCAAAAGAATCAGTGGGAGAAAAGTAGAACTTGAAATGTTCAAGACAAAGAAGAAAACAATGAACCTAAAGAGGTACAATTGGAACAAATATAATCACAAGTTGTTGTGGAATCTCAAGTTCCTTATGTAACACAAATCCTTGTAGATCTAGTAGAACATGCCTTGAGTCTGAAAGATTATAATATCTTATAACTTAGGAAGGTGGTGAGTTCATCATAAATGATGAGTAAACTACCTACCTGTATACTATTTAGGGACCAGAGTCAAAGAAATGGATTGAGGCTATGGGATCAAAGATGGACTCCATGCACACCAACAAGGTATGACCTTGATGGATGCACCTTAAAAGATTAAACCCATAGGGTGCACTTAGGGTTTTTTTAGAAATGACTAACATGGATGGTAACTTACAAACCTATAAAAGTAGATTGGTTGCAGAGAGTTTCAAACAAGTTGAAAGTGTTGAACAAGGTGAAATCTTTTCACCAGTTGCCATGGTTAAATGCATTAGGATCATTCTTTCCATTGAATCAAGTTATGACTATGAGATTTGGCACATTGATGTTAAAACTAAATTCCTTAATGGGAATATTCATGAGGATATGTGGGTGACACAACCTAAAGGTTTTATAAATCCAATAATGCAAATAAAGTCTATAAGCTACAAAGTTCAATCTTTGTATTGAAGCAAGCATATCAAAGTAGGAATCTTCAATTTCACATGTTAGTCAAAGAGTTTGATTTGAGTTAAAATGAAGATGAAATCTGTGATTACAAAACATATAGTGGGAGCATATTTATATTCGACATAATGATTGAGAATAATATCCTTATACTATAAATGTTAAAACCTGGCAAGGAAGCACCTTCTCCATGAAGAGTTTAGGTGAAGCATCCTTTGTGATAGGAATCAGGATCTATAGAGATAGATCTAGAAGGCTACTTGACTTAAGAAATAGAACAAAGATTGGCAAGATGCTGAAGGGGTTCAACATGCAACACTCAATGAGAGAAAACGTGTCCATGTTCAATGGAGTTAGCCTCTCAGGATCATAGTGTCCTAGTTCTTATGGTGAACATGAACACATAAATTAATACCATACACATTGACAATGGGATCTATCATGTATGCAATGTTATGTACTCATCCTATTATTGGACATGGCAAGAGGGTATGTACTTATCCAATTATCTTATATGTATTAGACATGAAGAGTGGATACCTAGCATATCCTAATGACAATCATTGTACTGCCATGTAAGAACATCCTTAAGTACTTGAGAAGCACTAAAAGGATCATGTTCCTTGGTTATGGGTAATAAGGAAGAGTTGGGTGTAAAGGGTTACACTGATGCAAGCTTCCAAAATGACATCTAAAGATAATGATTGCAATCTAAATTTGTGTTTGACCTTAAAATGAGATCTGTAAGATGGAAAAGTTCTGAGCAAGAGACAATTTCCAATTCTATAATAAAAGTCAAGTATCTTGGTGTTATTAAAATAGTATAAGACATTGAATGGATGTAAAAGTTCACATGGATGAACTTATGGGTGTTTCCAACCATTGATGGCACAATAGAAGTATTTTGAAAAAAATGGAACTATTGGTTAGGCAAAGGAATCTTAGATTGTATACTACGACACTTACATATCATACGACAAGTTGTACACTGAGGATATGTGAAACTTGCAGTATACTGACTACAAGCAAATGTTGCTAACTCGCTATAGAAGTGCTTGCGTAGTAGAAACATGATGTACATGTTAAGATCACTGGGAATGAGATTCATGGGTGATTGGCTCTAAGTACAAGTGGGATTCTATTGGATAGAGATACAATCATATGATGATTGGAATATGGAATTAGGTACATTGTTTGTTGATAATAATAAATGTAATTGTGTCTATTATGTTTGTCTCAATCATTAGATGATCACACAAATATAATAGATGCCTAAAGAATGATGCTACAAGATGGCATATGTCTTCAAGTTGATCACCTGAACAATGAGATCATATGTATGATAAGAGTACATACTTTCGTGTTGTGTCCCTAGTCAGATACTACAATGAAATCAAAATAGATAATAGTAATACATAAGACTAGAGAGTGTTTTTATTGATGAAAGAATCTCATCAGCCATGATATATGATATCAAATCAAGCACATAGGTATGTGTTAGACAAAAGTGTATTGGACAAACCCACCATGACAGTGATACACGGATACCACAAAATGGTAGTTAGAATTAGCTCTCATAGTGATACTTGTGATTGTGGTTATTAGACTTGAAGTCACTACACTGATCACATGTCATTCAATGTAATTTGACATCATTCACTATGACCTTGAATAAGGGTTTCCATAAAGGTGATGCTTGTGTGCACTATGACACATGGGGATAGAGTATGAGTAATGTAGATAAGATTTGTCCCTCCTACAATAGATTGATAAGTGAGGCTGAGAAATGTATGACCATACTCATGTGATTCAATATGTAAGATGTGAGCTCATATGCATCTCAGGCAGTCTTCTGTAGTTCTAGGAACATTGATTGAACATTGAAAATGATGATGATTACATGCCTCAAGTTCAATCTGAATATCAAAGATAAAGGAACTATATGATCACAATAACACTAATCATGTATTGTAGGTTGATGTTGTTCTCCAACTTTTTGAACTACTTGGGTAGGAGTGATGTGTTTCTAGATACTGCTCATTGCTTGTGATGTCATAAGTTTGTTATGGAAATTCAATACCAATGTAATTTGGGACCTATAGGGTCACACACATAAGATCCACTTAGAATAGGAGTTTATTCACGAATGATGTTTAGATTGATTACTAAACATGTTTGGGTATTAAATGTAAACCACACTGGTGGAAAATTGAATGAATGGACTCTGAACCTAACCACTTCATGTGTTGAATGGATCGATAGGAGTGTTAGGTCATGAACCATGGGATGAACCGACCATTTCACTAACTGAACTGAATGGTTGATGGTCCCAAACGACCGATTCATATGATAAACCACCTGGTTCAAGGGTCAATTTGATTGGATCAAGGATTGATGTTACGTCATGTTTTTCATTATTTGTTCATTAATAACCAATGTGATTTGAAACAAGAAAACTATTTAAACCAACCAGTTCAGGAAGTGTGCCGACTGGTTCACCCTGTCAACTGACCGATTGGGCAGTGAATCGATCAGTTCACCAGTCATAGTTTCTAGAATATTCATGAATTCAATCTCTTGGACTCCTAGATCGACTAGAAACCATGACCCTGACCTCTCCTATAAATAGAGGGCTATTGGGGGTTTTCCAAACATAACAATAAGCTCTAAAAGCTTTTTTACTATGTGGTTGTGGTAACCAATAGTGAGCCTGAGCAAGTCCTACCTATATAATGGAGGGACAACAAGGGTAAGACAATTGTGGGAAAGTGAATCGACCCTAGCACATTGGCATTTAAAGGGACAACTCCTTTCTGTTGGATTTGGTAGCACAACATGGACTTCCTAGTGGTCTGCATGGACTAGTATAGAAGTGAGGAGGTTGTTTCCTGCCACTAGGCGGACACCATCAATCACCATCCTTGGTGTTGCACCAGGAGGCCAGTATTGATGACTTATCAAGCCATGCTTAAAGAAGGATCACATTATTGCTTGAAGAAGAAGCAAGCTACTACAATAAGAGTTTTCACTGGACATGCTAGAGGACCAGGTATAACTCTTGATACCTTCCTTCCTAGATACATTGTTGTTGAGGTGATCTTGTTGATTAGGGAATCAAACCTATTTTTTTCCACTACCTTATATGTCGCCCTGATTTCCCTACAATGCCAAGCCTGGGTATCACTCCCACAAGTCGGTGAAGTAGAGTCCCTCATATATAGTGTGATATAAATAGTACAAGTGTAAGGGTTCTTCTATTAAAAGTTTCCTTCCACCATGATTGGAACTTCAGCGAGCAGTATGAGACCCCATTTTTTGCAACTCAACCAAAAGTAGGTACAATCAATTTTGAGGAGGCTAGAGGTCTTATGCAAAAACCTTTGTAGATTTGTCTCTCTCAATCATTCCTTGTCATTGAGGCCATAGTGCATATGTGGTGGAGGATTGGTTAAATGCTTTCCTCATGGAGTACTAGGTTCCTTAAAGCTCTAGGAAGGTATTTTAGGATCAATTGAGGGAGGATCTACTAAAGAATATTTTTGTAAAGAACTAGAGCCATTTTCTCCAAGGTTTGAGGTATGCAATTTTATGTGCAACCTAGAGATGGAGAAGGTATGGGTGCTGGATTTCCTTTAATAGACCATGGTTTTTCTTAAAGTTTGGAGAAAATTAGATATGTTGTGATTGCAGATTCATTATTTTAGTTTTCATTAAGTTGTAATGACGATTTACATTTCAAAACACCAGGAAAGATATTGGGTTGTTACCATTCTAGTTACATATTTTTCCAAAGGTAGAAGATTATGAAATGAATGTCAATCAAGATCTAAAGGTCTAGGAGTTACTTGAAAATCAAGTGATGCACCCCTAGTCAAACCTTAGGGAATAGTGTTATTAATGTCACATAATTAATTAATGAATTAGATAACATTAATCAAAATTAACTAAATGATATCTCTATTTAAAATAAAAGATAATAAATTCAATGATTCTTCCACTAAACCTTAAAAATGTATATATTATATTTTGAAGCTCCTTCATCTAGAATCTAAGATCCTCATAGGTTCCTCTATGTAGGTCAATCTACCTTGGAGCAATTTATTGTTTGACACTAAACACTTGTATACAGTACTTTACATGGTGCATTACGTTGTACAGATGGAATACATCATGTATAAGGATATATAGGGGATGATGGGAGACATGACCCACAATCTTATTATCACGTTCCTTGTTTTGAAGTGGAATCTCATTCCTAGGGCTTTTCTTCCAATGATTTATGACAATGGGAAGTATAGGTCAGATTCTTAAGAATATATGATCTCCCACTAAAAAGGGTGAGTCCTTATTCTATGTATTAGCATAACAATTTGTCATAATTGGTACCTCAATATTTAAAACATATCTAAATTAAGGTGGATCAATATGCTTTCATCGCAAGTACAAATTTTTATCTAATTCCAACCATGTAAATCTTTTATATCTAGATTAAGACAAAGCTATCAAGGGACATACTATGCATCCAAAAAGTTATCTATAAAGAGATCTTTACACGCATGTCTTTATTATAACTAAGTGGAGTGTGTCTTCTTAGGGCTTCTGAATACCCTAATCTCAACATCCCTAAAAAATCAAAGTACCTCTTGATCCACTGGGATGAGTCCCATATGCTCAAAATACTTTGGGTTAAACATTTATGTGGATTATGGTCATCATAGTACTAAACAAAGTTACCTCATGAAATATTGAGGATGAGCTGCATAGGCTCCAATCCCTAAAGGTTAAGTCTATTCTATTTAATTCATGCGACCTTTTTCTCTCAGTTACAATATTTCTCATGCAAGCTTCTTCATACATGATGTAATTCCATGTATTAGTTGAAGGTTGTTCCAGTGAACAAAAAGTGTTATTTAGCCTTTTCAAGGGTCTAATCTTATCCCACCCCTAAAGTACAAAGGTCATACAAACTTATATATATATATATATATATATATATATATATATATACATACATCGATACTTCTCTAAGGGTTCAAGTCAACATGAAGACCTTATTTCTTCGAAAGGGATTACCTCTCCTACCAAAGAGTAGACTAGATTAGAATTGTATAACCATACTGGAGGAATGATCTTTTCAAGAACATATGTTTCCTTTTCTAACGCTATCCACTTCTTAGTCTTAAGATCCTCATTCTCTAGGTCATTACTAGAGAAATCTACATTAGTCCCCTTCTCAGGGGTTTGAGGTTTATGACGACTATAACATCATATATCTCACTTGTATCATATTCATCCATACATGTATAATAATAAAAAAATTAAAGGAGAGCATTCAAATTACCACTGAGGCTATTTTCTTGAGATGATAATGCACTCATATCTCATGCATATTTTATGTTACTAGACCTACAAGGGGTTTCTATTGCACTATTGGGCTAGAAACCCATCTTAGAAATGTCGTACTTCACTTAGGATCACTGTTTATTAATTTGATCACACACGCACTTCACACACACACATACACACACACACACACACTATATATATATATATATATATATATATATATATATATATATATATATATATATATAAAGACTCATCTTTAATATCCACGTGGGTAGCTACCCGCACACCCTTCCTATCACTTTTTTTTAAATCGCAATTGTAGACGAGCATTTTATCTAGCTCCCCAAAAAAATTCATCCAAAAATAATATCATTTACCCCACCAAAATCAAAAAATACGTCCATATATTTACTTACTGTATATTTTCTGCACAGTTACTTTTTTAGTCATACTGTTACTTTTTCATCAATATAGTTACTCTTTTAATCTTAGAGTTACTTTTGTGTACCATATAGTTACACTTTTGGATGTGCGGGTAGCCAAAAATCAGGCTACCCGCGCGGGCAACGAATAAATTCCCATATATATATATATATATATATATATATATATATATATATATATATATATATATATATATATATATATATATATATATATATATATATATATATATATATATATATATATATATATATATATATATATATATATATATATATATATATATATATATATATATATATATATATATATATATATATATATATATATATATATATATATATATATATATATATATATATATATATATATATATATATATATATATATATATATATATATATATATATATAGGGATTGTATTGAATGCCCGCGCGGGTAGCCATGTTAAATACCCGTGCCATTGAGTAGCGGTGGCATGATCTTTAATTTAATCAAAATCAATTAAGTTTGCATGGTGGCGGTGGCATCTGTTGTAATTATGTAAAATTCATTCACGTATGCATGGAGTTGCGGTGGCAGCTATTTGTAATTATACATAATTCTTGTGCGTATGCATGGAACAATGGTGGCATCATTTTTTTAATTCCAAATTCGTTACTAGTGCATGGGTGTGAAGCCACTCTTATAGCTAGATGACAATTAATTATGAATGTATGCTCTAGTGGGAAAGATAGTGGACATTGAGCCATCCATATTAGATGAATAAAAAAGTGAATGAGGACAGATACTTTAAATAATGTTTACTCTAAACACATATTCACTGGTGACAATTAACTAAGAGATGTTCCATGTAGTTGGCATGTACGTAGTTCAACCTACATGTCTGATATAATGGTTGTAATCAAGCAACCCAGAATGGATCTTAGCATACATAATCTGGATATCGTATGTGATACAGTCATGTTGTATTACAAGACGTCATCTTAAGTTACAGTTTTTTCATCCTCATTACAATTCTTTTATTTGTATTACATAATGTTCCTTCTTATTATAATTTATTTTGTACTAAAGTTCATTATCTTAGATAAAAAAATTGATAGTTGTAGATTGTAATATTGGTTGTCAACCTTAATTATAACTTTCTCATTTTCATTGTGGATTCTCAATTCTCATTACGAAACATTCCTTATTATAATTTTTATGTACTTCAGTTCATTCTCTTAGATAATAACACTTCATACACGCAGGTTGTATTACAGAATGTTATCATTGGATACAAATTTCATTCTCATTACAAATTCTCTATTTTTATTATAATGTGTTCCTTATTATTACAACTTTTGATGTATCGAGGTTCATTTTCTTGGAAAGTAAACTTTGATACATCTAGATTGTATTACAAAATGTCATCCTTGGTTACAATTGTTTCTTTTTCATTACAAATTATCTGTTCTGATTACAAAACTTTCTTTCTTATTACAAATTATCTAAATTAGTTATAACTATGTAGTTGTTGATGTGATCATTGGTAAAAACTATATCATTCTCATTATGAATTCTCTCTTTTTATTACTAAGTGTGAATTATTATTACAACTTTTGATGTAATGAAATTCATTCCCATGGATAGTAGAATTTGATGCATCTAGATTGTACTACAAAATGTCACCCTAAATTACATTTATTTCCTTTCCTTTACAAATTTTTTGATCTTATTACAAACTTTTCTTTCTTATTACAGAATGCCATCTTTCTTTACATGTCATTATAACTTGCTACCCGTCATCAGAACTGTGATATCAAAATTTTTTGTATGCAAATATATTTTGTAGAATTTAATTACTTTGTAAGGATAACTGGTATATTGTAATGAGAATAGAGCACTTGTAATGGAAATGATAAATTTGTAACCATGGATGACGTTGTTTAATATAATTTGGAAGTATGATTTCATTTCTCATGTATTTAATATCTCTACAAAAGTACACCACTACAATGACTTTAGACTTGTTACGTTGAGTATGCATATGCTTCAAGGTTGGTATGAGATCAACTAGAAAATTCATTTTTATTCATATAACTTTTTATGTAGGGATCACATTTAATGGATATACGATTCAGTGTGAAATATTATAATAATACCCCAATCTCATCCTACAATCCCCCATTGTGTTCTCATTTTATAACTTTTCTAGCAGGTGTGGTGAGAAATGTACATCTGATCCATAAACCAAAGCAGGAACCATACTTCATGCACGTGTAATTATTATAGCATAATTATGAACAGTGCCACCGCCACGCCATCTACGTACATCCGATGTACAAAATTACTATTTGTGCCACCGCTAATTCATATCAACACAATGCAGTGTCAAATCAAGAGTCGGGTAACTTATCTTATCTACCCACGTGGGCAGCGAGTGAATATATATATATATATATATATATATATATATATATATATATATATATATATATATATATATATGAAAATGTAGTATTTAGATAGGATGTCATAAGGTTCCAAAGATGGCAAGGGAGGAGCTCTAGAGTTTGGGGAAATGGGAGTGCATGAGATACAAAGTTGTTGAAAACAAATAATCTAGAGGTGCAAAGTATACCCATTAGAGATGGGGATCCCCAAAGCATATCAAAGAAGCCATCCTCCAAGGGAAAATGTCATCACCCCTTGTGCATTAGTGTTGGACAATGACTGGTTCTTTCCCAATCTCACTCCAAAGAAGCTCTAGAGTCTCTAACTTATAGTCATTCAGTGCAGGTCAACTAGATCAAGGCCAGACATGGTAGATGATGTGATATCAACGTTGCTTTCATCCAATTCATAGAGCATGAGCTATGGAATGGTGTGAAATGTGTGAAGATTTGCAACCAGATGCAAGGGTCCCTAGATTGTTTAAATTATTTCATGATTCCTTCCACATGTATGAAACCATTACTTTGATATCTCCATGGTTGGATTCAAAGATAGTGGAAGTCGAGTGGTATATTGGAATAGGTCTTGAGTAAAAATAAGGATTGTTCCCAACAACGAGGGATAGGGATTGGATTCTAGATTAAGTTGCATGGGCTATGGATGGAGTTATGATCGGTGCACAAGCTTGAGATCCTATTGTAGTTCTTCCTCCTCTATATTTCTAGTTTTCCTCTATTTGGGTGAAGATGGAGAATCATGGTGGTGTCTAGACTATGGACTGTATAGATGGAGTGGAGAGAACCTTAGGTATAGCGTAAGAATTCAAGGACTCCATTGTCACAGTAGGATGTTTGGATGCATCCAAGGTCTGTTATGAAGCCAAGGTGACTGTAAAGACCCCCTCCTCCTATTATTCTTATTTAAGGGTGGCTAATAAAGTAAGGTTTGTTATTTATATGTAACTATGGATGCAGATTCAAATAGATAAGTCACAATAACACTAACTTCAAGTAAAAAGTAATGTTTTAACAAAATAAAGATAGATCTCATCCAGGGAGTTAAAAATATCATTTAATAAGGAAAAATTTAACATTTGATGAACAAATTAACATGAATAAAATCTAAAATCCTACATTATTTCCTTGTTTATCATTATTTTGATTTATTGAATACAATCAAATTATTTTTATCATATGTTCTAACCAAAAACATTGAGAAACCAACACATGAGGTAATCATTATATTATAATGTGTACATAAATGCAATGAAAAATTTGTATGTAAGTATAACAACATAATAGATCGATAAAATAATTTATAGATAACATAAATTCTCCTTTTTCATTATATTAAAACCATACTCTTTTTCAACTCAATTGGTGTGCTTAATTGAATCTGTGATAAAGTTTCAGAGTGTGTGTCCTTCCCTCAAATTTGTCGACATGTATCCCTTCCTTGGACTTTTCTTCCTCACTTCTTATGGTTCCTTGGACATTTTCATATGATTATACATTCCTATATCAAAACTTAGTTTCTCCCAAAACTACCAATGTGAGGTATCAACTATTTGGTTGTATATTAACTATTAGTTATAATTCATACATATGGTTACATAAATCCAATGTAATTTAATTTTTTAAAGCCACACATCATGTATTTTAAATCTCAATAAACTCATGTATCCAAAATGAGACATAATTTGTTATTCATCATTAACCCACATACCTTACATGAAGTAAATGTGCAAAATTAATACATGAACTTTAGGTTTTATGTCATCCAACCAATTAGTCTGAAAGCCTTGTTGAACCAAGAGTTACAAATATCTTAAAATTCATAATTTAGGGTTCTACTTTCATTTTAGGGTTTTGACTAACCAATAGGGTTAGTTTCCATGTATTATTGCTTTTAGGTTAGAGAACCCTAAAGTATCATGTTGAAAATTGAATTCCTTAAATACATCTTCATTACCCATATTAAGAGTAACCTCTATTAGAAAAAGAGACATCACTACTTTCTCACATGGAGTAATACTCAAATTTACTACTAGTTTCAAAGTTTATTAATATCGTAAACTTATAATCATGAGGTTCTTAGCACATAATGGTTCATAATAGGCAATTAACCTAAGCTACATGTTTCAATATATTTAAGAAATCCATGGTTTTTTCTTAAGAACTATGCTTGGACATGATGTAAAGATTCATAGATCATGCAATACATTTGGGTTACAAATAGCATTGAGTCAGTGTCATAACATCATAGTCATTTTGATTAAGTCACTAAACAACCTTGAAACATTGAAGAAGATCTTATGTTGAGCTATGAGGGAACTAAGATTTGATGTATCCTCTTAAATTCCTTTTCATTGGATTTCTCATCTTCACTTGATAAAAATATACTACTTGGATGTGAGTTTTGGATGACATATGTAATTTCTAGTTTTTTTTAAGAACTGGTCATTTCATGAAACATCACAAAGAAGGGCGTTTTACCTTTTTGAAAGAAATCCCACATCGTAGATCCCTTATTCAAGGGTTGACCGGGTCATAGATCTAAAGTCCAAGAGTGAACGACTCCATATCGTTAAGAAGGACAAAGAGGAATAGGATCGTGCCTTGTGATCTATTGGATGTAAATACAACAATAGATGATGTCCTATCTACCCTGACTCCTAGCTAGAAAGATGGGGAAACAGACATGGCAACACCACAATGTTAGGCTCATCAAAGAAAAGTGAAGAGGAATAGAGAGAGTGAGCTAAGGCTTTCCGAGGCGCAATGTTAACCATGGATATAACTTGTGAAAGAAATATTACAAACAAGTGAATAATAATATTAATAATAATAATTTTATTTTTTACTCCATTAAACTATTATTTAATTGGTGTCTTAAAGGACAAAAGGAGTAGACATAAAAAATGAGTCACTTATTTGTATGGTTATGTTTTTAATAATCCTTTTTCAATCACATGTAAGAGTAGATATAACAAAAATTACACACTTATTTAGAGGGTTATGTTTTAAATAATCATTTTTCATTACATACTCTAAAAAAGTAAAAATGAAAGGAATTTTCAAGTCCTCACAAACATCATTACCAATCACCAAAGTTTTCTTGGCTTAGTTCAACGGAGATCCAAAGATTTCAAAAGTAAAATGTATTGCTAATCCAAGTGTTTGTGTAAGTTGTAAGTCTATTTGTCATAGGATGGCGTCATTCAAATATGATGCATAATCATACCTCCCTAAATGATATACATTTCCATGATGGTAAACACTCTACAACTAATGAAGAAAATGACCTTATAGAAATAAATTATAATCAACAAGGAACCTCTGGTAATGTTGGATTGCAACCTTCAGGGTTGGGTAGTCAAGGGTTTTTTGTTATCAACACTAAACATGCCTTATCAGATAAACCTCAACTAGAAGATACTGATCTACTCCAAGGTGTAGGTCTTGTGGTTGGATGAATTTGGTTTCTGATGGTAATATGTTTTTGTCTAAGTATGGAATTTTGTTACTCAATGGACTAGATCTTTTCAATTCCAATCTAGTTGTTGTTTCAAACAACCTTAACTTGGTCTAGGAATCGGATATTTCTAGATCTATGCATTTTAAGGGAATGTCAAATTCTGTTCTATGTTGTGCTAATAAAATAATGCAATTTTTTGGCCTCTTGTTTGGTTATAAATAATGGAAGAAGGTCAATTATGACCTAGAAGGCATCTCAAAAGGTTTGCTTTGTTATGAACTTGATCTCTAGAAGAATTTTAAGATAAATAAAGATGATCCTAAACCTAAGAAATAGAAGAATAAGTTAAACAAAAGAAATATCTTGGATATCTTAAATTTTTATTTCTATGAGTTGATTGATTATGTTTGAAACATTTGGGGATGTCTTCTTCTACTCTTTGGGGGTCCTTGTTCTTTATTTTGATTATAAGTATGTCTTTACACACTTCATACATGGTATTCCAGGTTGACTATACGTCTTTATGCCTTATGTTGTCTTGAATGCATATAAACTTTTGTAAGTCTTCTTGCAGGCTTATGCTCTCTGCATGGAGTTGTTGCATATTTGTTCCCTATAAGGAATTCATTATTTAGATCCTTTTTGGTTTTATTTTGTCCCCTAGATCCTTGAGTTCTGTCTTATTAAGTATCTAGGCTTTGACAGGTGCAACATTGTTTTCTACTCAAATTTTGATAATCAATATGAGTCAAGCAATTTACACCAAAAAGAACACTATATATATATATATATATATATATATATATATATATATATATATATATATATATATATATATATATATATATATATATATATATATGGGCCCATCTTTATTGCCCGCGCGGGTAGGTACCCGCCCACCATTTCGGTTACTTTTTTTCAAGTTGGTTACTTTTGACATGTAGAGGGTTACTTTACCTTGCAAACTGCTAAGTTTCGTGCAAAGATAGTTACGTTTGCAACAACAGATTTCAAAACACGGATACATATATATCTGCTGTATATTTTGTACAGAGTTACTTTTTTAGTCGCATAGTTACTTTTTGATCAATATAGTTACTTTTTTTATAACAGGGTTACTTTTCTGGGCAGAATAGTTACTTTTTTGGCTGCCGGGTAGCAAAATCCAGGCTACCCGCGCGGGCAATGAATGAACGGCCTATATATATATATATATATATATATATATATATATATATATATATATATATATATATATATATATATGGGTGTTCATTCATTGCCCGTGCGGGTAGCCTGGATTTTCACTACCCGGCAGCCAAAAAAGTAACTCTCCTGGCTAAGAAAGTAACTCTGCTGTAAAAAAAGTAACTATGGTGTAATAAAGTAACTCTGCTGGCCAAAAAAGTAACTCTGTACAAAATATACAACAGATATATATAAGGACGGGTTTTTTAATTTTGGAGGGGCAAATGATATCATTTTTGGCTAAATTTTTTTGAAGAGCTAGACAAAATAGTCCTCTACAATTGCAAATTTTTTTTGAAAAAAAGTGATCGGAAGGGTGGGCGGGTAGCTCCGCGCGGCCAATAAAGATGGGCCATATATATATATATATATATATATATATATATATGTTTATATACATACACATACATATATATGTGTATATGTATATATATGTATGTATATATATATATGTATGTATATATATATATGTTTATATACATACACATACATATATATGTGTATATGTATATATATGTATGTATATATATATATATGTATGTATATATATGTATATATGTGTATATATATATGTATATATATACATATATACATATATATATATATATACATACATATATATGTATATATCTGTATATATATGTATGTATATATATGTATATGTATATATGTGTATATATATGGCTATTTATTCATTATCCGCATGGTTAACCAGAATTTTTGCTACCAGCTGGCTACTCGCGCAGCCAAAAGAGTAACTATATGGTACACAAGAGTAACTCTTCTTATCAAAAGAGTAATGGTATTGATATAAAAAGTAATTATGTGACTAAAAAGTAACTGCGCAGAGTCAGTAAATATATGGACGGGTTTTTTAAATATATATATATATATATATATATATATATATATATATATATATATATATATATATGGGCTCATCTTTAATACCTACGCACCCTTCCTGATATATTTTTTTAAATTCTCAATTGTAGAAGAGCATTTTATCTAGCTCTCCAAAAAATTTGATCTAAAAATAATATCATTTGTCCCACAAAAATCAAAAAACCCGTCCATATATTTACTGAATGTTTATTTTATGCACAGTTACTTTTTAGTCACATAGTTACTTTTTATATCAATACAGTTACTCTTTAGATCATAAGAGTTACTCTTGTGTACAAAATAGTTACTCTTTTGGATGTGCGAGTATCCAACGGGTAGGGAAAATATGGTTACTCGCGTGAGTAAAAAATGAACAACCTATACATATATATATATATATATATATATATATATATATATATATATATATATATATATATATATAACATTTAAGCTAGGAACTAAGATTGTTATAAGTACAATCCTACATTCTTATCTATCACATTTTTTTCACATGATAAGAATTTTATTTAGGTATTGGTAAATTAAAAAACTTATCCTTTACCTATATTTGTATATTTCAATCATATGAATAATTCAAGATCAATATATTCATCAAAACTTTTGGTTTTATAGACATAAACCCTTCCTCTTACTCCTAAACTTAAATGAAATAAATATTTGGGTATGGTACATATACAAACATCACCTTATTTCACATGCTAGGATGTTGATTCCTAAATTACCTTAGAATCCTAAATTTAGGTGGATTCATTATCAATAAGTGACTCCTATCCTAAGAATATTTTTCAAACTTTGATATGTCCTCAAGTTTCATTAATCTAATAGAAAAGAGCTTTTCTTCAAGCCCTTTAGTTTATGCAAAACCTCCCTTAGGGCTTATTATTACTTAAGTAATTTCATTCTTTATTTATGCCTTATGAGTCATTTTCCTTATTCATTCCCTTAGGGTATCCAAAGGTATAAGTAATAATGGAATGATATTCCCCTTTCCCCTCAAAAAGAAATTTTCTCCTAACTCCTTGGGCCTTTTGTACCTCTTTATCCTCCATATCTAACCCTAGGGTTGAGTTACGGTTCTACTATGCAAATGTTTACCTCAGATGTTAACAAATTTATGCAATATCTATCATGATTCATGATTTACTTAGAAATAAGGGCCTCTTGCATTATTGGGATCCCATGTCTCAGTGATGCATCCTAAACAAGGTGTACCCTTATCTCCTATGTATAATGTCATAGATCCCATTGTTACATTAAATTTCCCTTAAAAATTTATCTACTATATTCATCATTCAAATATTCACAGACATGTGTTGAAATCACTTATTTAAAGCACCAAAATAAACTGTTTAAATTCACATATTTTGATTAGAAGTTGTATGAACTTTTATGTCTGATATAATATATGACCATATCACATTCAATTTCCTCTTTTAGTTTTAGGTCCTTCTAGTTCATCCATATCATTTCAAAAATCAACACTAAAACAAGATATTCACCTCATCTTTTGAGGAGGACTCTAGTTTAGGTTGTTGTCTTATTTCTTATCCACATGTTAGGTTCTCTAGCCATATATTGTTTCCCTAAGGACTCCATACCATTCTTACTCACAAGGTATTTCCCTCAATTGGTATGACCTACAACACATCTGAATGCCATTCTATAGAAATGAGTATTGTGTCTCATGTACTTATATAACAATATTATCTCAGATTCATCATACTTGGCATAAGCACCTTTTGTGGCATGACCACTATGTGTACCTTATGGACTGGCATTTCTACTTGTACCTTATGTACTTTTATGACTTCTTATACCTTACATACTTGTATGGCTTCTTATAACTTATGTACTTGCATGATTGTTTGTACCTTACATACTTGAATGCATGCAAATCTACTGGTATATAAAAATCATGATGTTTCTTAATTACTAAATTTTTTTGGCTTTATATTACCAATGTTTTCATGTGATACTCTTATCCATAAGCATCATCATATGATAGTTTGGATTCTTCAAGATAATCTAGGTTATTAGACACACACTTAGATTTTGTTATTCATCCTACCAGGTCTTTTCCTAGATTTTATCTTTCTTATGGATCTATTTATCTGTTATCTAAGCATCACCTAACTTAGCCACATGGAATTCCAAAACACAACTGAGATAGAAAGTTTATCCCAATGAGTTCCATACATATAGTTGGTTTTAGGTGCTAAAAGGCATCATGTGATAATTATGATAGGGATGCATTTTCTATGATTTTATTATCAATAAAAGGAAATTCCACTTATTATGTTTGGTTTAGTATTGAGATAACAAACTAATGTAATAAAGTCCTAAAAATGTTTCAATGGGATGGCACATGGTTTAGGTTGAGGACTTAGCATGAGATCATAAGTATACTCAAGAATATCCATTCTTGTTCCATCCCTATTTAGTTATTATTGTGGATATAGTAGGATTATAATTATGGATAAGACTAATGTGTATGGTATATGATGATTAGCTCTTTTTAATCATGATATTGGATTTCAACTTAAATAAATGGGTACTTGTTAAAATATATTGTCACATGGAAGCCATGTCATGGAAGTTAGAGTCATATCTGAGTGTCACAATGGTGAATATGGTCCTTAGACCTGATTCACTAGTATGATCAAATGTTGTTACACTTCAATACTACCCAACATGACTTTGAATAAGGGTTTCCATACAGATAGTGATTGGATGCCCTATGACACTTGTGAATCATTTTGAGTCATGTATGTGGAATGTCTTTCTTCATTCAATTGATATCCTTGCCACTTGTTGAGTAAGACTACAAAATGCATGTCGATGATCATTAAAGTCAATATATGATATTGGCATCACACAATATAATAGTCTTCTTTGGTTTTAGAAACATAAATTTAATATTAAGGGGATGAAAACTCCAAGATTCTATTTTAGTTTGGATGTTTGTGGCAAGGGGATTATATGGTCATGGAAACATTGGTCACGTTATAGGTTGGAGTTGTTCTCCAAATTATTTCCAATTTCTTAGGTACATATGATGTGTTTCAATAAATCAGTCTTTGCTTGTATTGATTTGAACATCACTATAAAATGAAACAAGGAAGATGTACGGTAACCCATATAAGAACGCTTAATAGTATAGAAGTCTAGAATTAGACATATTATTTTAATGGTTCTTAATCATCTATGTATTGATTTATGCCCAATTGAGAGACTAGGCAAGCCAGTCAACAAATTGGATGGTTTGAAGGATTGGTCTGATGAGTGTCAATTAGACAAATGATCACGAATTAGTTAAGTATCCAATCATAGACTATAGTCTATAATTGGGTGACTGGATGAGATTAGGGTTGAATAAGAATATGAAAGACTCAATTATATATGGAATGTAATTGAGAAATTAAATTATAATAGGACATGTTGATTGAATGAACTGAATGATTGGACAGTCCAGTCAACATACTATGTTAGTGAATCAACTGATTGATTAATGAACCATCTAAATGAGAAATCTTTTTGAGTTTTCTAATTTGATTTTTATTATAAGTTATGATTAGGAATGGGATAGGATTTATTAGAAATCCATGTAAAAGATTTTCCTATATGAAAGGGTGAACGTCCAAAGGGAGACACACATTGAGACACAATTTGTCTATAGGTTCTTCATCTTGGAGAGAAAACAATTCACCCCAGGGGGAAAAACCCACAATAGGAGGAGTAAGACAGTGAGAAACACTAGCACATAGATGATACCATGTTTCATTTATTCTTAGTAGCCATGGTGGTGTACTAATGGTTCCTACATCCAAGGGTACATCATAGATGTTGAGGCCCATGGGTTGAGGCTTGAGGACAAATTATTTCTTTAAGGAGAAGATAAGGTATTGCTATGATGATAAGGCATCAACAACAATAACTATTTAGTATATGGATCTAAAATTGTAAGCTCTACACCAACATAAAATGTGTCTAGTTTTTGGGAAATTGGTTTGCTCCAAGGTATATTGGATGTGCCTTCTATGTCTTTAATATATCGATTCTTTATGGATATGAAGGTGTTGGCATGTATTCCCAAAGAGCCAATCATGTGATGATTGTAATGAGGCATGATGTAATTAATTTGATAGTTTTAATAAAAGGCAATTCAGTTTATTATGATTTATTTAGTTATGAGATAATGATGTAACATAATAAATTTACAAAAGAATGATGATACTTGATGACATACATCTTTAGGTTGAGGACTTCAACAATGAAATCATATGTAAGATAAGAGTACATACATTTTTGTTATGTCCCTAGTCGGTTATTACTATGGAAGAAAAATACACAATAGTAATACATAAGACTAGAGTTTGTGTTTTTTGTTGAAAAAATCTCACCAGTCATAATATGTGATATCAAATAAAACACATAGGTACTTGTCAGAGAACATTGTACCAGAAAAACCCACCTTGAGAGTGATACACAGAGACCATGAAATAGTATTATGAATCATCAATTATAGTGATAGCGGTGATCGAGGTTCTTAGATTTATAGTCAATACACTCATCACATGTCATTCAATATATTTTTACACCATCCAATGTGACTATGAATAAGGTTTGCCATAATTGTGGTGCTCGGGTGCAGTTTGACACATGGGGATTAGTGTGAGTGATGCAGATGGGATTTTTACCTCCTACCAGAGATGATATCTTCGCCACTTGATAAGTGAGACTAAGAAATGTGTGGACATGCTCGTGTGAATCAATATGTGATAATGAACTCAAATGTATCTCAACAGTGTGCTCTAGTTCAAAAACATGGATCTAATATTGAAGAGGATGATAGTTACATGACTTGAGTTCAATATAGATATTAGAGACAAAGGAATTATATAACCATGGTAACACTAATCACAAATTTTAGGTTGAAGTTCTTCTCCCACTTTCCTATTATTTTGGTAGCAATTGTTGCTAGATACTACTCATTGGTTTTGATGTCATAAACTGATTATGGACATTCATTGCCAACATATTTTAGAGTTATAGGTGTCACACACATAGGATGCACCTAGAATTGGAATTTTCACAAATGATGTTTAACTAGATTGTTAAATTGTTTAGATTTTAAATTCAAAAAATAATGGCTAAAAATTTGCTGACTAGACCGTGAACTGACTGGTTCAAGTGTGAAACCAATCAATTCAAGAGTCAGGTCAATTTAAACTACTTTGTTGAACATTACCTAAACTAGTGCATGAATCAACCGGTTCACTTAGTGAACTGATTGGTTCAAGGTCTGAAACGGCCGATTCAACTTGTGAATTTCCTAGTTCAATGATCAATGCAAGTGGATCAATGATTGATGCTAACATCATGTGCTGAATTAATTGAATATTGAAAGCGAATGTGATTAAAAATAGGAAATCTAGTGAATTGACTGGTTCATGGTTTGAACTGATTGCTTCACCTGTGAACCAATTGGTTCAAGTGTCATCTGAACGTTTCATGGTTTGTAGGTTCCAAAAAAATCATGAAATTCCACCTCTTTGACTCCAGATGATCTGGAAACCCTAACTTTGGCCTTCTTATAAATAGAGGGGCATTCATGTCTTACTGAGATGATACCAAAATGTTTTCCTCTCTATTTTGGTAAGTAGAGATACTGAGTAAGTCATACCCATAAAATGTAGGTACAACAAGGGGGAGACAATATGAGAGAGAAAATCAATAATAATAGGTTGATGTTTGAAGGAACAATTCCTTCATGTTGGCTCTCATAGTGCAACATGGAGTTCTTGGTGGTCTGCATGGACTACATAGAGGTATCGAGGTTGTTTCCGCCCACTAGGAGGATGTCATTATCCACCATTTGTGGTGTTGCACCAGGAGACCATTGTTGATGACTACTTGAGTGCTGCTTAATGAAGCATGTTGTTGCAAGGATAAGTCGTTACACTTTTCCTGGACCAGGTATAATACTTGGGGCCCACTGCCCAATGTTCTATTATAGTTTTAGGAATGACAAATGGCCCCACAAACTACCACTAGACTTAACGACATGCTTTTTCCTCACTCATGCACAAGCCAAAATAAACTTCCTAACTGGTCATCCATCCTAGTACTACTATGGGCTGAGAACGCTTAACCACAGACTATTTTAGTGATGGGCTCCCTGAAAAGGAGGTGTAGATTGGTGATATGGGTAGTCCAATCATTCCTTTAAGATCATTGTATCTGAGGCTTCAAATCATTGGACATTACAATCTCGCCCACTTAGACTCTTTTCATCCTCGTTAAGGCTCAACTTATGGCCTCATAATATTTCCCCATTTCAATGCAGACCCAACATGGCCATGTACACCTAGCTCCCGATGATGACTACCAGTGTAACGGTGGCTCCATCACCACTAATAGCCCTTTCCAACAATCCTGTACTGCATGGTTCAAGGACTGGCATAAGGTTCTAGTAGAGTTTCATAAATGACAATTGGCCCCACAGACCACCACTACGTTAACAACACACTCTGTCCTAATTCGCATGTAAGACATATAAATTTTCTGACTGGTCACCCATCCTAGTACTAATCTAGGCTGAGAACGCTTAACCATGAAGTTCTTTAGTGATGGGCTCACTGAAAAGTAGGTGCACCTTGGTGATATGGGTAATCCAACATGAAGTTCTTTAGTGATGGGATCTCTGAAAAGGAGGCGCACATTGGTGATATGGGTAATCCAATCATTCCTTTATAATCATTTTATGCGAGACTTCAAATCATGGGTCGTTACAATCTCCCCCACTTAGATTCCTGACGTCCTCATCAAGGATCAACTATATGGCCTCATAATATTTCCTCATTTCAGTGCAGACCTAACATGGCCATGTACACCCAGCTCTTGATCATGACTACCAATGCAAGGGTGGCTCCATCCCCACAGATATCCCTTTCCAACATTTGTTATTTATGCCCAAGAAACACCAATTCTAGTTGAACCCACTCCGTATATGCCTAAGGATGAACTAGATGCTTACTTGAAGCTTGCCAATGGTGATGTAGACATCAAAAACCTTATGATGGGTTGTATGAACTATGAGTTGCATAAACAACACTAAAAGTAAGAAAGATATAATGCATCTAACACCTTGTTTGAGTACAAACTAACATAGGGAGATCTAGTAGAGCCCCATATTCTCAATATGATTGGGCATATGGAACATCTAGAGTGAATAGGATTTCCTTTAGGTCAAGAGTTGTCCACATATATGATTTTGCAATCATTTCTTGAATCATATAGCTAGTTTATGGAGTGTTATCACTTGAGTAAATTGGCTAAACCACATTCTTGCTCAGATTGTTGATAAATGTTGAGGCACAAATTAAGAAGGAAAAACTTGTTATGGTGATCAGCGGAATAAAGTCCAAGGACAAAGGCAAGGCCAAGAAGTGTTCTAAGGCTAAACTAAAGTCATAGTCTTCTACACTCAAAATAAGGTGAAGGGTAAGGAAACTTAGGAAAATGAATCAAAGGATAAAGATCTCTACTACTGATATATATGTGATTGAGATTAACTTCACCACTTCTTCATCTTGGGTATTGGATAGAGGATGTGGATCGCACATTTGCTCAAATGTGAAGGATCTGAAAAGAAGTAAACATTTGAATAAAGTTGAGGTTGAACTATGTGTTGCTAATGGAGAAAGAGTTTCTTCTAGTGTAGTTGGAACCTATGAGTTAACTCCATCAAGTGGTCTTGTAATAGAGTTAGAGAATTGCTATTATGTACTTACCATTAATAGGTTCATCATATCTATATCTTGTTTGGACAAGAATATATTTGAATTACTTATAAAGAGTGGTCGATGTTCTATTAGTAAAGATGGGATCTTTTATGATAGAACCCCAATGTTTTATGGTCAATACTTGATAGATCTGGAGACATGCATGCGTAAAATAAATACCAAAAGATAAAAACTCGATTACTTGAAGCAAGCATACCTTTGGCATTGTCATCTAGTGTATACAAATGAAAAAAGCATCTCTGGACTCGATAAAGATGGTTATCTAGATTCTTCTGATTTTAAATCAATAAAGACATGTGAATCTTTTTTTTAGGCATGATGGAAAAGACTCCTTTTACTTGTAACAATGAGAGGGAAAGTGATCTATTACAACTCATACATACTGATGTTTGTGGCCCTTCGAGGTGGTTATCAGTACATCATTGCCTTTACTGATGACTTCAACATGTATGGTTATGTTTGCTTGAAGAAGCATAAGTCAAAAAAACATTGAGAAGTTCAAGGATTTCATGAATGAAGTATTGAACCAACTTGGTAAAAGTAGTAGAACACTTCATTTTGATCAAGGTTTAGGATACTTAAGCCAAGAGTTTTAGGACCTTCTAAGAGCCTGTGGTATCATATAATAATGGACTCAACCTAGAAAATTGGTGTGTTTCTACTAATGGTGTTACACACTACTCAATTGGAGTTTGAATATATGCAACCCTGTGAATAGAAAAACATAGTCGATAACATTCAAAATATATAAGGACCTACACAAATGTACTCACATACACCAAAACACTACACCTACAAGTGCATGGGGTTGTGTCATAGAATAGGAGGGTGGCATTTATAGGGTCGATCCACAGGGAGAAAATGGGGCACTCGAGCTAGGTTAGTTTTTGGGCTATTTTCCTACTATAGAGTCTACAGTTGAAGGATTTAAAGGTTTATTTGTTTATTACACTAGAGATGAATAAGAAATCAAATGAAGGAAATAAAACAAGAATACAACCTAAATTAACCCTAGACAATTAATTCTAATGAGCAAGAAAAGACAAGGCAAGCAACGAAAGAGAACAAGTTATACTAAGGTAGGCAAGAGGAGGTATACGCTACACTAAGACAAAAAAATAGGCAAAAGAGCAATTAAAGACCTAAACTAGATAGAACAAAGCAAGAACAAGGCAAGAAGTTAACTAAGAAAGTAAAGAACTAACTAAGCAAACACTAGCTAAGAAAAATGGCAATCAGGGTTTTAAAACAATAAACAGATGTGTGGGATGTTTTGGGGATGCACTAATCAATTATGTTGTGGGTGACGTGTGAGCATTATTCTTTCATTTAGATTATAGAACCAAACAACAAGATAGAGTCAAATGAATTATCCTAAGTTAGTAACTAGCAATGGGTATGCTAGGTTGTGTATAGAAGAACTAGTCCCTAACACCCCCACTACCCTTGCAAGGCTCAATTGGGTTAGGTTTTAGGTGCAATTCAATTAGAGTCTAAATAAGCCTAGGTTTCTAGATTAGATGATCTTAGTATGATTAGTAGATTAGGTTAGTAATGGGAGTGGAAGTGAGGTTTTAGGTCTCCCATAATCCACAATCTAGCCCTAAAAAAGCTCCATGCCAAGCATATTAAATTCATCTAAACTAGCTACTTAAATCTTTTAACTAGGGTTAGGAGAATTTATTGGCATGTAGGAGGATGGTTAGCTATCTAGGGATCCATGACTTGGACCTAGGAGTGAATCCCAAAATTTACAAATATAAGCAATTTCCCTAAATTCCTAGGTGATTTCAAGCACACACCAATAAGCAATCCATGGAGAATGAGATAGAAATAGAACAAAATCATTAGAAAATGAAATTACAATGTTTACATATCATGTTCCCCCAACATGGTATCAAAGAAACATTTTTGACTCCAAACAACCCACCCAAGGGGCCTAGCTAATAATGGAAATGGAAATGCAAAATATAAAAAGAATGGAGAATAGGGAAGAAGTGGCCATGGAGCTCGGTGTGGATGAGTGAATCCTGATCTCCAACTGCTACAAGGTAGACCTCCTCCTTCTTAGGTGGAATGATGTGGAATGATGGTGGGAAGTGGATGGGTGGCTTGAAAATGGGGGCTTTTGTGGTGGAAATGGAGAAATGGAGTGAAATGGAGGTGGAAATGAGTGGAAATGGCTAAGGGGAACAAAGGGAGTGATAGGAGGTAGCTAGGGGTGGCTAACCTCATGCTAGAGCTACCACCCAAGTATATATAGGAGGTCGGGAAGCTTTAGGTCAAGTAGGGGTAAAGTGGGAAATGTAGTGTAAAAGTAGCTAGGTTTTTTTGAGTAGCACGGTCTTCGTGGTTACCATGGTCATGGTGGGAAGGGGTGAGAGCGGTCATGGTGGAGTGGAATAAATGAGGTCAGAATTGTGGAAAAATCACAATAACTTGGTCAAAAGTGTACATGAAGTATCATGGTCATGGTGGTCAACACGGCCGTGGTGGGGCAAGGGTATCACGGTCATGGTGGTCCCCACGACCATGGTGGCTTGGATTGCTCTGCCTGTTCTTGGCTCCACCACCATTATGCCTCAGTTGCCACACAGTCATGTAAGGTGGAACGAACATTTTGGGTTAGTCCACCACAGCCATTCTGAGTGGCATTAATGTGGTGATTTTTTCTTTGCTTCAATGTGACTCTGTTCACTTTGGATGAACCAGAATTGCCATTCTGAGGTACCTCGGTTGTGTTGGTCTCTATTGCAACACTTTGAATTGATTCTTTTTTCATTCTTGGACATCTTTGCTTCAATGGAGCTTTGGCTAATAGGGGTAGGTTGAGAGAGCCTCAGACTTCATTTTAGGCCTCTCCATGGGTAGTGGAACCCTAGGATCATTCCTTCTCTCTCTCTTCCATCCAAGCATTCTCCAAATGCCTGAAAAACATGAAAATAATGCGCATAAGTGCATTTTACACAAATATGCATATTAGGGGAAATAAAATGTAATCTAATAGGTATAGATGTGATTAAATGCAATATGACACGAGATGAAACCCTAAAGTAGGGCAGCATCACCACCCTAGACTTAAAACATACTTGTCCCCAAGTATGCTCGAACTCAATGTCTCTACAATTTTTTTTTCACAATAAAGAAATGAAAAATGCAATGCAATAGGTGAATATTGACATAATGGGATCAAAGATTACTAAGTACATACATTTGACCTCTCCCCTCTCCTTTTTCACAAACTAATCATGATTAGAGCATTGATCCTGCAAACTTCAAATATAGAGCATAGAAAGCATAATCAATTCATATTGTTGTCATATAACTCTGGGTAAACTATTTCATGGTAGTAAAGGTCCAAAATGACTAATTTTGTTGTTTTGCATTCATGCATTCAATTTCATGTGTCCATCCACAATAAGTGACCCACATGGATGGGAAAAAGGGAAAAATGAACTAGCTTTGATATTTCCTAGCTCCATCGGCATGAAAAAGGAAGAAAGGGTTGCGATAAGAGTTTGGAGTGCTTTTACACACTCAATTTGTATTTATTTAGATGCTCTTAAACAAGATCAATATTTATTTTCTTTTTTCTTTTCCCTTTATGTGGATAGGGCACATGATGATGAGAGTTAAGTGGGGGGGCATGGATATGACCACGCTAAACTTTTGGGGATGGCCAAGGCTAATATGTTCACTATAGCATCCTTTCATGAGGCAGAGAGGTAAGGAGATGGTGGAAGACGTGTCAGGTCAAATAGGAGTTACTAGTGTGATCATCAACATGAGATCTCTTGCATAATAATTACTCCAACAATTTCATCAAGAAGTGACACACTACATGAATGAGCAATATTAAAACCACATTTCTATCATGGGATTCTACAAAACTCTAAGCATTTGCGGCATTCTTCAATCACAATTCAACCAAACGGTTCACTAGCATGAGAGAGGTGATGCACATGTAAAAAGTCAAGATTGAGGCCATTTAGCAATAAACCATGATAATTCACTTACATTTGTCAAAGGTCATCATTTTCAATCCAACAAGTAGAGATTGGGTTGAAACACACTTTTAGGCAAGAAATTCTAAATTTGGGAAAAATTGGCCAAAACGGTGCAAGTTGCTTTTAATCACATTTAAGCCTTTATTATGGAAAGATAAAGTAAGAAACAAGAAAATCCTAGTTACAAAATGTAGAAATTACCAAAAATCTGCATGATGTGCAATGCATGACAAAAAGAGCAATTTTTAAAAAAATTATGCAAAATATGTAAGAAAGTAAACTACATGACATGCAAGCATAAGGTAAAATCTAATCTAGATAGCAAGAGATACAAAACAAAACAAGAAAATAAAACTAAATGGTATGTGAAATGCAAAAAGAGTGAAATGGGAAAAGGGCATACCACCCTACAACCCCAAACTTTTCAATCATGTCATCCTCGGCATGACACTAAAGTATAGGAGTGATAGGGTAGATGATCACTGTGGTGGCACTGGTGTTGGTCCTCCATGTGGTGGAGGATGTTTGTAGTAGGAACCCTAATAGTTCGACTGTGGAGGTGGGTAGTTATCCTAGTTTGCTAACAATGCGCTCCACCAATCTTCTCCCCACTAGGGGTTCCTGTGGGCCTGGGCATGCTGAAACGGATACATGTGAATGACCTAATAGTGCATCTATGGATGGTCTAACCACATAGCATCCAGGGTACGCTAGAAACCCTTATGTTCCCTCAAAATTCCCTCATGGGATCTCAATATGTTGTCATGTGTGCTCTTGATGCCCTCCAGTTGTGCATGTATAGTGGCCATGTCATATGTGTTCGCTATGGGCTGATGTGGCTTTTGTGATGCCTCCGCCTCCTATCTCCTGACATAATGTGCATCTATTGCCTCTACTTTTGTCCTCTGCTCTATCGCCTGTGAGGGCTCTCCCAGCCCCTTAGCCAATATAACCTCTAGTATTCCTTCCTCTCTAAGGTACTCCTCCTCGTATCTCCTCAGGGTCTCCAAGAAGTTTGGAATGTGCCGAAGCTCCTCTAAGAGAGGAAGAGTGTGGTAGGGCAGCTTGAGTGAGACATTTGGATAATTGCAGTTGACATGATATGTGATTTTTTGATCCACTGCTACAATCATAGAAGAACAAACCAAGTAGTGCAGGTCCACTAACTTTCCCCCCTCTGCCCTAGTATATCTAGAAACATCATGGCCTAGAGGGACAACAATAGATGTCACAATCCCTCCCATAATGAATGGATTCTTTCTCTTAGTGGGGAACCCAAATTTACCAACTTCCCTTTAACCAGCCAATCCAAGACAAAAAATCTTTCTATGTCTAGCTGCCTTGGTTTTCATACCTATCGAAGATTGAGTTTGCAAGATCTTTCTGTACATGGCGGGGGAATGGATTATGGATCAGGCTTGTTTTGGATTTCCCCTCTACAAATATACTATGGCCGGTGAAGTACTTCCCTAAGGTGATGTAGGTAGTACTCGAGTCGTTCTTTGTCCTCCCTCCCATCAAAGAGGGCTTCCATATCATCATTGGGAGAAAATATCTTATATACCATCTTCAAAGTAATAACCCAGTGCTTATCTCCAATCACCACTCTAATGACATCCTCACCATCATCAGAAATCTTCTCTAAAGTAGCAAAGAACTGATGTGTCAGCTATAGATAAGTGTAATGTGGTGTTGCCAAGATGTCGAAAAGGCCCACCGATTCCATTATGCCTTGGAAATAGGCATAGAAACCCATACTCTTCATCACTACCTGATACCCATAATTTGTGGTAATCACCTTGTGTGTTAAGCACTCTAGGTGCTTTGTCTTTTTCACCTGACTACTAGTAACCTCAAGCTCACTCTTAGGCTGTTGTTGTGGTGCCTATGGCTATGGTGCATTCAAAATCACCTCATCCTCATCATTTAGAAGTAACTATCTCTGTGCTTGAGGTTGAGGTTGAGGTTGAGGTTGACATTGTAGTTGTGGTCCCGAGGATGTCAGAGGATGTGTCGCTAAAACTAACGACCAAGTTGCTAAGATAGAAAGTCGGGTTGCTAAATCTGACAGTCGAGCGGGAAAGGATGGTGCTTCTGTATATGAGGATAGAGTGGCGTTTTGGGGTTGAGGAGAGGCCTCCTCCACTATTAGGTTCACCAAATGATCCAAGCCCACCACAGACAAATGTGTTGTTCCTCCAGAACTAGGGGCATATGGTGGAGCGGAGGATGTCACTAGGGCTGGAGAAGATGTTCCCTTTGGTCGGCGTTGGTAGGAAAGCACTCCCTTGGTCTTCTCTATGCCGTATTTGCCATTTTCTTAAATTTGATTGATTTTGTGGATGATTTTTGGATTGTTGAATTTCTCCAAAAAATGGGGCTGTTGGGTCAGATTTGAGAAATGGAGAAGTTTTAGTGGATGAAATTGGGTGGAAGGGATGGAAGAATGTAGGGGAAATGATGAGGGATCGATTAGAGACGTATTGTGGGTGATTTGGTGGTGATTCAACGGTTGGAGAGGGGGTGTGAAGCGGTGAACGGATGCTAGGGCATGGAGAATGGTCGTTTTGTTCATGAGAATGAATGAGCAACTAAAATGAAATTCTACAAAAGGCTTATTTAAGTGATGGATCAGGCTACACCACGATCGTGATGTGTGGCATGGTCGTGTGGGTATGCTTGTCACACGGACATGCTGCATTGCACGGACATTCTACCTCTATTTGTCACATGCTCATTCTGCCTTGTCTGTTGTGATTTGTTAACAACACGGCCGTGGTGCCTTGCATGCCCGTGCTGGGTCTATTTTTTAGTTCTCAAATTTTCTTTGATTTACTTTGATTTCTCTGTTGATTTTGATTGCACCACCAAGGTTGTTCCATGTCACCGCGATCATGTTGAGTATTGTGAAAGTTCATTTCAACTTGAATCTCATCAAAATATCAAATCTTTGGTTAAAAATGATTTTTTATTGATTCTTTGTCAAAATTTCATCTAATCTTCTTCATTTTACACTATTTTCACCTGCACATCTTAAAACTAAACAAAAAACTATTAAACACAAATGTGTCTATTTTCTTAAAAATGTGTAAAAATAAGCAAAAGTATCAAAAATGAGAGCTTGGGTGAAAAGTTCCCCAGTCGTAGGTGGTTACCTCTCACAAGAACTGATTTTATGCCTTCAACTGGGCTTCTTGGTGAATCTTCAATCATTCATCCATTTCGCATTCTCATGTGTCCATTCTTGCAATAAATGCATCGCTCATTTGCACTTTACCTATGTTCCTCATCCCATTGATCACCAAAGTTGTCATCAAAATTTTCATCTTGATCTCCTCCTCTTAAATGATCAATAGGACTCTTGAAGTGACTATATCTAATATCCTCATCTCAAACTCTTCGGGTTGAGGACTTGTATATGTTGATCTTTTTGTTCATGTCCATGAAAGAGACATTCATTATGCCATTGCAAACATGTATCTCAGCATCGGATGTGGATAAGAATGGTATTCCCAAGATGGTGGGATCTTCGTATCTTCCAGATCGATCTCAAGAAAAATGAAATCAGATGGGAACACTACTCCTCTTTCCTTCTCAGTCATCACCAAGACACCATCCACTCATCTTCTAAGCACTTCGACAGAGAGATTCTCCAATCGAAGAGGCAATGTGCCAGTTTCAACTTGCCTAAACCATGCTCAACATAGACACTATATGACATAAAAATTCACACTAGATCTTAAATATAGTAGGGATTTGTCTATGCAATGTCCCCCAATGTAGCTACATATGAGTGGGGCTCCTGGTTCTTTCCTCTTCACTGGAAGTGGGTGTTGGAGGATTGAGCTCACTTGTTTGGTCAACTTGACTCTCTTTGGTATTCACCCTGTTGACCTTCTCTTTATAGTTCATAAGTTCTTAAGTAACTTGGTATATGATGGAATTTTCTTGATAGCATTTAACAATGGAATGTTGACCTCCACTTGTCGAAAAAACCTATAGAATGTTAACATTGGGCTTTTGTCTCCTCCTTACTTCTGGTGGCTCATCTAATGCTTCAATGAATGGTGGCTCACTTGCTTTGGCCTTGCTTGCATCAACATGAGATGGAACAATAGGGATGGTCAGCTGTACAAATGGAGTGTGAGTTGGATCACATGGTATTCAAAAATCAACAATAGGTATCACATAATCATCCTTGACAATCTCAATCATAGTATCACCACTTAGCTAGATTTTGTTTACTTTATCAACCTTTATTTCACTTGTGGGTTGCTCAAGAGATTTCCCACTCCTTAGAACTTTCATAGAACCTCTTTGATCATGGTGGAGATAGGGAGCTAGTTGTGGTTGTAGAGGACGTGGAGGTGGTACTTGGTATTGAAATTAAGGTGGAGGGGAGAATTGAGGTTGGAAAGTAAATTGTTGAGAAAGTTGTGAAGATTGAGGGGGAGGTGGTGTATAAGGACTTGAATGGCCTTGGAAGTGGTATATGGGTTGCACTTGCATGGGAGGTGGACTATATAAAACTTTTGAAGAAAGAATTGGTCCACTTGTTTCATTGAAACTCAAGATGGGTTTTTAAGATAATTTTTTCTTCTTGGAGAAAAATTATGAAAGATAGTTGTTCTATCCTCTCCTCAAGCCTTATCCCATTCATTTGTATGTCATCAAAGATCTTCAACCTAGAGAGAACCTCTTTCTCAAACCTTGAGCTATATGTTGGAATTCGGGGTTTTGAGTAGCTATAGGAGTGAGGTGTCTTCTTTTCTTAACTATAGAACTCAATAGAATTGATCGAGTGGCAAGGAATATTTCTCACTTGGTTCTTCATGAAGCTCACCATGTCACCAAGATTCTTCATCACATGTGGGCTTGAGTCACTATGAGTCAGAGATGTCACACCAATGTCATGGCCTCTGTCATTCATCATGCTAGAAGCTCAGATTCTGGAACCTTTTACCAGCTACTCATACATAGGCCATATCTCCTCGAGTGGCTTAGCCACAAAAACTCCCCCATAAGAAGAGCTTATTGTAGCTTAATCCTTTGGAGATAGACTAGAGTAAAAGGACTAAACTAGGTTCCATAAAGGGATCTCATGGTGTGGGCACTCTCTCAACATCTTCTTAAATCTCTGCCTAACATTGTGAAACTTTTCATTGCCCATCTTCTTAAAACTCAATATGGCTTGTCGCATTTGTGTCAACCTTGAAATGGAGTAGAATTACCTTAGGAAGGCATTCTTCATCTCTTCCCAGCTCATGATGTCCTTTCTTGAATCATACCAATCTTTGGCTTTGTCTTTGAGGGATAAATACAACAAGGTCAACCGGATTGTTTCATCACTATTCATCGGTGTCCTGAAGGTGGAGCAAACTTCAAGAAAGGAGTTCAAGTGCTTGTAGGGGTTCTCACTCTCTGAGCCGTAAAATGTGGGTAGGATCCCAAGAAGACCTGGAGGGATGGATAATCACTCCCCTAGCATTTGATCAAATCTACTAGAAATTGGCGATTTATAGATGCTAGGCATGAAGTAGTTATAAAGAGGCTTGTGAGGTTCATTTTAGCCTTCCATCTTGTCTTCCTCATGTGGCTTGTCACGTGCACATGGCAAAACCAAACAAAAGAAACAAGCTAGCAAACCAATATGTACAAATAATGCAAAAAATAAAGAATAAATAATAGCAATGATGATGGTAGTAGGTAAGGATCAAAGCAAAACTAACTATTTAGGCCCAACGCCTATCTCCTCAGAAATAGCACTAGACAACGTGGTGTGTTTCTTCTAATGGTGTTACACATTACTCAATTGGAGTTTGAATAGACGCAATCCCGCGAATAGACCCACATGGTGGATAACTTTCAAAATTTATAAGGACCTACACAAACATACTCACATACACCAAAACACTACACCCACAAGTGCACGGGGTCATGTCATAATATAGGAGGGTGGAAAGTATAGGGTCAATCCACAGGGAGAAAATGGCGCACTAGAGCTAAGTTAGTTTTTGGGCTAGGTTCCTACTATGGAGTATAGGGTTGAAGGGTTTCAAGGTTGATTTTTTTATTACAGTAAAGATGAAAAAGAAAGAAAATGAAGGAAAGACAACAAGAATAAAACCTAAATTAACCTTAGACAGTTAATTGTAATGAGCAAGAAAAGACAGGGTAAGCAAGGAAAGAGAACAAGTTATATTAAGGCAGACAAGAGGAGGTCTACACTACACTAAGCTAGCAAACATGGCAAAAGAGCAATTAAAGACCTAAACTAGTAAGAACAAAGCAAGAACATGGAAAGAAGCTAACTAAGCAAGTAAATAACTAACTAGGCTAACACTAGCTAAGAAAGATGGCAATTAGGGTTTTAAAGCAATAAAGTGATGTGTGGGATGTTTGGGGATACATTAATCAATTATGTTGGGGGTGACATCTGAACATTATGCTTTCATTTAGATTATCAAACCAAACAACAATCTAGGGTCTCATGAATTATCCTAAACTACTAACTAGCTATGGATATGCTAGGCTGTGTATAGGGGAACTAGTCCCTAACACCCCCACTACCCTGGAAAGGCACAATTGGGTTACCGTTTAGGCGAAATTCAATTAGAGTGTAAACAAGCCTAGGTTACAAGGTTAGATGATCTTAGGATAATTAGGGGCTAAGGTAAGTAACAGGAGTGGAAGTGAGGTTTTAGGCCTCCCATCACCCACATTCTAGCCTTGAGAAAGCTCCATGCTAAGCATTCTAAATTCATCTAAACTAGCTACTTAGATATCTCACTAGGGTTAGGAGAATTGATTAGCATGTAGGAGGATGGGTAGCTAGCTAGGGACACATGAATTGGACCTTGGAGAAGATCCCAAATTTCACACATATAAGCAATTTCCCTAAATTCCTAGATGATTTCAAGACAAATCAATAAGAAATCCATGGATAATAAATTAGAAGTAGAACATAATCATTATCAAACGAAATTACAATGCTTACATATCATTTCCCCCCCAACATGGTATCAAAGTAGCATTTGTGACCTCAAGCAGGCCACCCAAGGGGCCTAGCTACTCATGGAAATGTAAAATACATAAAGAATGGAGAAAGAGGAAGAAGTAGCCATGGAGCTCGGTGTATATTAGTGAACCCTCCTCTATAGCTACTACAAGGTCGACCTCCTCCTTCTTCTTGGGTGGAATGTTATGGAATGATGGTGGGAAGTGGATGGAAGGCTTGGAAATGGGGGGTTTTGTGGTGGAATTGGAGAAATGGTATGAAATGAGTGGAAATGGCTAAGGGGAAAAATGGAGTGATAGGAGGTAGCTAGGGGTGGGCAACCTCATACTAGAGTCGCCATACATGTATATATAGGCGGTGGGGAAGCATTAGGTTAAGTAGGGGTAAAGTAGGAAATGCAATGCAAAAGTAGTTAGGTTTTTGTGAGTAGCACGGCTGTGGTGGTCACCACGGCCATTGCGGGAAGGGGTGAGAACGGTCATGGTGGAGTGGAACAACTGAGGTGAGAATGGGGGAAAAATAATCAGTAACTTGGTCAAAATTGTACATGAAGTAGCACGGTCGTGGTGGTCACCACGAACATTGTGATAGAGTGAGTTTTCATATATTTTATCTCTCTTACAACTTTCTTATTTCCATTAATATCTCAAATGCCTCCCTCTATTGTTTTGATCTTTTAGATACACAAAATTGTGTAATAAAGCAAACCCTAAGTGATTACTAGTGTAATTTAGGTGTATTAATGTACTTAGTCATTACCCATGATCATCCTTCGAATTTTAATATCAAATGTATATCATTGTCACATAATGACATCATGAAGCTACAACTAAAATTTCATTATAATTGAATAAACCAATTAAGAGTTATGAGCAATTGAAATCAATGTGCATTATTTCTTTTATTTATGCCAATGCCCTATGTCTTTGGGTTTAATTGGTCATATAGGTGACATTTCATGTGTCACACATGCCTCATCTGACCTAATACGCGGGTCACTTGAGGCATACATGCATCCTAGTCGCTCGATCATTTTAATATCTGATCAAGGGCATCCAACAGGCTGGAGCTTATCCCTAACCTCCTACAAAACTCGGGATATCTCCAACAGGTAGGCGACCAAAGCTGACCCTCCTGGCACCTATCCTAACCACCATCTCACATTTCTCATGGGATATTCCTCTCCCTCACACAATACCAAACTCAAAAACCCTCACTACATGCTCCTAACCCTTGAATCAGGTAGAAGCGCCTCCCATTTCTCTACGACTCTCACCTAGAGGCAGTGCCCATTTTAGGGATTACCCCTCTACATCTCCTCATGCCTATATAAGTGTCCCACAAGCTCCGCCAACCATCCTTTGATCATACCACACCCTCAATTGCATCAAGAAGCATCACCATCACCCTAGCATGAAGCTCCTATGCCTCCACCTGACCTAGAGCTCCACGAGATTCAAGAGCCACCATCACCCACATTGCTCCTTGCCATTGCCTTCGTGGGACCTCCACGAGGCTCAACGGCATCACAACCTCCTCATAACCCCCTTCTTCCTCTCAGACCTTCCTATTACCGGTGACCTCTTTGCCTACAGTGGTGGCAGAAAGCCCCAAAGGAAGCCACACTCACCTGGCTAGCCGCACTGACGTAGAAACACCACACGAAGGTGGGGGTTCCTCTTGTTCACCCTAATCTTGGTCCTAGAAGCCTCACCACCTCACTGAAGTTGTGGATAGTAGGCTTCTCAAGCAATCAGCAGCAAAGGAAGGAGAGGAGAGGGTGTGGTGCTGACGTGGACTGACGTGGACCAATCGGTGATCACTAACTCAGGTGAACATGGTAGAAAATCATCCAACACACATCAGCAAGTTGTGTTGAACCCACAACACCAGGGATCAATATGATCCGTTGATCCAGTCAGATCCCACCATTGATCAAGGTAAAATTCTCAACCTAAACATTTAATTAATTTAGAAATCTATTAATCTTGGAAAAATCCTAGAAAATTCTAGGAATATCAGAAAATAGTAAACATATATATGATTTTTATCAAAAAAATACAAGGAATATGATAAAAATTCTATTTTGAACTAAATTCATTTCTTTTTTCAAAATAGTTTCCTAAAGCCCTAATGATCATTTTATTATTATCATGTTGTAATAATAGTGATCCATGGTTGAGATATGATATGCGGACATCTAAAACCCTAATTCAGTCCTTGATCATCACATGGCTCGAAAGCCAAATCAAGAAGGGATAGTTAACTCAATAATTATATAAGACCCTAAAATTCGTGTTTCTCTTTGCATATGTATACTTTCACACTATCATATGCCAAACCCTAACTATTTAATGACCCCTTATGATTATGATCAACCCAAAACCCTAGATCTAACTCTAATCACTTTGGACCATGTGAATCCAAAAAGAGAAACCACTAATGATCTAAACCATATTAGAAACCCAAATTATGGATGCTCCCTTTTTACATAGAAATAGGTATCATAAAATAGATGAAACTTTAATACAAATATCTGATCTTGTAACTCTGAAACAAGACAAAAGTAATGGATAATCCCTAATCTAATCATAGTAAGGCGAAATTCACCCCAATTGAGATAAAACCCTAATAATCCAAAAACCCTAATATCGGATGATAAGAACCCACAATGAAATTAGGTATTTGTTTCTCTTTCAAGTGATCTACTTTCTTATTCTAGACTTGTGGAAATCCAGATCTGAGATTCAAGGGTCGTGGTTATAAGTATATGACTAGATTTTGTTGGATGATATAATTATGAGTAATTTCTTGCATGTAATTGAGTAATCTTATTGGATGTATATCTATACATATTGTCACTTTTCCTCCTTCAACACTAAGAACACTAAGGAAAGAAAATGGAATGTAGTATTGATGGTTCATTAATCTCTCTATTATAGAGGGAAAGTATTAATGTTGACTAGAACCTCCCTAATGGTACAAGGTACGTAGGGAGATCCCTAATGGTATAAGGTATAGAGGGTTAGGGCCCAATAATATAACTGTTGAATGTGCTAAGTCCACCATAGTAATACATGTCCATGGAAATATGATTAATATATTGGGTTTACCTGATTTTCTGCCTTAAATAATGTTTTCTTTTTCCTTCTTCTTTTTGAAGTATTTAAAATATGCCAACATAGTATAGTATTTTTCAACCACGTACCAACATTATGTTAATCATTTGTTTCTCATATTTTCTAGGTTTAAGGTACAAGTAAAGCATTTCAAAGTACTTGAAGATGATAAATAAAGTTATTGGAGGATAGATAGTTAGATGGATGTTTTTCTTATCTTTATTTATGTTATATAGTTGTTTCTTTATTCTAGATGATGTATATGATGATCTATATCATATGCACGTTTACTAGTCTTTCTCTTCTTGAATAATGTACTATGACTTTTTACCATATGAATGGTGATCTATGTGGCCATCTATGTGATGTTGTGAATTATGATGTGGCTTCTGTGGAACTTTAGATGACAATCACATCCCTTACATTTTCCCTTTTGACATCTTATACATATGAGTGCACACTTATCTAGGGAATGTCAACTTGGAAAGTGTATAGGAATTGGGGTCGTCACTGCCATGGTGGGGCAAGTGTAGCATGGTCATGGTGGTCACCACAGTCATGGTGGCTTGGATTGTTCTTCTCATTCTTGGATCCATGGCAATTATACCTCTACTACCACACAGTTGTGTAAGGTGGCACGACTATTCTGGGTTTGTCCACCACTACCATTCTAAGTGGCACACTCGTTGTGATTCTTACTTTGCTTCAATATGACTCTATTGACTTTGATTGAACAAGCACGATCCTTCACAAGTACCAAGGCTGTGGTGGTCTCTGTTGCATCACTTTGACTTGATTCTTTGTTCATTCTTGGACATATTTTCTTCAATGGATCTTTTGCCACTAGCTAGGTTAAGAGAGCCTCATACTTCACTTTAAGCCTCTCCAAGAGTAGAGAAACCCTAGGATCATTCCTTCTCTCTTTTCCATCCAAGCATTGTCCAAATTCCTGAAAAACATGCAAATAATGTCCATAAGTGCATTTTACACAAATATGCATATTAGGGGAAATAACATGTAATCTAACTGGTATAGATGTGATTGAAATGCAATATGACAGAAGATGAAGCCCTAAAATAGGGCTGCATCAAATGCCACAACACAATGGTGTATTGGAAAGAAGGAATCACAGATTATGATGAGTTTTGCTAATCTTTCGACTTCCTTCTGGGGTTATGCTATAGACACCCCAGGGTTTACACTTAATCGAGTATCATCAAAATCAGTTCAAAAGATACCATATGCGATATGGACTGGGTAGAGTTCCAAAATGTCTTTCATGAGGATTTAGGGATGTGATGCATATGTGAGGAAAATGAATCCTGAAAATCTTAGTCCTAGATCAAATAGTGTTATTTTTCTTAATATCCCAAAAAAATCAAGGGATACTACTTGTATAACCCATCTGAAAACAAAGTGTTTGTTTCTGTGGATGCAACATTCCTAGAAAAGAAATTTATTTGCAAAGGAATCAATTAGATGAAAGTAGAACTCAAAGACGTTTAAGACCAAAAAGAAAACATTGAATCTATAGAGATAAAAGTAGAATAAGGAGACTCACAAATTGTTGTGGAATCTCCAGTTTCTCATGGAACACAAAAACCTCATAGATCTAGTAGGACATGCCTTGATCCTGAAATATTTCACTATCATGTAACTCAAGAAGGCGGTGAATTGGCATCAATGATGAGCCAACAACCTACTTAGAAGCTAATGATGAACTAGAATATGAGAAATGTCTTTAGTCCATGAGATCTGAGACAGAATCCATGTACACCAAAAGGTATGGACCTTGGTGGATTTAAGTGAAGGGGTAAAACCTGTAGGGGGAAAGTGAGTTTTCAACAAGAAGATCGACATGGATGGTAATATACTTGTAAGGACATATTGGTTTATGGTAATTTAAAACCTATAAGGACAAACTGGTTGCAAACGGTTTCAAACAATGCTGAAACTTTCTAACCACTTGCCATGGATAAGTCCATCGGGACTATGCTTTCCATTGCATCTTATTATTACTATGATGTTTAGCGGATGGATGTTAAACTTTCTTTCCTTAATGGGAATCTACTTGAGGATGTGTGCATCACATTGTCTGACAGTTTTGTAAATTCAAAGGAAGACAATAAGGTATGTAAGATACAAAGGTAAACCTATGGATTGGAGCAAGCATCTTGGAGTTGGAATCTTCATTTTGACTTGACAGTCAAATAGTTTGGCTTTAGTCAAAATGAAGATGAACCTTGTATGTACAATAAGGTTAGTAGGAGTGTAATTATATTCCTCATATGGCATGTAGATGTCATATGATTGATGGGGAATGATATTCTTATTTTACAGATGGTAAAGAACTGGCTTTAAAGTACCTTCTATACAAAGGAATTAGATGAATCATCCTATATGTTAGGAATCAAGATCTATATAGATAGATCTAGAAGGCTTCTTGACCTAAGGCAGAGTACATACATTGACAAAGTGCTGAAGAGGTTCAACATGCAGGACTCAAAAAGAGGAATTCTTCCCATTTCTCATGGAATTAGCCTCTCTAAAGCCCAATTTCACAGTTCTTCTGAAGAATGGCAATGCATGAGTAAGATTCCATAAGCATCTGCAAATGGATCTATCATGTATTCAATATTATGCACTCATCTCGATGTATCATATGCCTTGAGCATGCCAAGTAGATATCAGTCAAATCCAAATGAGAGTCATTGGATTTTGGTAAAGAGAATCCTTAAGTACTTGAAAATAACTAAGGATCATTTTCTTGTATATGGTGGCGAGGTAGAGTTGTGTGTAAGGCGCTACACCGATGCAAGCTTCCAAACTGAAAAGATGATTACAATCACAATCATGATTTCTGTTTTGCCTCATCAATAGAGATGTGAGCTGGAAGAGTTATGAGAAAGAGACAGTTGTTGATTCTACAACAGAGGCCAAGTATATTGTTGCATCCAATGCAATAAAAGATGTTGTCTAGATCAAGAAGTTCATCAATGAAAATTGTTGGTTCCAAGGATTAGCGATGCAATAGAATTGTATTGTGACAATAATGGAGCTACTACACAAGCTAAGGAACCCAAATTACATCAGCATTCCAATCTCATACTATGACGGTTTCATATCATACAATAGATTGTACAACAAGGAGATGTGAAGATTTGTAGAATACCAATCGAAGGAAATGTTGTTGATCAACTAAATAAAGCACTACCTCAATAGCAGTATGATGGAAATATTAGATCACTTGGAATGAGATTCATGAGTCATTGACTCTACGTGCAAGTGGGAGTCTATTGATATGTATGCTAGAGAGCCAATCATGTGCTTATTGTAACAAGACATGATGTAAATGATTTGATAGTAATAATAAAAGGCAAATCCATTTATTATATTTTATTTAGTTATGATATAATGATGTAACATAATAAATGTCTAAAGAATGATAATACATGATGGCATATGTCTTCATGTTGAGGACATGAAAAATGAGATCATATGTATGAGAAGAGTACATACATTCCTATTATGTCCCTAGTCGGTTATTACTGTGGAAGCAAAATAACAATGATAATACATAAGACTAGAGTGTGTGTTGGTTCATAACATATTCTCATCTGTCAGATATGTGATATCAAACCAAACACATAGGTACTTGTTAGAGAACATTGTACCAAACAGACCCACCTTGTGAGTGATACATGGAGACCATAGAATGGTAGTCAGAATCAACTCCCATAGTGATAGTGGTGATTTTGGTTCTAGACCTAAAGTCACCAGACTCATCACATGTTGTTCAATGCATTTTGGTAGTATCAAACATGACCTTGAATAAGGGTTTCCATAAAGGTCGTGCTTGGGTGCACTGTGAGACATTGGGATGATTGTGCATGATATAGATGGGATTTGTCTCTCCTACTGGATTTGATATCCTGGATACATGTTAAGTGAGACTTGGTAATGCATGGTCATGATCATGTGAGTCAATATGTGATATCGAGCTCATATGCCTTTAATAGTCTTCTCTAGTTCAAGAAACATTGATTGAATTTTGAAGAGGATGATGATTCCATGCCTCGAGTTCAATCCAGATATCAGAGATAAAGGAACTATACATTCATGGTAAAACTCATCACGGATTGTAGGTTGAAGTTGTTCTACAACTTTCCAATTACTTAGGTAGTAATGATAATGTTTCAAGATACCACTCATTGTGTGTGATGTCATAAATTGGTTATCGACATTCACTACCAAAGTAACTTCGTACCTACAGGATCCCACACATAGGATGCACCTATAATAGGAGTTTAATCACAAGTGATGTTTAACTTGATTACTAATGTGTTTGGGTGTTCAATTTAAACAACAACGGTTGAAATTGAATGACTAGACTATGAACTAACCAATTCAAGTGTCAAACCGATCGATTCAAGTGTGAGGTCAATTTAAACTACATTGACTGAAATTTCTTGATTGGGGCATGAATCCACTGGTTCACTAAGAGAACTAATTGGTTCAAGGTCTGAACTGACCAGTTCAACTTGTGAATAACCTAGTTCAATGATCAATATAAGTGGTCCAACAATTAATGTTGATGTCATGTTGGGCATTAATTGAATATTGAAAGTAAATGCTATTTAAAATAAGAAAGCAAGTGAACCAACCAGTTTAAGGAACTGATTATTTCACATATGAACCGATTTGTTCAGGTGTGAACCGATCATCTCATGGTTTGCATCTTCTGGAAAATTCATGAAGTTTTATCTCTTCGACTCCCATTTGATCAAGAAATACTAAATCTAACCCTCCTAAAAATAGAGGGTAGTAATGACTTTAAGAGATCACTCCAAAAGGTTATCCTGTCTAGCTGTGATAACTAGAGATGTCGATCAAGTCCTACCCATAAAAGGGAGGGATAATAAGGGAGAGACAACATGGGAGAGAGCATCAAACCTAGTAGGTTGATGTTTGACAGACAAATCCTTCTTGTTGTCTCTTGTATCCCAACTTGAAATTCATGGTGATCCTTGTGGACTATGTAGAGCGATGGAGGTTATTCCACATACTAGGAGGATGCGGTGAACTGACATCTGTGGTGTTGCACCTGGATGACATTTCTGATGATTGTTCTAGTGCCTCTTGAAGACGAAGCATGTTGCTACAAGGATAAGTCATTGAACTTACTCCAGGACCAAGTATATGCCTTGCAACCTTCCTTCCCAATTCATAGTTGTTCAAACAATCATATATTCAAGGGGAATATGGCAAGAATTTTTTTTCCTCTGTCATATGTTTCTCCATATTTCCCCACATAAGTATCAATTAGCTAAAAGTTTTTTTGGGAAAAATTCGAATTCTACAATCCCCTTTCCTCAAAACCCTATAGTTGTATCAGAGATGACAATGAATGCATTTAGGTCAAGTTTGGGTTTTGAAACACAAATGATTTGTTGGAAAAATTTCGTGTAAATATTATCCATGTTAATCACCAATATCATATATAATATGATATATATACATATATATTTATATGTATTTATATTTATATAGATATATATTCTTATACATATATATGTATACATAATATGTACATAGATGTTGTATATATGTATATATATTTCATAATATAATGCCACCCCTTTAAAATGATTTTGTTTGATGGATGTGGAAATGGCACTAGATCAATATGGTGAATAATTTCATACATGTTATATTTCCATGTGACATGATCAAAATTGTCTATCATTTATATGCCTTTCCCCTCTCTCTACATCCTTAGTGTACACATTTATTCTTGCAATTAGAATAGCATGATGTAATGACATCAGCAGTGCAGTCAATGGTGGAATGGAAAAGATGATCCATCAAAATCCCACATAAATAAGGAAGATACTTGGAGGGTTTGTGATGAAGATGAAGTAGTGAATCCATTAAAAACAAAACAAGTAGCTAAACAAGGAATCCAACTTGGGGATTGGCTATCATATTGGCCGACTAGAAAACCATGTAGTGGAAGAATTAGAATTAGATTATATGTGAATTTCTTGGTCATTTTTCTAAAACTCTTATTGGCTCGAGATATTGTGATTGTTTCAATTAGATGTTTTATCACTTTTGGTGATTGTTTTAGTGTAAGATATGTATATTAATATATATCTAATGGTGATTGGTTACATATATTATTGTATGAAATATATATATATATATATAGAATTATATCTTAAGGTGTCTGCCATTGTAAAATACACTTAAAAACCTCAATCGAGTAAGTGTGGACACGCTCAGTATCATGCACCATCTATCTTGTGGAAGTGTGATAATAAATGTGTGTGTTTTTTAGCATGGTGCATTGCTAATTTTTTTGGGATTTAGGTTGAACTTGATAGGTCATATTAATCAGATTAAATACTTACTTCCATAAAGGTGGCATACACTTCAAAATTTGGTTGCTGACAAGTATATGTGTGCAACCATCTATCCAAGAGTTGCATCATATAAAATTGGTAATTATTATGTACTAGGATAGTTATAGTTAACTCATAACTTAATATATTATTGATCATGTCTCATAGTTGAAAACACATTACAGTCTTACAAATATATAATGAGGGCTACTACGTTGGTAAAAATAGTGTGAGCATTATTAATAAAGACCAAATTTATATTGTCAAATCAATTTAATTTTTAGATCAAATTGTGAATTTGTGAAAATGTTATCTTAATTTATCTAATGGAAAACACATACAATGACTTCTTGTTGCCATCAGTTCATGAGAATAAAAATTTGAATGGGAATAACTTCCATGACTGGTATAGGACATTGGAAAGTTTTCTCACTCTGGAGAAAAAGATCTATGTCATGAAAACACCAGAACTAGAAGAACCATCTTCAAATGAGCCTAGGGAAGAAAAGGACACTTATTGCAATGATATTGATGATGCTATTGACATTAAGTGTCTCATGTTATGGTCCAAAACCATTAGATTCAAAAGTAAAATAAGAACATGGGAGTTCTGGAGATGGACACACAACTTAGTAATATGTTGTATCCAAGGTCTTGATAAAGTGAAACATGAGCGAAGGTGATCTAATTGGGAAACATATAATCAAGTTGAGTGTATGTGTAAAGCCTATAGAGATTGGGATTCTCTTTAGTTCAAGAGTTGAATAATAATGTAATATTGCAATCTTTGTTGGAACCTTATAGCTAGTTTGACTTGTACTACAAAATGAACAACTTTGTTTGACAGTTGCTAGAGTTGCTTGGCATGTGAGAATTGATGGGACTCATCTGAACAAAGAGACATCAATGCCCATGGTAATGGTCAACAAAAGAACCAAATCAAAGGATAAAGGAAAATCTAAGAAAAATTCTAAAGCTAGTAAAAATCCCAAGTCTACTACACTTAAAGATAAAAGAGTAGGAAAGGGAGTCAATTATCGCCATTGTGACAAGGTTTGACATGGAAAATAAATTTCCCTCTTTACCTTGAGGAACTAAACAAGAATAAGGAATGTATAGAGATGTCCTCTTTAGGTATATATGTTATACATGTAAACTTACATACTTATTCATATTGGGCATTGGATATCAGATGTGGATCAAAAATATGCTCTATAATGCAGAATTTGAAAAGAAGTAAACCCTTATTGAAGGGAGAGGTTGATCTATGATTAGATAATGGAGCAAGATTTTCTACCTCAAATGTAGCTCCTACAGTTTATTTCTATCCAGTGAACTTTTAAAAGAGTTAAAAAATATGATTATGTATCTTCCATTAATAGAAACATGAATGATAGTCTTGTTTGGAAGAATTGTTTTGATTTCTAAAAAGGAGTGATTGTGTTTCTATTTCAAGATATATAATATTATATGGAATTCCCCAATTTCGTATGGTCTTTATTTGTTGTATCTTATGACAAGTGTGTATAATATAAATGCCAAGAAGTCTCAAGAAATGAAAAAAAGAACATACATTTTGTTCTACCATCTAGGTCGCATAAATGAGAAATGCATTTATATACTCCATTAAGATGGTTATCCAGACTCATTTGATTTTGAATCAATAGAGATATGTAAATTTTTTTACTGGGAAATATGAAAAAGCACCCTTCACTGGTAACAATGTGAGGAGAAGTGACTTATTAGGGCTATTATGTACTAATGTGTATGGACCTTTAAGAAAAAATGCAAGAGGTAGATATCAGTACTTCATCACATTGACTAGTAACATCAGTAGATATGGATATGTAAATCATATGAAACACAAATCATGAACTCTTGAGATGTTAATGGAATCCTTAATTGAAGGACATAAGTGACTTGGTTAGAATAATAAAGAACTATGATATTATTGTGGTGGATAATGTCTAATCGAAGAGTTAGAGTATCTTCAATGAGGCCATGGAATTGTATTACAATTAATTCCACCTAGAAAACCACTACATAATGGTGTGTCAAAAATTAAGAATCATGCCTAGTTGTACATGGTACAATAAATGGTGGATTTAGGTAATATTCCAACTTCCTTATGGGGATATGCTCTTGAAACCTCCATTGTTGCATTTAGTAAAGTACCTTCCAAATTTATATAAAAGATACAATATGACATATGAAATGGGAAGCTTCCCAATACATATTTTGTGAATTTTTGGGAGTGGGACGATTGTGTCAGCAAATAGTTCTATAAAATGCTTGGATTCAAATCAGGTAAATATTTCTTGCATTGATACCATAGAGAAAGTAATAATTATTATTTATGTATTCCATATGAAAACAAAGTATATGTTGCAAGAAGAATTATATTCCTTGAAAATGAATTCATTTCATAAGGAACTAATGGGAGAAAAATAAATCTCGAAGATGATTTAGGACAAAAAGATAAAAATAAACCTATGGAGGTAGATGAGGAATAAATAGAATCACAAGACATTGTGGAGTCTCAAATTTCTCATGTAGAACAATAGCCTTGATGGTCTAGTAGGACACATATGGAGCTAGAATGATTTGGATTTCTCATTAGATAAAATTATTTCATTGTCATAGATGATGATCCCACAACCTACAATAATGTCATTGAGGGAAAACAATTTGGTAAATGTCTTAAGGCCATGAGAGATGAGATGGACTCCATGTTAAGTAACAAAGCATGCACATTGGTGGATGATCCTAAACAATGAAACACAAATGGTGCAAATGGGTCTTCAGGAATAAGTTTGGCATAGTTGGTAATATATAAACCAATAATGAATGATTGGTTGCAAATGGTTGTAGACAACTTCAAGGTGTTTACTACGATGAACATCTTTCACCAGTAGCCATGGTTAAATACACTGGGCTCATGTTTTCCATATCATGACTACAAGATTTAGAAAATGGACATTTAAACTACTTTCCAAAATGTGAGTCTTTTGAAGGAGGTGTACATGACACAACCCAAGGTTTTATTGCTCAAAGTTAATAAATATTTTTTAAGCCACAAAGGTCAATCTATAGATTATAGCAAGCATCTATAAGCTACAATCTTTATTTTGATTAGATGGTGAATGAGTTTGGCTTTTCGAAAAGTGAAGATCAACCTTGTATTTACAAGAATATTAAAGGGAGCATAATTGTATGCCTCATATTGTATAAATGACATCATAATGGACAATTGGTTAAGGATTGGTTGGGAAACACCTTCTTCATGAAGGACTCAGGTGAAATATTTTATATTTTAGGAATCAAGAACTATAGAGATAGAACTAGAAGTATTATTGGCCTAAGTGATATTCTATTTATAGAAAAGGCACTCAAGAGGTCTAGCATGTAGGATACTAAAAGAGGAATATTTTCTATGTTTCATGGAATACATATTTATAAATCTAACTTTTCTAGGTCTTTGGAAGTGGGGAAATCACGAGTAAGATTCCATATGTATCTAAAATTGGATCTATTATGTTTGTAATGTTAGGTACCAGTCAAATCCCAATAATTGTTATTAGATTATGGTGAAGAATATTCTAAAGTACTGGAGAAGAACAAAGGATCGATTCTTGATATAGGAGGTGAAGAAGAATTAGTCATAAAGGCTTACATTGATGAAAAACATCCAAACCAGAAAGACAATTTGCAATCATAACTAGAATCATGTTTTGCCTAGATGACATAGTTGTGAGCTAGAAGAGTTCCAAGTGGAAGACAAGCGCTGATTTCTACAACAGAATGTGAGTATATTGTTGCATCCAATGTGGCAAAGGCAGTAGTATGCATCAAAAGTTTAGAAGTAGAGTTTTACTGTGACAAAAAGAGGGCCAGTGCATAAGCTAATGAATCCATACCATATTAGTGTTCCATAACCAAAACAAACAATATTATCTCGTACAAGAGATCATATAGAGAGGATATGTAAAGATTTTCATAGTACCAATTGAAATCAATGTTGTCTATCCTTTAATAAAAGCACTTTTACAGTAGGATCATGATGGGGATTTTAGATCACCTAGAATTTGATTTATGAGTGATGCTCTCTTGTGCAAGTAGGAGGCTCTTGGTTTTTGTGGCAACCCACCATGCTAAATGAGCTTACTCAAAAACTAGAACGTTGATCAAACACCAATTAATCACATTACCATAAAGGTGCAGATTTAAAACCAAATTTAACATTCCAAATATCTCAAAAGAAGCATTTGTGCAAAGGTCCAACTTCACATATATTTTCTTACTAGGTAACTTTAAATGAGATCAATGGCCATTGTCCAAATATTTACAACATTTACTTTGCTCATGACATTCAACCAAAATCTTGTATTCATATACCTGATAAACAAATCCCCCGGCCCGACTGTGAGACTGGGAGAACTATGAAGCCTTGGGTAGTTTGAAGCATACCACACAAAAACTAGTTGCCCAATATGAAGTCACAATCATCCTCGTATAAGATCTAGGATGTCTAGAATCCTAAGGATCTCTTCCCCTCGGTCAGTAGGAGTAACAACTGTTGTGGCACATCGGTCCAACTACTAAAAACAGTCGAGTCCCTCTAGGGTACACATGCCATGACACCAAGACTAGGGTATAGAACCTCAAGTTTTAGTTATGAATACATTCACTCTCAACACATATCAACTCCAAGACACAACCTTGACCACTCTCTAGAACCTTGGGTTCTGAATGGCAGAGATATACCCTCCTTGCAACCACATATACTCAATAGAATACAACTTTGATCTCTTATTTGGTTTACTCATTTCACTATCCAACAGGTTCTGACGCTAAGATAGATCTACAATCTTAGGGCACTACATTATTATAGTCACACTTGATTAATTATGTCATTTTAGTATTTTGACTGCATCCATAAAGTTACATACAAACTAATCAATAATTCTAGTAAACAAGAATAAAACCATAGGTTACAACTTTAGAAGATATGAAACATATGAAACATGTTCCATGTTATTCCGTCGAGGTATATTCCATCACCCTTGTCCATGTAGAGGCCTAAACGTCAAAATAAGGCACATAACAACCCAAAAAGTCACTTATTAAAAAAAACAATCTTCAACTAAAAGCATCATTATGCACAAAAAAATTGTAGACAACCTAATAGTCATAACAAGATATCACCCAAACTTTTTAATAGAAGTCCAACGAACATAAAAGTAATTTTGTTTCTAAGAAAAAGTTATTTATATGTTTGAATCCTAGCATGAATGAGTTACTTTTAGCACTATCTTTTCATTCAATTATCATTTCAGTACCAAAATAATAAATAAACACATTATAACCTCCACCAGTTAACCAATATACAATAAGGTTTCATGTGTGGGTCAGATATATATGCATTGGGTATCTAAACAACACCTATATGACATATTTAGGAGTCATAACACCAATATTTTGTATTTTAGACCTTCCATGTTCAAAGAAAAGCTTGTTTTATAGAATAAAAACATTATGAGGGCCTAAGGAAGGCATAAGATTCATATCATCATCATTATCATGTCAAATAGTGCAGAGAAAGGTCATCCTTTCTCATGTTACGGGTTTTCCTCAAAATGATTTACATAAAATAGGTTATGGGTAGTTAATAAATTTATTAAAGGTTAAATGTCTCACCTTAGCATGAAGAAAAACGTGCAAACACCAAGGAGTCACAAAGAATAGAAAGGAAAATCCCAGCTATTTCCCTCCAAAAGCTCCAAGAAGCTCCTATCTTTATGAACATGGTAGACCTAGAGAAAAAGAGAGAAGAAAAAGGGTTCTTCATCCGTATGCTCAAATTTCCAACTAGGAACACCATGGATTCTATCTATGGAAGAAGATAGAATAAACAAAATAGTAATACAATGAGGTTAGTAGGAAAGATCATCTGTGTAATAAGCAAGGAACTAAGCAAGAAATCTTCAAAAGGTTCTAAGAGAGCAAGATTTGAGGCTTTCACCCACTTTCACCCATGACCACGCAAAACTTTTGACCACACGAAGCTTCTCCAATTGATTGTGACTGATTGTCTTCATAATCAAGAATGTATTTGAGGTAGAAAGGTTTGTTAGAAGGAAGAGACAGAGGTAGTTATGACTAGGATGAAAGAGTAATGAGGTCAAAGCTTTAAATTGTACTTCCATCAGTAAAAGGCTAGGTTTCCCTCCAGTCAAAGGACAGGTTTCTCCAATTGATTGCTTCCAATTTTCTCCTAAAGCAACAATGTATTTGAGGCAAAAAGGTTTGTTAGAAGGAAGAGAGGGGTATATATAGCTAGGATGAAAGAGTAAGGAGGTCAAAGGTCAAAACTATGCTTCCATCAGTCAAAGGATAGGTTTCCCTTTAGTTTATACAACCAGAATCTCCAACAATTTGCTTCCATCTAGGGAAACAAATTGTTTATGCACATGAGAACTTACATTTGTAGGCACACTCAGAACAACCATCAAAAGACAAACCCAGAACAACCATCAGAAGGCACACCCAGACCAACTATCGAAAAGCACACCCAGACAAGCCATCACAAGGCACACCCAGAACATGCATCAGTGCACACCCATACCAACCATCAAAAGATACACCCAAACAAACCATCAAAAGGAACACACACAACAACCTTCATAAGTCACGCCAAGACCAACCATTGAAAGGCACATACCATCAATTCCACACAAAACTAATATCAAGGGTTGGTATTTGTGTGAAACATGGTTTAAATGAATTCAAATAAAATAAAACTCATCCAAATTATAAAGAATATCATGAAGAAATATATACATGTTTAAATTGTAGTTAGATCCCTAGAAAAGGGAAAATTGCATATAGGTCCACACAGGTACATAAACTTGCAAATGTTGAGCAAATAAATTCCAATTTGCACCAAATTTGAAACCTAAATTCGTCAATATAAAAACCTAATATAAGATTTATTTATGAAACTAAGTACCCAATTAAATCAAACAAATATGTTCAAGAATTAAACCAAGTCAGGGGTCTTATAACCATAAACCCCTAACGGGGATTTTTCCATCAAAATCCTATGCAAACAAGGATGGGTACTTTCTGAGAATATCCTCCTCTAACTCCCACATGGCTTACTCTACACCATTGTGATGCACAAACACCTTCACTAAGTCTATGCCCTTCTTCCTCAGCTTCTGGACACACTAATCTAAGATCATAGGTTGACCCTCAACATAAAAGACATCATCATCCAACTCTACTTCCAATGACTATATCATCTTCTCTGTATGAGGTGGAACATTCTGCACATATAAACATGAAAAAATGTGTGTAACATGTGCAACTCTAGCAGTAACTCTAGCTTGTACAACACCTTTCTAACTCATGACATGATAGGGCACAGTCCCAAAACCTAGGTGCCAACTTACCCTCCTTACCAAACCTTATAACACCCATTCAAGGGGATACCTTGGGATATACATGGTCTCCAACTAGGACCACAAATCGTTTATGAAAGTTATCCACATATGAATTTCATATGTCTTGAGATGCCTTTAGCTATTGTTGGATCATCTTGATCTTCTCTATTGTCAAATGAACTAACTCATGACCCAACAACTATTACTCACTTGTCCCATACCAACAAAGAGGTGATTGACAACACCTTCCATATGGAGCATCATATGGTGCCATATCTATAGTCCTCTAGTATTTGTTTTTTTATGAAAACTCAATCAGCCTCTGGTAGATTTCCATCTCAAGAAATTGAAGAACACATACACTCAAAAGATCATGTAATGTTTGAATGGTCCTTTTTGACAGGTCATATGTCTCTAGGTGGAAGGTTGTAATGTACCTCAACTGTGTCCCCAACACTATATACAAATGTTCCCAGATCCTACTTATAAACGGAGACCTCTATTTGATATTATCATAGCTGGTATGCCATTCATACATACTATCTTATCAAGATAGATATGTGTCAACTTGTCTTTTGTGTAGGTGGTCTTGATTGGAAAACATGAGCTAAATTTGTCAATCGATCAATGATCACCCAAATGGAATCATGTCCTTTGGATGTCCTTGGGAGGACAACTACAAATTCCATGGTTACATGGTCCCATTTCCACTATGGAATTAAGAAAGGCTATAATGTCCTTACAAGATTTTGATGCTTTTCCATGACCTATTGACAAATTGGGCACCTGACCCCAAACTCTTCCCCATCATCCTTCAAACTTGGACTCTACTAAAAATCCTTCATATTATGATATATCCTTGTACTTCTAGAATGCATTGTGTACATTGAGGAATGAACCTCCTCAAGTACCATCTCTCTTACACCGCCAACATTGGGAACCACCATCTAGTTGTGAAAGCACATTATCTCATAATCTTGCTCATGAAAGCCATCATGCTTCCTGTTGCCAAACTATGATTTGATGTTTTATATTACAATATCATACTTATGTGCATCTCTGATCTATTGTACCAATATCAGCTTCACTTATAATTGTGCTAACAAAACTACTAATAAGGAGACATTCAACTATACATTCATCTATATAAGAGACACCACCATGTCCTATTTGTGACACACCATGGAGGGAAACTGCTCTTTATATGTAGACAATGACAAAGATGACTTACTTCTCAATGCATTAGACACTAGATTTAGTTTTCTAGAGTGGTTCTCTATCGTACATTCATAGTCCTTGATCAACTTTGTCCATCTTCTATGCCTCATATTCAACTCCTACTTTGATAAGATACACTAAAGATTCTTGTGATATGTGAAGATTTGTCTCTTTTCGCCATATAGATAGTGCCTCCAAATCTAAAAAACAAGAACCAAGGCTACTAACTCCAAGTAATGAATTGGTAGTTTTTCTCATATTTCTTAATATGTTGAGCAGCAAAGAAAGTTAAATTATTTTCATACATCAACACACATCGCAACACATTCTTGGAAGTATAGAAATAAATGATGTAGCCTTTCCCAGGATCTAACAACACCAACACTGGAGCACTCACTGAAAACTAAAAAGAACACTAACACTTGTCATTCATAGAAAAAGGAACACCCTTACTAGTTAGTCTGATTAAAGGTAGAGCAACTGCACTAAATTTCTTATTAAATTTCATATACTAACCAACTAGACCTAAGAAGCGTCAAACCATAGTCGGTGTCTTGGGATGCTCCCACTTCAACATTGACTTAACCTTCTTAGAGTCTACACAAATACCCGTTGTAGATATGACATGACCAAGAAAGACACCTTGGTCAACCAAGACTCACACTGACAGAACTAAGCATGCAACCAAGGCTTCTAAACAACTCCAACGCTTGAAGAATATGTTATCATGTTGTTGACTATCCCTGGAGTACATCAAAATGTCATTTATGAAAACCATCACAAAATGATCAAGATACAATCTGAACACTTTGTTCATCAAGTCCATAAATACTATTGGTGCATTGGTTAGCCCAAATGACATAACTACATACTCATGATGACCATACCTAGCCCTCAAAGCAGTCTTAGGTACATTATCTACCTTGATCCTCAAATGGTGATGTCTTGACCTTAGGTATGTATTTGAGAAAAGTATAGCACATCTCAGTTGATCACACAGATCAGGTATCCTTGGTAGCGGATACTTGTTCTTCACTATGACACTATTCAACTATGGATAGTCTATGAAAAGCCCCACATAATCGTTGTTCTTCTTAACAAACTACACTGGAGTACCCCCAAGGGGAAGTTCTCAGTCATATCAAACCTTTCACCAACAACTCTTGCAACTATTTCTTCAACTCTTTCATCTTAGTTGGTGTCATCCTATAGGGTGGCTGAGATATGGGTTGTGTAATAGGGACTAGGTTGATTTTTAAAAAAATCTCTCTAGGAGGTGCAACACTAGGAAAATCATCTAGGAAAACGTCATCAAACTCAAACATGACATTTACGCCATGGATACTAGGGCTCATCACCTCAGTATCCCCAACATGTTCCATGAAAGATTCACATCCTTGTCTCATCAACTTCTCTACTATCACAACTAACACCTGACATGTAGAAGGAATGTTCATGTCTCCTTATAAGGTCTAATAGACATCCTTATAAGCAAACATCGCAACATTGGAACCACAGTTTAAAATTACCTTGTACTTCTCCAAGGAATCCATCCCTAAGATCACATTAAACTCATGCATATCAAGTGGCATGAGACCAACTTGAATGTTGCATTGTGACAAAGAAAGAATGCAGAATGGAAATACCTCCTACAACACCTTGGAATCAACTAAAGGGGTTTCTAACTAGCGGTTATCAGTTCTACAACAAACAAGCAAGTTATACTTATTTATAACCTCTTTGGTTATAAAGGAGTGTGCCACACCTGGTTCAACCAAAAAATATATAAAGGTAGAAGTAGATAAGTCAGAATGAAAATGTTCCAGCTGACTAGTGATGACCCATGGGTGGACTAATCCTTTTGGCTGACTCATGGTGTAGAATCTATTTGTTGCCTATAGTCATCCTCAACCTCTTCTAGCTAGTCCTAAAGACCCTATCCATGGTGAACTTCCATGACTTCTACTACCACTGCTACTATATTGTTGTTTTTTTGGCTCTACCTTGGTTGTTATGTAACCTCCTGGTTTTTCATGGGGCAAGACCATCTCATATGCTGAACCTAAGTTCACTTGAAGCACGTCCTTGTATCATATTACGACCTAGATGACCCCATCACATACACAAATCCAGAACAGTTCATCCTAGTTTGCGAAAAACTATGCATTCCCCCTTGCTTGGAGACCATTGCGATGGTTCTTGTAATGTTGTCATAGAAAAATTCAACCTCTATTATGACTACCTCTATTTCTTGAAACTGCCTGATTGTTGTCCCTAGAATTGGGCTAACCTATTTTTTGAACTAGCTTCTCAATACTCCATTGTCGTTCCTCTCTATCTCTTAACAAACTCCACAGAAGTGGAAAACTTTTCAAGGGAATTCAAATTAGATGATGTCCTTGCCAACTAGGCATTCAAGTCCTTGAACCTTCTAATATTCTCGTTCATTGTGGTTGCCATGTGAGGATAAAACCTCAACAACTTCATAAACTTCTCCTCATAGTCATTAACAGATCACAATCCATGTGTAGGTGAACAAACTAAGTCATCTTGTCTTCTAGATACGTCTCTAGGAAGTAACGACTAACAAACTCCCACCACAACTCCTCCCAACTAATTTCCTTTCACAATTTCTTCACTTCCTCTATGGTCCACAAATGTCTAGCACTACCCTTCAAAAGGTATATCACATGCTTCACCTCATCCTCCTCTGTGATATTCTTGATCTTGAACACCTTCTCTAGCTCTATCAACCACATATCCATGACTATTCGGTCCACTGTGTGTGTATACTATGTGGCTCCCACACACTTCAGCCTCTCAAAGGTCTTCCCCGGACCTTGCGACTCAGCATTTGGAGCAGGCACCCTTCGTTGAGGTACATTCACTGTTTAGATAGTTTTGTGATCATCGCCATAATCTATTTGAAAACATATTAAAAATTTGGACCAATTATGGTCCTAGGGTCAAAGGGGTGTGGGGAAAAACTGTTCTAGCCTCGTCTTGGGTACCTCTCCTTCTTGTACCCTTCTTCCACTGCCACCTCTAGGTGCCATAAAACTAGTCTTAGAATGTTCTTCACATTCTTCAGACATATCTACATAACCATAAACCATGTATGATATGTTGGATACATAAGAACAAACACAACACCTTAAGTCATATGTACATGAAGAAAAAACAAACCTAAAGATCTAATACCACCAAATGTGATAAACTGCTAGGATAAATGAGATTATTTAAAAATCAAGATGTTGATCAAACATTAATTAATCATATTACCAAAAAAGTTTAAAATAAAAATCAAATAAAATTTTCCAAATATTTCAAATGAAACAATGGTGCAAAGGTCCAATTTCACATGTATTTTCTTACCAAGATACTTTACATGATTAGTGACCTCAGCTAAAACCTATTTACAAAAGGTGTTGTCCAAATATTTACAACATTTACATTCATCATGGCATAATTCAAAAATCTTTAGTTGATATACACGATATACAAATTCTTGTACCTGGATCAGAGAGTACATGTATGACTCTAGAACTCAACATCAAACCACAATAGCCACTTGAGATCTACTAATATCCAAAGTGGGCCTCCTAATCACCACAAGTTTGACAGTGTTGTTGATCACCTAAAAAGGTGTGGAAACCCATGAGGTGATGCCCATGTCGTAGTGATATTATATAATCTATAATATTATGTATTTCTTACAAGAAGGTTATATAAATAAAGTAGTTAAGGAGATCATTTGACATATGAGAAAGACTGAGTAATATGTATATAAAATGTTCAACCATAATTAAAGGTTACATGTATATGTAATTACACTTTACAAGATATGAATCGCATATAATTCTAGTAGTAAAGCAAGTCATTGACTATCATCCAATGTGATTTGCCAAAGAAACCTATCAAGTATACTAAATGGTTGAGTTACTAATTTTATTACGCCCTGGGTAGTTTCAGGCGTACCACTCAAACTACTAGTTGACCACTGTGAATTCACAATCAACCCCATATAAGTTCTTGGATGTTCATAATCATAAGGATCTTTTCCCCTCAGTTGGTATGAGTAACAATGTAGTGGAACATTGGCCCAACTACTAAAAATGGCTTGGTCCATCCTTGGTACATAGGCCATTACACCTGAACTAGTTTATAAAGCCTTCAATATGAGTTATGACAGAAGTTGCTCTCAACACATATAAACTCTTAGATATGTCTTCGAGCACTCTCTAAAAGGATTTGGATTGTAGAGATATACCCTCCATGCAAACACATATACTCAGTAGATATGACTCTGAACACCTCTTGGGATTATTCATTTCACGATGCAACAAATTCTATCACTAAGATGTCTCTATGGGTTTAGGAAACTACATGATTAGTGATACACTTGATTAATTATGTTATTTAAGTATTTTGATTGAATCTATCAAGTTAGATAAAAGCTCCAAAATAATTCTCCAAAATAAAAATAAAATTTCAGGTTACAACTTCAGAAGCTATAAAATGTATGAAACATGTTCCATGTTATTCTATCATGGTATATTTAATCACCCATGGCCATATAGTGGCCTAAACACCAAACTAGGGTGCATAACATCCTAAAAAGTCACTTAAAAAAATTGTATTAATTTCCTATAGGAACATATTATCCATTAAAATTTTGAGAGAATATTCCGTCATGACCGACCTATATACAATTTTAAAGTTTTATTCCAACATTCAGAACCCCACAACTATAATACGGGGTGTGATGTACTAAATCAAGATTATTCCACATGGACACGGGTGGTATGTGTTAAGAATGGGGAGCCTTATCTTAGTTACACCAACCAAAGAGTGACATAAAGTTTTGTTTTCCATATGTAATAGTTTTACTTCAACAAACAAGCAAGTAAAATTAGGAAAACAAAACAAAGAGTGGAATAAGAGAATAAGAAAGATCAAAGAGTAAGATATGAAGTATATATGGGTTACTTGGATTAGGTTTCACCATCTAAGATAACTAACTAACAAGCAAAACTCACAACCATTGTATACCCTTAGCAAGTTTTCAACAAATCATCATAAGTCTATATTCCCTTCTCTCTCAAGATTAGGATAGATCTAGATTATAAGGTTGTTTGTATCTCTCTTGAGATGGAAAATAAACTATAACAACCAAATGATATGATCATTAGCTTCAGAATTACAACATTCTCATGCATTCATGCAACTCCATAACACTTATATATAGGTTAGTACTACTCTTCTGAGGTACTAAAGATCAAACAATACAATATGGTAGCTAAGCATGCAATTGAAGCATTAATATCAAGAGTATGGAGATAAAATTTCTAAGAGCATGTATTCAATGGATACAATTATTTTCATGCTGAACGAGCCTTAGTAGCTACTCTCAAACTAAGCTATATGTTTAGACACTCATGGCATTGAGTATCATTATGGTTATATAAGTATAATGAGAGATGGAAATGGATGATGAAATAGAATGAAAGTGATGGAGTGAAGTCGACAGATTCAGAGAAGAAGAGAAGGGATACACTAAAAGTGACCATGGCTGGTCAAGGTCGATGGAAAGATCCTCCAATCTAATTTTTTTGTGGGTAGTGCGGATTAGTGTTCATCATACTCATTCTATTGAGGGAGGAATGGAGGAATCTTGGTGGTGGACATTAGGGGTAGATCTTTAGACTTCTGTTTGTTGACCTTCACAAACCAATGAACAAGTGGTTTCCAATGGTGAGTGTGATCTCTGACAACTCTATGTATATCCTTAGTGTAGTGACCCCTTGCATTGTGCCTCACAAGTCCTATTTATAGCTTTTCTCTGATGCACTTTACTTGCACCACAAGTCTCAACACGTGCCTCGGGGCATGCACTTAACTACCTTGAATGACTGTTATCTAGTACTACCATCAGTTTGTTGGATTCATAGAGGAGACATTGGTTATGCCCCCCTTTTTTGTTCTTGGTCATCAATAGATGGATTGTAGATCATCGAGTCTTGGGAGCTATCAAGACATCGGGTTTGGGATCCAATGCTTTGATGGCTAAAGATTGTTTGACTTAGTAGATATTGGTGGACCATCAGTCTAAAGATCCAATGGTTGCACTAAATTTAGGGTCCACATAGTTTTCCAGGTCGGACAATGGTGTTGACATCTGATGGTGAACCTAACTGGATGCTTGACTAGCCATCAATTATTGAGAATCGATGGTCATACTGACTACCCGCCCCAGGTCTACCTCTACTGGGTCATTGGTTTGGGAACTGATGGTAGATCTGAAGGTGCCCTGGGATCTATAAATGGCCTATATTAGATGTGCAAAACTGATTTACATCCTACCTTATAGTAAAAACCACCCTTTGACAAGTTCTTGCATGTGAACCAGTAGTTATTTTCAAACCAATGTATTGTGGCATACATGTGAAAAATAGGGGAAAGTTAGGGTAACTCTACATAAAGAGAGAAGATTAGAAGGAAAATTAGGCATAATATGTACACAAAATTGGATGTTATCAACCCTCCAAAACTTAGAGTCTAGCTTGTCCTCAAGGTAATAAATAGAATTAAGGCTTCGAGAAAATGTTAGGGATTTATTTGTTTAGTGTTTGGTCCACTTGTTAACCATATCTTCATATCATCCTTAGGTCAAGTTCTCTACGAGATAACTTGGATTTCCTACTATATTCCCAATTTCCTCCCCCTTCATTGTAGAACTATATTTCCCCATATGCCTGTGTATCTTCTTTTTAGGAAAGTCCCCTTCACGAAACACACCAAACCTCATTTCCAATCTGTACTCATGAAAAATTCCATAGAGATAGCTTTCACACCTAAATTTTACTTTTTTGGGTGAACCTAGCTAAAGGTGTAAAGGTGGGTCGGGGCTTCTTCTGTCTCCTATCTTTCTAGGGCATGTTCAACCATGGGGAAAATTGTAAAATAGTGTTAGTCATCTATTAGTCCTGGTGCATATTCAAGTGGTAATGTGATATTACATTTGAGAGACATGTGTGTAATTTGTTGTGTTCTAGGGTTCACTCCTAGGCATGACATATCTGCATTTTTTTATGTCATAATACACCATCCAGATGGAGCCCTTCAGCATCTTGATGAGCACAACTTTCATGCTTTTCTTCACAACTGGCTTTCATACTTCCTCTCAAGGCTTATAGAAAATGGGATTTTTAGGGAAAAGTAGGATGTTGTGCCGCTTTTGATCCCATAGTGGGGATTTCAAGTACTAGAAGGGGTATTTTTGTCCTCTGTGTTGGTGTTTGCATTTTTTATAGGGAAATAGGGCTACAGAGAAGGCAAAAAAAATAAAAATTTAGCTTCCATATTCCCCTTATAATAGAATATCATGTCAACAACTATATAATGGGAAGGATGGTTTTGAGGTTATTCCTTGTCCTGGAGAAAGTCTAGTGACAATTCCCTCGATGCAATATGCATCTTTCTTCAAGTCACACCCAAGCAATGTCTACATCAGCTCCTAGTTTATCACCATGGACAACAACTTGATGTTGTCCTCTCAGCGGTAGGAAACAACCTCCTCACGTATATAGTAGTCCACATAAACCACCAAGAACTCCTATTTGTAATGCCCGGGCCCACTACCCTAGGCACTAGTAGAGTTTCAAGAATGACGACTGGCTCCACAGACCACCACTAGCCTTAACTATGTGCTTTTTCCTCACTCACGCACGTACCAGGATCAACTTCCCGACAGGTCACGCATCCCAATATTACTCCAAGCTGAACACACTTAACTATGGAGTTCTTAGTGATGGACTCCTGGAAAAGGAGGTGCACCTTGGTGATATGGATAGTCCAACCATTCCTTTTAAGATCATGTTATCTGAGGCCTCAAATCATGGGATGTTACAATCTCCCCCACTTAGACTCTTGACGTCCTAGTCAAGGCTCAACTATATGGCCTCATAATCTGACCCCATTTTAGTGCAGACCTACAATGGCCCATGGACACCCAGCTACCCTATCTGTAATGCCCGGGCCCACTACCCTAGGCACTAGTAGAGTTTCAAGAATGACGACTGGCCCCACAGACCACCACTAGCCTTAACAATGTGCTTTGTCCTCACTCACGCACATTCCAAGATCAACTTCCCGACAGGTCACCCATCCCAATATTACTCCAAGCTGAACACACTTAACTATGGAGTTCTTAGTGATGGACTCCCGGAAAAGGAGGTGTACCTTGGTGATATGGATAGTCCAACCATTCCTTTTAAGATCATGTTATTTGAGGCCTCAAATCATGGGATGTTACAATCTCCCCCACTTAGACTCTTGACATCCTCGTCAAGGCTCAACTATATTGCCTCATAATCTGACCCCATTTCAGTGCAGACCTACAACGACCCGTGGACACCCAGCTCCCGATCACAAAATACCAATGCCAGGGTGGCTACGTCAACCATGGATAGCCCTTTCCTACATGCCTGGACCGCACGGCTCAAGACTAGCATGACACATGTCCATGTGGGATCCAACTACTGGAGGGGTTATGGCTATGATACCATTTGTAATGCTCAGGCCCACTGCCCTAGGCTCTAGTAGAGTTTCAAGAATGACGACTGGCCCCACAGACCACCACTAGCCTTAACTACGTGCTTTGTCCTCACTCACGCACATGCCAGGATCAACTTCCTGACAGGTCACCCATCCCAGTATTACTTCAGGCTGAGCACACTTAACTATAGAGTTCTTAGTGATGGGCTCCCGAAAAAGGAGGTGTACCTTGGTGATATGGATAGTCCAACCATTCCTTTTGAGATCATGTTATCTGAGGCCTCATATCCTGGGATGTTACACTATCATTCTAGATGAATGTATAAAAAGGAGTTGTCCCCTTTTACTTGGTGTGTTATCACCAACTTGTTCTCCCACAATTGAACTCCCTTGTTATCCATCCCTTTATCTGTTAGGACTTAATCGGGTTCTATCAGTTACCACAACCAAAGAAGACAAAAATTCTTAGAGCAATTGATGTTGCTTTTGGGAAGCCCCCAAAACTCCTCTATTTATAGGAGGGTCAGGGTCAGGGTTCCCAGTATGTAAAGGAGTCAAACGGTACATGACTTCATGAATTTTTGCATACTATGAGTGGAAAAATGATTTGTTTATAGGTGAATCGATTGGTTGACATGTGAGAAGAGCAATTCAACCCTTGAACCGGTCATTTCATCTTGTTTTCCGATCACAATTGTATTGGCAATTAATGTCCAATTAATGCATAACATGATGCAACACTAATCCTTTATGTAATCAAATTGATTAGTGAACTAGGTGGTTCATCCCATGCAATGATTTTTTGATCGGCCTTGATGTAATTGGTTCACTCAGTGAATCAGACGGTTCATGCCCTAGTTCAACTATTATTCAACCAATGCAATTTGCAATCAACCTAACACTCCAATCGATCAGTTCAACACTTGAACTGGTCAGTTCAAAGTTCATTCAGTCAATTGTTTCAATTGAATACCAAAACACTTTAGTAATGAAGTTAAGCTCTTCTAGATCACAACTCTATTATTGAGGAAAAATACAAATCCTAATTGTGATTGGTAATCATCTTTTTTATTTAGTAAGCTTGCATCGGTGTAAACTTTTACCACCAACTTTTCCTCTCCATGTAGACCTATAACTGATCCTTAGTTCTTCTCAAGTACTTAAGGATGTTCTTCATGACTGTCCAGTAAGCATCATCTAGATCTGGCTAATATCTTCTCATCATGCTTAAGGCATATATGACATCAAGACGAGTATAAAACATTATGTACATCATGGATCAAATTGCAAATTCATATGGAATCCTACTCATGTGTTCCCTTTCTATACAAGAATTGGGACATTGGGCTCTAAAGATGGTAACTCCATGAGTCATGGGCAGGTTTCCTCTCTTTGAGTCCTCCATGTTGAACCTCTTCAACACTTTGTCAATGTATGTTGTTTGACTTAGTCCAAGAAGCCTTCTAGATCTATTTAACTAGATCTTGATTCCCAAAATATAGGATGCTTCGACTAAGTCCTTCATAGAAAAAGATTTTCTCAACTAGGTCTTTACCATCTATAAAGTAGGGATGTCATTCCCCATCAATAGTATGTCATCTACATATAATATGAGGAATACAATCATGCTCCTACCAACCTTCTTGTACACACAAGGTTCATATTCATATTGAGTAAAGCCAAATTCTTTGAATGTTATGTTAAATTGAAGATTCCAGGTCAGAGATGCTTACTTCAATTGATAGATTGACCTTGGTAGCATACTAACTTTATTTTCAACCTTTTTATTTAATCTTAGGATAGCCAAAAAAATAATATCCTTATGTTTTCTTAGGATAGACAACAAAATAATATTTTTCTGATTTGGGTCTAGGATTTTTCGGGAAACTTCTTTCTCACATAAGCTTCAAAACCCCAAATCTCCATAAAAGACACATTGGGACACTTCCTATATCATATCTCATATGGCGTCTTTTGAACCGATTTATATGGTACATGGTTTAGTGTAAACACGGTGGTTTCGAAAGCATAACCCCAGAAGTTAGTCACAAGTTTAGCTAAACTCATCATTGATCGCCCCATATCTAGCAGTGTGTGATTCCTTCTTTTTGATAAACCACCATGTTGTGGCGTTCTAGGCAGAGTCCATTGTGATAAGATACCACAGGCTCTCATAAGGTCCTCAAACTCTTGGCATAAGTATTCTCCATTATGATCCGAACAAAGTGTCTTACCATGTTTTCCAAGTTGGTTTTGTACTTCATTCATGAAATCTTTGAACTCTTTAAGGGATTCTGACTTATGATTCATCAGGTCAACATAACCATACCTACTAAAGTCATCAATGAAGGTAATGAAGTATTAATACCTACCTCTAGCATTTGTTCTAAAAGGGCCACATACACCAGTATGTATGAGTCCTAATAGATCAGTAGCCCTCTCATTGTTATCAGTGAAGGGAGTCTTGTTCATCTTGCCCAACAAACAAGATTCACATGTGTCTATTGATTCAAAATAAAAAGAGTTCAGATAACCATCTTTATGGATTCAAGATATGTGATTCTCATATATGTGTCCCAGAAAAAAATACCAAAGATATGTTTTGTTTGAGTTATCATGTTTTACTCTTTTGGTATTTACTTTATAAACATATGTCTTTAGATCCTGCAAATACATACCATAAGACATCGAAGCACTCTCATAAAAGATCTCATCTTTTGAAATAGAACATCAACCACTCTTAATATGAAGTTCATATCCATCCTTGTCAATGCAAGATACAAAAATAATGTTTCTATTTATGGAAGGTACATAATAGTAGTTCACCAAATTTATTACAAGCGCTATGTATAGAGGTAAATTATAGGTTCCAACTACAGTGACAAAAACTCTTGCTCCATTTGCGACTTGTAGTTCGACCTTACTCTTTATTAAAGGCTTACTTCTTTTAGATCATGTATATTGGAGCATATGTGAGATCCAGATATGGTATCTGCTACACATGATGAAGAAATAGATAAATTTATCTCAATAATGTATATACCTGAAGTGAAGATCTCTATCCCCATTTTCTTCTTCCTAAATGCCTTCAAGTAAAAAGGACAGGTTCCTCTTGTAGTTTTCTTTCTCCTTATCATAAGTGTTGAATATCTGAGTTAATGCTTAAATGAAGAACTCTTCATGGCCTTTCTTTCATCCTTAGACTCCACTCCACTGATCACCATCTTGGATTTTTCCTTCTTCATTCTTGGGTTGGCATTAATTATCATGTCAAGAAAATCTGACAATGGTATGGCCATGTTATTCAAATGGTAACACTCAATAAAATGATTATATGATTCAGCAAACAATTGTAGAGTCATACTCATGGCCAACTCTTGGATCAAAGAGAATGTCAGTTCTTCTAGATGTTCCACATGTCCAATCATATTGAGAACATGGGTCTCTATTGGATCTCCCTCTATCATATAATACTACCTTTCATTCATTGTATGATTATGATTCACGTTCTTAAGATTTGTTACCATCTCAAGTATCCCCATGTCTTCACACCCACTTCCCTCACACCTACATAGTGTCTTTTGAAGTGGATTGCCAAGAAATTCTCTTTCATTAGAAGAAGGAGACCAGATCAAGTGTCGTGGGGATGGATGGTTTGACCTTGATTGTGCCTTGCTGAAATGACACAAGAATCACCACAATGCTTTCTTGTTTGGGCTCTCTCGACTACCTCTTTCAAATGATGCCCCGGTTTGAATGGTTATAGGAAAGAGAGCTCATGCCACTCATAGTTCATGCAGCTTATCATACGGTGCTCTATGTCTAAAGCATCATTGGCATGTTTCTAGTAAGCATCCACCTCAACCCTAGGTGCATCAACAGCAAGTATTTTTAGAACATGTTTGTCTAGGACATAGAGCTTATGTTCATCATTCAGAACCCTTCTCAAAGTCTAGAACTAGTTGTGGAAATTTGTCACGTTAAGCTTGTCCTTCCTAAGGACTAATCACAATGATGATTTGATTGCCATTTCATTCTACAAGGGAAAATTTCCATTTTGTCAAAACACATTTGATTTGATTTGAATGAAATTTGACAATATTTAATTAGGGCTTAAATTAATTATTGCTTCCACTATTTTGTTCATTTTGATAGCCCTCACATATCAGTTTAGAATATTACAATGTACAACCTTCTACTGTGCCAAGATAAAAAATAATTAAATTATTACCTAGACAATGCTATCATACATAATCAGTCATTAAGGTAGGCAAAATTTTCCAATTGTATCTTATGAAATTATTGGATGGATGATATGCACAACTCTTTTACATAGTCATTTTCATGCTTGTAAGTGCTTAATCTCACTAAGGTCACCTATTTAAGCCTAACCCAAAAAACCAACATGATAGTAATGCACCCTTCCTGGCATGCCCACATAACTGCCATCACATTTCTATGAGATGGACTGTGCACCATGCTTGGCATGCCCTGCATAGTCGATCAAGCTTATCATGTGTGTTGCTAATGGAAAACATCTTTTACTTAATATGTTCTTGAGGGGGATGTATTTATAAATACATATACATATCCAATCACTGCATGCATATAGTACATATCATATGCATGCTATATCCCACAAATGTAAACATACAATAAGACATAAGCGATAGTTATGGACATACTATTGTTATTCCTTGGAGTCACAAGGAATTACCACCACATAAGGTCTACATCACATGAAAAAACACATTTTTTGATGAAGATATGTCTCAAAAAATCTGGGTGGATTGGTTTAACCCTTGAAACTATCATCTTGCCTCTTGGTTGGTCGGTTGGTTGTCTCCCTGGTCATTTGGTCTCTAGTCCACCATCTTTAGGATCCTCTAGTCAATCGGTTGGGGCCACTAGCTGATTAGTTTGGCTCATCCCGTTGTCAGTCCTCATCAATCCTCCAGTCAGTTGTCTCATCTTTCAGACTGTCAGTTCATTTGGTGCTGAGTGTTATCTTTGTTGTAGCAAGAAAATTAAACTATCCTAATTCTATTACATACTACATGATAACCACAAGTTACATTTGAGAGGAGCATAGGTAGGAGAGAATAATACTTTTACAATTGGAAGAGAAGGTAGCGGCTTGGTATGCAATCCGAGATATAAATTGGAATAAGCCAACACAACCACCATACATTGACATCTCTGGTTATTGGTCATAAACATGCTACACATCCACCATAAAAACTAGCTTTTAGGGAGACACATGTAAGTTTATATATATATATATATATATATATATATATATATATATATATCACATACATATTAGTTTGGAATCATATATGGTATTTAATCGGATAAGCACATTAATTAGTTTAAGTATATACACCATATGTAATAAATAAATGAATAGACAAAAATTCATTCATGTCAATTATCCCAAAACACAGTAAATCAACCTATCTCTGATACCACTATAGAGAAATTTGGCTATAGAGTAGGAAGTGGAAACAAAAATTTAGCTGCCATATTCCCCTTATAATAGTAGATCGCATCAACATCTATATAACGGGAAGGATGGTTTTGAGGTAATACCTAGTCCTGGAGAAAGTCTAGCGACAATTCCCTCAATGTAGTATGCATCTTTCTACAATTTGTACCCAAATAACGTCTATAGCACCTCCTGGTTGATCACCATACAAAATCTTGATGTTGTCCTCCTAGCGGAAGGCAACAACCTACTTTCATTTATAGTAGTCCTCACAGACCATCGGGAACTCCTATCGTTCTAAATGAGTGAACATGAAGGAGTTGTCCCCTTCTAGTTAGTGTACTAGAACCAACTTGCTTATCCAAAATTGTTCTCCCTTACTATCCCTCCCTTTATCGAGTTGGACTTTCTCAAGTTCTATCTATTATTACAACTAGATAACACAACAAGTGCTAGAGAAACTTATGTTGTTTCTAGGAATCCCCTTGTAACATCCTGATCTTCCGCCCAAGTTAAAACTCCTTATTTAGGTTTTTTTGGTAAAAATAAGATTCTTTGGGAATTTATTAGTAAAATAAATTTTAATATTAAAATACTATATTTTGATTGCTTTAAAAACTTTTATATATTGAAAATATAGTTACGGTACTTTTTGTCAAATTTTGAAAAAAGAAATGATTTGGTGGGTAAGCACACAAGCAGGTAGTTGGGTGGCAAGCATATAGATGGATAGCAAATAGGTAGCTTGAGAAAGCACATTAGTTGGTGAAGAAAGTAGGTGAGTGGCATGCTCCATTCCTTGACACCTAGCACCTCCAAATGTTGACACCTATCCTACCATGTGTCAACCAACCTTTAATAACTATCTCGATATGACAAATATGCTTCCATGTGTCATATAGCAATTATTGAGATGACACCTAACCATCCATGTGTAACCCAACTAGTAAACATCCACCTAAAGATGACATCTTACATCCATGTGTCATCCACACACTTTTTGCAACTAGGACCATGCTACCCTCCACTATTCCTATATATAGAACCCTCATTCACCCCACCATAATCACAAGTTCTCCCCTCTTCATCCCAAAGCAAAGGTGAACGTCCCTTTTTCCTCCTTTCCCATCTCCTTCACTGTAAACCTCCCATATCTCACTAGATTATCAAACTACTCTCTCTTTCTCAATTTTAGTGAAAGGAACCACCTCCCAAAAAACACTCTCTCTATATAAACCTACTACCTCCTTCCTCCACCATAGTAAGAGATACCCAATACTATGTCTTCCATAGTATCCTTTCTCTAGAATATATAAGCCATCTCTCTTCTCCCCTAGTGAGAGAAACCCTAGAAGCTGATCTAGATAGGAACGAGGATCGAGGTAATGGAAAATGCGGCAAAATGCTGCCCAAATATATCAAGATTGGATATATTTAATGATTATATGGTCTTCTTGTGTAAAAATGTATTAAGGAAATATTAAGGTATGGTTTTGGATATTTTCACATCTTAACATAATCTTTTAGGTCACCATTAATGAAGAGTAGGGTATAGTTTCATGATTTATTGTGGTCCTCACTCCTTATAATAGTCTCTTATGTAAGCATCAACTGGAAGTATGATTTCATATGATATTCACTTCTTGACTTAATCTCTTGTATCACCACTAATGAAAAGTAGATTTTATTATGGTTTAGTATAGTTAAGTATAATCTTCACTCCTCATCATGATCCCTTATATAAACATCAATGAAAAATATGGTTTATTATGGTTTGATATTTTTTAGTATGGTACTCAATTATTATCATAATCAATGATATAAACATCAATGAAAAGCATGATTTGTATGGTTTGGCTTATGCTTTGTAAAGAGTGGGTAAATGATATACTATATACAAATATTTTATTAATAATCTAGATATGAATATAAATGGAATTCCTTTCCATACCCTAAGATCTTACATCAAGTTAGGATCCTAGATGATAATTATGCATGCCTTTGTATATTCTAGTTATATTCTCATTTGATGTCCTTTATATCTCCCTATTATTGAGTCATGTGATATTGTTGGAAAGTGGAATTCCATAAGACATTTCTAAGGTGACTAGGAGCCTATTTCACTGATGCTTGTAGCCAGTAAAGACGAAAGGTTATTTAATTGGTTTCATCTTCACACGGGGGGACTCCCTAACCTTTTGCATACTCCTAGCCATTGATTTTTCTGATTTAATTCCATAATCCCACAAATTTACATTTTAGGTGTCATAGTGAAATACTCAACTAGTGATTCATTTATTCATGGCTACCATTTTACCTCATTAACTCTTACTAGTAATCTAATTGAATTGTATATCTTTGATGAAGTCCTTTTGCTTCTAAACCTCATCTTGGGAGATGTGTTCGTAATAGAGTCAGTATGTCTTGGCCATGGTTTGATACATTTGGGATCCAGATCTAAGTCCTTTGGAGTCAAGGATGGATGATTATAATTCTCTACCATACTCAGGCCCACACTTGGGTTAGTCATGTAGAGTTAGGCATGATCATGTTAGTAATGGGGAATAATCTCCTGCAAAGATTAAGCATTCTAACTAATGATACTCCATGTGGCATTTTGTGCAAGGAGCACCCTCTACCGGTCTTAGAAAGACGACTGGTGGCTTTATGCGGTACTCTGATTTATTGTAAAGAGCATGCAATGTGAACGAGTGGATGGGGGTGTGCCAGGGTACTTACAGGTGTTTTGGTGACCCTAATGGACTAAAGTCTTAGCTAAGCAAGTTTTTGTGGTTGCAGGCCAGTTGCCCAAGGTGAATTGACACATTCTTAGAGATTTGTAGTTAAACTCATTTATGGCATAAGGTCTCCCTTTTTGTTGTCTTTGTTTGAGAAATACCAATAATTCTGATTATGCTCCACTGTATCGGTCTAACATTTTGATAAATTTGTCATCTGATAAATTCTTTATGAATATACATACATGCACATTCATTATCCATTAAACTAGTAGATGGTCTCTAATATTGGTCTAAACTTTTGATTCTTGAGTAATATATTAAGAATGTAGTTCTGTTAATAGTGTCTTGTTTCTTATCTCTATTTTTCCATACTTAGACATTTGTCTAACCCATACTCCCCCACTTGGGCTATGACATATTCTTCCATGATGTAGATTATTATTTGTAGGACTTTTCCTTGTGGAAGACTCGTCTTAAAAATATCTTGAAGGGTGCCAAGAACCAAAGACGGATCAAGCTTAATTTTTAAACTCGTGTATCATTTATGATTGATGTAGGATATAATGTAAGATACCTTTTGTAAGGGTGTAATATTTTGAAATGAAATATTTCTTATCTCACTCTTATGCTTTGATTCTTGGTGCCATATTAATGGCTTAGTTTCAGCTAAATGATTTTTGAAGGAAGAAACTCAGGTGGTTGAATCAAGGATGTTACAGAGACGGTATCAGAGCAACAAGATGAGACCTTACACAAGGAAAATTATAGAAACATAAACTTAAAACTAAAGTTAGTATAACCTTAAGTAGAATAGACTAAGATAACTCATAAACTAAAACTTATAATTTTCGAGGGAAAAAATTCTTTGAAGGGGTGGTATATGTAGCATCATGATCTTCCGCCCAAGTTAAAACTCCTTATTTAGGTTTTTTTTGTTAAAACAAGCTTCTTTGGAAATTTATTAGTAAAATAATTATAATATTAAAATACTATATTTTGATTGCTTTAAAACTTTTATATATTGAAAATATAATTACGGTACTATTGTCAAATTTAAAAAAAATTGGTGGGTAAGCACACAAGCAGGTAGCTGGGTGCCAAGCAAGATGCTTATGGAAGCTATCATATAGATGGATTGCAAGTAGGTAGCTTGAGCAAGCACATTAGTTGGTGAAGCAAGTAGGTGATTGCCATGCTCCTTTCCTTGACATCTAGCACCTCCAAGTGTTGACACCTATCCTACCATGTGTCAACCAACCTTTAATAACTATCTCCAGATGACACAACTGCTTCCATGTGTCATATAGAAATTCTTGAGATGACACCTAACAATCCATGTGTAACCTAACTAGTAAATATCTACCTAAAGATGACACCTTGCACCCATGTGTCATCCACACACTTTTTGCAATTAGTACCATCCTACCCTCTACCATTCCTATATATAGAACCCTCATTCACCCCACCATAATCACAAGTTCTCTCCTCTTCATCCCAAAGCAAAGGTGAACGTCCCTTTTCCCTCCTTTCCCATATCCTTCACCATAGACCTCACATCTCTCACTAGATTAGTGAACCACTCTCTCTTTCTCTATGTTAGTGAAAGGAACCACCTCCCAACAAAAACTCTCTCTATAGAAACCTACTACCTCCTTCCTCCACCATAGTAAGATAAACCCAATACTATGTCTTCTGCAATATCCTTTCTCTAGAATATCTACCCTAATGAGAGAAATACTAGAAGTTGATCTAGCTAGGAACGAGGATTGAGGTAATGGCAAATGAGACAGAATGCTGCCCAAATATATCAAGATTGGATATATTTAATGATTCTACGGTCTTCTTGTGGAAATATGTATTAAGGACATATAACAGTATGGTTTTGGATATTTTCACCTCTTGACATAATCTTTTAGGTCACCATTAATGAAAAGTAGGGTATAATATCATGATTTATTGTGGTCCTCACTCCTTATAATAGTCTCTTATGTAAGAATCAACTAAAAGTATGATTTCATATGATCTTCACTTCTTGACTTAATCTCTTGTATGACCACTACTGAAAAGTAGACTTTATTATGGTTTAGTATAATTAAGTATAATCTTCACTCCTTATCATGATCCCTTATATAAACAGCAATGAAAAATATGGTTTATTATGGGTTTATATTATTTAGTATGGTACTCAATTCTTATCATAATAAATGATATCAACATCAATGAAAAGCATGATTTGCATGGTTTTGCTTATGATTTGTAAAGAATGGGTAAATGATATACTATATACAAATATGTTATTAATAATCTAGATATGAATATCAATGGAATTCCTTTCCATTCCCTAAGATCTTACATCAAGTTAGGATCCTAGATGCTAATTAAGCATGCCTTTGTATATTCTAGTTCTATTCTCGTTTGATTTCCTTTATATCTCCCTATTATTGAGTCATGTGATATTGTTGGAAAGTGGAATTCCATTAAACATTTCTAAGTTGACTAGGAGCCTGTTTCACTATGCATGTATTCAATAAAGAGGAAAGGTTATTTAATTAGTTCCATCTTCACACAGGGGAATCCCAAACCTCTTACATGCTCCTGGCCATAGATTTGTCTGATTTAGTTCAACAATCCCACAAGTTTACATTTTAGGTGTCATAGTGAATTACTCAACTAGTGATTCATTTATTCATGGATACCATTTGACCTAATTAACTCTTAATAGTAATCTAATTCAATTGTATATCTTTGATGATGTCCTTTTACTTCTAAACCTCATCCTGGGAGATGTTTTCGTAATAGAATCGACATGTTTTGGCTGGGGATTGATACATTTGGTATCCAGATCTATGTTCTTTGGAGTCAGGGATGGATGAGTAGAATGCTCTACCATATCAGGCCCACACTTGGGTTGGTAATGTAGAGTCACGCATGATCATGTTAGTAATGGGGAATAAATCTTGCAAATATTAAGCATGCTAACTAATGACACTCCAAGTGATATTTTGTGTAAATAGCATCCTCTTCCGGTCTTGGAAAGGTGACCAGTGGTTGCATCTGGTAATCTGATCCATTATATAGAGCATGCAATGTGCACGAGTGGCTGGGGGTGTGTCAGGATACTTACAGGTGTTTTGGTGACCCTAATGGACTAAAGTCTTGGCTAAGAAAGTTTTTGTGGTTGCAGGCCAGTTGCCCATGGTGAAATCACACCTTCTCTGAGAGTTGTAGTTAAATTGGTTTATGGAATAAGTTCTCCCTTTTTGTTGTCTTTGTTTGAGAAATACCAATAATTCTGATTATGCTCCACTGTATCGGTCTTACATTTTGATAAAGTTGTCATATGATAATTTTTTATGAATATACATACATACACATTCCTTATCCATCAAACTAGTATATTGTCTATAATATTGGTCTAAACTTTTGATACTTGAGTAATATGTTAAGAATGTAGTTATGTTAATAGTGTCTTGTTTCTTATCTCTATTTTTCCATACTTGGACATTTGTCTAACCCATACTCCCCCACTTGGGTTGTGACATATTCTTCCATGTTGCAGATTATTATTTGTAGGACCTTTCCTTATGGAAGACTCATCTTGAAAAGATACTGAAGGGCGTCAAGAACCAAAGATTGATCAAGCTTAATTTTTAAACTCATGTATCATTTATGATTGATGTAGGAGATAATATAAAATACCTTTTGTAAGGGTGTAATATTTTGAAATGAAATATTTCTTATCTCAGTCTTATGCTTTTATTATTGGTTTCATATTAACGGCTTAGTTTCTGCTACTTGATTTTTGAAGGAAGAAAATCAGGTGGTTGAATCGAGAACGTTACACCCCTAGTGCCCCTCTATTTATAGGAGGGTCAGGGTTCCCAATATGTGTTGGAATCGAAGGACACAAGATATCATGAATTTTGACATCATGTGAGTGGTGAAATGATCGGGTTCACAGGTGAACCAATCAGTTGGCATGCAATTTGATTGATTCAACCCTTGAATTGGTCATTTCATCATGTTTCCCAATCACAATTGTATCGGAAATTAATATCCAATTAATTCATAACATGATGTCAACAATAATCTTTGATCCAATCAAATTGATCTGTGTATTGGGTAGTTCATCACATGAATGGTCATTTTATCAACCTTGAGCCGATTGGTTCATTCAGTGGACTGGTCAGTTCATGCCCTGGTTCAACTAATATTCAGCAATGCAATTTCCATTCAACTTGACACACCAAACGATTGATTAAACACTTGAATCAGGTGATTCATAGTTTAGTTAGTCAGTTGTTTCTTAAATTGAATCATAAACACTTTAATGATCTAGTTAAACATCATTCATGATTGAAATCCTATCCTATGTGTGTGACCGTATAGGTTCCAAGTTATGTTGGCAACGAATGTCCATAACTAGTTTAAGACATCAGAATCAATGAGTGGTATCTAGAAACACATCAATGCTACCCAAGTAATTGGGAAGTTGGAGAACAACTTTAACCTACAATCTATGATTGGTGTTACAATGTTTATATAGTTCCTTTGTCACTAATACTTAGATTGACTTGGAGGCATGGAATAGTCATCCTCTTTAAAGTTCAATCCATGTTCCTTGAACTAGAGTAGACTTTTTGAGATATATTTAAGTTGAATATCACATATTTATTCACATGAGCATGGCCATTCATTTCCCAGTCTCGCTTATCAAGTATATGGGATATCATACTCCTAGAGTAGGGAAAAATCCTATCTACATCACTCACAGTCATCCCCATGTGTCACACTGCACCTTTAGTCATCACCTTTATGGCAATCCTTAGAGAAGGTCATTGTGGATGATGTCAAAGTGCTCCAAATGACATGTGATAAGTGTAGTGACCTTAGGTATGATAGCCACAATCACTAAAAACACTATAAGAGATGATCCTGACTACCGATTATGGTTTCCATGTATCACTCTTATGGTGGGTTTTCTGATACATTGTTCTCTAACAAGTATCTATCTATTTGGTCTGACATCACATATCATTATTGATAAGATTATATCATCAGCCAACACACATTGTCATCTTGTGTGTTATTGTTATCTATCAACCTTCTACAATAACATCCGTCTAGTAACATTACATGAATGTATATACTCTTAGAATCTATATGATCTCATTTTTTAGGTTGTCAGCCCAAAAATGTATGTCATTGAGTAATATCATTGTTTAGACATTTATTATGTTACATTATTATCTCATAATTGAATAAAATAGAATAAATTGGAAGACTAACTTTGTTATTAATCAAATCATTTAAAAAATATGTCATTACAATCATCATATGAGTGGTTGTCTATACAGACATACCAACACATTCCAACATATACTACGCAGTTGGGTGGTCTCCAGGGGTACTCTAGACTGGGTCCTTTTTTTTGAGGGTTTTGTATTAGGATAATAGTGTTCTTTTTCAGCCTACAATATCTTTAGATAAGGGTGGTGTAAACACATGGTCATGTAGTTTTTTGTTTATATGAATTAGTATCCCAAAACATTTCTATTAGAATGATTATGCTAATAATTAGGTAGAAAACAAAAATGTATAAGGGGTTATAATGACATTTAGTAAAATGGGATTGATAATTTTATGTAAAAAAATCATATGCTCAAAAGATTCTCCTTTTAAAGTTAAAAAAATAAATTATGTGCATTGGAAAAATTAAGTTATTTGACATTTCACAATTTTAGAAAAACTTTTGCACATGTATAGTAAGGAGATAGTAATGTGAAGTAATGTAAGATATTTGAAATTTAGAACATGAAAAAATAGCAAACTTACCTATTAAGACCCCCACCCCAAACTTATCATGCACCCGGTCCTCAGGGTGTCAAATACTGAAGTTGAGTAAGAGCATGCATTTTAATGCTATGAGATGGTAAGTCCCTAATCGAGTGTCAGGATCTCCAAGGCATAAGTCCCTCGAAGGTGGGGTAGTAATATTCCTGATAGAATTCCACCTTCTTATTTATTGTGGCCAATGTTTGCATCCAAAACAACAAATAGAAGCCATAATTGTTGGAGCCTATTTGTTTCTGTGGGCTCCTATGGCAGAACTATGGATTCTCACATTTTAGCCTTTCATCTAGAATCCCCTTTCAAATGTATGTATGAGCTTGACTATTTTTGTAGCCACTTGGACTACTTTCTGGTCGGTGACACTTTTGTCTATTTTAAGAAAAGGTGCTCTTGTTTCGATAAACTGAGATCCTCAGCTATTGTATGAGATTGTTGTGTGAGCTTTTATATCTACTGATAGGTGTGTCCAATATCCATCGTGTAGAATAGGGAAAAATATGAAATGTGGGAGATTATACTTTATATGACCAGTTAGTCAATGTAGCTCCCCTAAATATTAATTATGTAAAATGTCATAGACTATGTCATAGTAGGACATGTAGACATTATCTAACCCCTCATGTAAAAGCAACTAATAGGCTAACATGACATTAATGGTCATATAACCTCCTACAGTTAGTATCTTACAGAGGTCAGGTCAGAGGACTTGGACATTATCCCATTCAAATATTTTTATGATCTCATCTTTCTATGGTTGATGTTCCTCCATGATGAATGTTAGATCCTCTAGAGACAGCTCATAGCAAGCATCTTTGTCAAAATTCTCGAGCATGGACTATATCAAATATGTGGTTCTTGGATTTCTAGTTGTGTTTGGTTCATCATGGGGTGTGACGTATTCTTTAGCCACTTCTTAATCATCCTCTTGGTTGGATATGGTGGGAACCTCCAATTCTATATCATGTGATGCCCCCTCTTCCTCTAGTACATGGTTATTTTTCTAAGGTGGAGAACTGGGTTTTGTTTCTAGTTGAGTAGTTTCTATAGTGTTATGAGTGAAAGGGTCTTCTAGTAGGGGACCCTTTGTTGTTGAGGTAAGAGTGTCTATATCCATCTAGATGACTATTGTTTCACATATTTGTTGATATGTGGAGAAAAGAGTGTAGGTATATAAGAAGTTATGCATTTGGATTTGATTTCATTCAAGGGTTGGTTGGGAGGGGTTGATGTTTTTGGTTGAGTAGGCGACTGTGGTTGTGACAAAGTAGGAGGAATCACTTGATTAATTGTGCTTTAATGTAATAAATGGATCTCTGATTTCTTCTCTAGGTTTTTCAATTACTTCTCCATGGAGTCTTTTCAAGAAGGGGTACAAGTGAGTACAACTGACGTGGGATGTTGTGATAACCTAGATTTTGTCTCATAAGCAACATATGCACATCATGATTCCTTAGATACTCTATTATATTAAACAACCTCCCACACCATAATATTTATGAATTTAAGTCACATTATGCTCAATTAATGAATTGATTTTGATTAAACACCACTTTGTACTCATGTATGACTCTAATTTGAGTTTTGAACCAAATGTCATGCTTATTATATATCATTACTTGCAATCATAATTGAACCCTTTCAATGAATTGTCCCTTATATTAAATTTACATCATGATGTAGATTAGCCAATTGTAAATACAACGGTTCAAAAATCACCTCGATCTGATCATCATAGCCAAAGTTATGGCCTTTTGAACTTTGAGAAATTAATCTTTCTTTTATTATTGAATTTCCTTTTGAAGTAACATTCTAAAAAAAGAATAGGTTACCTCTTCTTGAGAAAGTCCCACTCTGGGTTTGCGCTGGGATGGCCCAAAGAATGCTTTGATGCCCACACCAGCGCCTGCACCCCTAACATGTCCAGGATGCTCTGGGTTACCCAGAGCAACTGTCAATTCATCCCTTGTGCCCTGAGGGATGAACGTGCCTTGTTTCCTTTGCTCGTGCAGCTCCCGCTAATCACCATCAACAGAAATTGGTAAGTTAACACCACAAATAATCAATATTCAAACGATTGCTCTAAGAGTTGTATTTTACCATTTTCGTAGCCGCCTCAGCAGTTACGGGCTTCTTTATTTCACCCTTCTTGTTTTGCCTCCCAGCTATCCAGATATCATGGCGAGGCATGGGTGTGGCAGACTCCTGAGTAGGAGCAGACTCCTGAGTAGCCGCAGACTCCGCATGTAGTCTTTAGCGAACGCTTGCATAGCCTTTTGGACCCATAGTGTGGTCATGCACATTCAGTGCACGTCTTTCTTTTTGTGCGTCACTGAGGGCCTAGTTAGTATGCACATTAATGATTTGGTTAGTATCACTAAATGCTAATCTTGAATAGGTGAATACAATGTATATTAATTAAATTGGGAGTGACGCCTAATACCTTGAATTCTTCAGATTTTCATGAAGCAACAAAATTGTCCCAATCTTCTTTGTCCAAGAAGTCCATTGTTCAAGGGCTGACTTCTTTTTCTTATCACCCTCTTTTATGTATTCTTTGTTCAGATTTGTCCTATAATTCCTAAGCATCTTTCCAGCGCGTTGCATCATACTTTTACGATGCAACTTCTCATCCAATGCAAACAGATTCTGTAAAATAGAAATGTTATTAACTAGTATCCAAAATAGAATTGCAAATAATAGAATTTGTAATCTACAAAATAGAATTGCAAATAATAATAACTCACGCATAAATCCCTCCATATCAAGTCTTTTTTCCCCTGAGGAACTTTATGCCAATTATCATACTTAACACCACAATGGCTCCGAGTGGTACACCCAAGATAGTTTACAAAATTATTGCGGTTCACTCCAATTGCATTTCCTCCTTTATCAAACTCCACAACCAATTTGGATCCACTGCCACTAAGCGCTATTAACTGCTTCAACAGAGTGATGCCCCTTTTCTTGTGAAGTGTTTGGTGTTGCGCATCAAGTTGCTACAGTGCTTCAGTGGGTACATGTGCATCATCAACCTAAAATTTGACAAAAATAAACACACTGAAATAGCCCAATATAGAAATATAAGATATATGACATAACTAGAAGATAATGAATCTTATAGAAATATAGGATATGTTTTTAGAACTTACATTGGTATCCTCACCATGCTCGTCATGGACAGCATGCTCATCATGGACTTCATGCTCATCATGGACATCGTGCTCATCATGGTCAGCCATCTGAAAATGTAATTAAAAAGGCAAACATTTAGCATTTGTATTAACTAGAAAAAGGCAAACATTTAGCATTTGTATTAACTAGAAAAAGGCAAACATTTAGCATTTGTATAAACTAGAAAAAGGCAAACATTTAGCATTTGTATAAACATACATGTCTCTAAAATTGTGATCTTTTATCAATTAACAATCCTTCATTGTGATCTCCGCGCACATATAAGTCATCATTAACTTCAATATTTTGTGGAGTTGGCAACCCAACTGAGAACGGACTGGAGTCATCATACTTATCATAGTACTCTTCTTCATCTATAGGATCTTCAATGAACTGTCTTTTACCATGAAGAACAACCGACCATTTATCATTTGCAGGATCATCGATATAGAATATTTGTTTCGCCTTTGATGCCAATATGAATGGTTCACCCTTCTCGCCAATCTTTTCAAAGTTCATCAAAGTGAAACCCAATTCATCCACTATAACTCCTTTGGTGTTATCAACCCAATTACATTTAAAGAGCGGAATTTTGAAATCTATGTAGTCAAACTCCCAAATGTCTTCAATGACACCGTAATATGACATTTTAGCTTCACGTGGACTCTTATCCTTTGCACTTGCAAAGTACATAGTCGACGTTTGAAGAGTGACCCCACTATTTTGGACGACACTCTTATCATCTTGGTGCTTTGTGTAATATGTGAATCCATTAATGTCAAACCCTTCATAAGACATAACATTCGGTTTTGGTTTAAAGGCGAGGCATTTGATAGTTTCTGTAATATCATTTGGTGTTTGAGATAGTTGATGTAAGACTTTATCTTCAAACCACTTAGTAAAAGTCTTATTATGCTCTCTAGCAAGCCACATTGAACTTGCTCGAGGATGTTGTCTCTTTATGAAATTGGTATGTTCCTCGATATAAACACTCACTTCGTCCATATTGTGTAAAATATACAAGTGAGCTTGTTCCAACTGCTCACGGCTGATTACTTTCACCCGTGATCCCAAAATTCCTTTGCCCTCCTCAATATTCTTGTCATTATTACGAGTGTCATTACCACTGAGAAAGCCATTGCAAAAATCCATAACCTCTCTCGCCACATAACCTTCAATAATACTCCCTTCAGGCCAATAACGGTTTCGAACATCACCTTTAAAAATGCTCATGTATCGTTCAAAGGGATACATCCAATGCAAGAAAACTGGTCCCAACATTTTCACTTCCCTAGTCAAGTGGACAACAAGATATACCATGATATCAAAGAACGAAGGAGGGAAATACATCTCAAGCTGACATAGGGTAACAACCACTTCTCTTTGCAAATTATCGAGAGTATCAGGGTCAATAACTTTGCTGCATAGACTGTTGAAAAAGAAACAAAGTCTGGTAATTGCAAACCTTACATGCTTCGGCAATATAGATCGAATTGTCACGGGAAATATTTTTTGCATTAGTGTGTGACAATCATGAGATTTAAGACCTATCAACTTCAGATCTTTCATTGATACTAATCTACGGATGTTGGATGAGTAACCATGTGGCACCTTAACATTTACCAAGCATTCACAAAAAGTTTTCTTCTCCTTTCTAGACAACATGTAACAAGCGGGAGGTAAGTATGTTCTTTTATTACCCATTTCACGTAATTCTGTTAATTTTGACCTTATTCCCATTTCACGTAGGTCCAGTCTAGATTTTATCCCATCTTTAGTCTTACCTGATATATTTAACAGAGTACCAATGATGCTATCACAGACATTTTTCTCAACGTGCATTACATCGATACAATGCTTGACTGTCAAAGAACTCCAATAAGGAAGATCCCAAAATATTGACTTCTTCTTGAATGAAGAATTGTCACTCTGTGTGGCCATACTACATTGTGATTTCTTACCAAATTCATTGACAATGTCTTTTACTCTTGCATAAACAACATCCCCTGGTATAGGTTTAGGTGCACTCCGTTCATCATTCCATCCATTGAATGTTTTGCGCTTCCTACGATACAGATGGAATTTTGAAAGAAACCTTCGATGACCAAGATATACAGTCTTGCCGCCATGTTTTAGTCTTATTGAATCAGTGTTTTCTTCACATATAGGACACGCTTTAGCTCCTTTGACACTATATCCAGACAAATTCCCATATGCTGGAAAGTCATTAACAGTGCAAAACAACATAGCGTGCAAACGAAATGTCTCTCTTGCTGAAGCATCATAGGTCATCACACCTTCAGCCCAAAGTTTCTTTAAGTCATCAATCAAAGGTTCAAGATAAACATCGATATCATTTCCGGGTTGTTTAGGGCCCGATATCAACAACGACAACATAACGTACTTATTTTTCATACACATCCAGGGAGGAAGATTGTATATAACAAGCATGACTGGCCAAGTGCTATGTTGGCTGCTCAATGTCCCGTACGGATTCATCCCATCTGTACAAAGCCCAAGTCTTAGATTCCTATCTTCTTCACCAAATTTGGGGTACAATAGATCAATCTTCTTCCACTGTGGGGAATCAGACGCATGTCGTAGGATCCCATCATTATTTTTCTTAACATCTGCATGCCACCTCAAATTCTTCGCATCTTTCAGATTTGCAAACAAGCGTTGAAACCGTGATATTATAGGTACATACCACAACACCTTGGCAGGAGAACCAGTTTTGGACTCCCCCGAAGTCGTCAATTTATACCGTGACGCACCACATTTTGGACAATCTTTCAAATCTACATTGTCCTTTTGAAATAATACACAATCATTCGGGCATGCGTGTATCTTCTTGGCCTCCATTCCCATTGGGCACAACATTTTCTTTACCTGGTATGTTGAGATTGGCAGCTCGTTTCCTTCAGGAAGCATTTCTTTCAACAAAGTCAACAATGAAGTGAAGCTTTTGTCACTCCATCTATTGTTAGCTTTCAACTTATACAATCTCAACACAGCGCTAAGCTTCATAAACTTAGCACAGCCTGTGTATAACGGTATCTCAACATCATGCACAATGTTTCTAAAGATAGGGGGTGGATCGGTGTGCTCTACCGTACAACTATCCAGCATCGCATCAACGATGGTTGCTGGAACTGGTTCGTTCACATTTACGTCATCGGAGGTAATTTCTTCTTCCACCCAAACACTGCTATCGACATCTATTGGTTTTGATTTTGAAATCTCTCCATGCCAGTGCCATTCTGTATAGCCTTGTACAATCCGTTGCACATGACATGACTTTTGATTTCCTCACCAGTGTTGACTTTCAAGTTGTTACCGCAATGCCTACATGGACAGTAGAACCTATCTGTAGGTTTTTTCCTATGTTCCTCGGCAAATCTAATAAACTGATCAAGACCATATATAAACTCTGGGGTGCAACGATTATGAATGGACATCCATGATCTATCCATTCTATGATCAGAGAAAACAAGTATATATTAGGAAAAGATTAGGGTATACACTTACATCCTACCTAAGTGTATAATGTGATGTCATTCTTATATATAATAAATTTGTACCACCTATCCCATCCTTGAACACCTAATCTCACTAGTAAGTGTATAATGTGTATTGGGTTTTCAAGAAAATTTCGGCAGCATTTCCCCGCTATTCTCTAAGTACATATATACTTAGAGAACAAATGGGGAAATGCTACTGAAATTTTCTCAAAAACCCAATACACATTATACACTTACATCCTAAGTGAGATTAGGTGTTCAAGAACAGTCCCAAACCGGGGACTATCCAAGATTTACTCCTAATGAGTCAATCTAGGACGGGTTTCTAGGCCAACAAACACATTTGATGTCATTCTTATATATAATAAATGTGTACCACCTATCCCATCCTTGAACACCTAATCTCACTAGTAAGTGTATAATGTGTATTGGATTTTCAAGAAAATTTCGGCAGCATTTCCCCGCTGTTCTCTAAGTACATATATACTTAGAGAACAAATGGGGAAATGCTACCGAAATTTGTTTAGGTGTTCAAGAACAGTCCCAAACCGGGGACTATCTAAGATTTACTCCTAATGAGTCAATCTTGGACGGGTTTCGAGGCCAACAAACACATTTGATGTCATTCTTATATATAATAAATGTGTACCACCTATCCCATCCTTGAACACCTAATCTCACGAGTAAGTGTATAATGTGTATTGGGTTTTCAAGAAAATTTCGGCAGCATTTCCCCGTTGTTCTCTAAGTACATATATACTTAGAGAACAAACGGGGAAATGCTACCGAAATTTTCTCAAAAACCCAATACACATTATACACTTACATCCTAAGTGAGATTAGGTGTTCAAGAACAGTCCCAAACCGGGGACTATCCAAGATTTACTCCTAATGAGTAAATCTTGGACGGGTTTCTAGGCCAACAAATACATGTGTTGTCATTCTTATATATAATAAATGTCTATAAACTACAGGCAACATGGTTAATCCTTATCAACAGAGTATTATTAAATAATAAATCAAGAAATCAATAGTTTCAAACAAAAGGTCTAGGAATCTTTACTAGACATTATATGTATCCCTAATCAACATATTTAACATACTACATTATTATGAACATCCAGATCATATTAAGATCATACTATGTTATAACCATTGGTTTAATAACCCTATTTCCGCATGTACATGTTTATCAACTTTAAAACCCTATAATTCATGAAATCATTTTAATTCAATTTGATATGTTGGGATCACATAATTATATAATGACATCAGAATATATAGAAAAATCATAATTAACATGATTAACAACATGCTCATCAAACTAGGGTTTTCGAGAAAATTTTATTCACAATCTATGCATTTTTCTAATCAAAACCATATACAATATGTCTATAATTGGAGCTAGCATTTATTTCCTATATTATTGGCAATATTAATGTGTGAATCTGACCTGGAGAGGAGCTGTGGTCGAACCTGGAAGGTAGGGCTAGGGCTAGATGAGTTACGGCCGGTCTGGAGAGGAGCTGTGGTCGAACCAGACGGCAGTGCAGAGTGGGCAAAGGCGATGGCACGTGGCGGCAGTGCGCGACGATCGATGAGCAGGCGGAGAAGATGGTTGCGGCGGCACAACGGCTGTGAAGAAGCAGCTAGCTGTCGGCCTGGCGGCGGCGGCGTGGAGGCACTGGCGGCAGCGTGGAGCCACCGGAGGAGAAGGCGGCGTTCACAAATCAGCACTGGCGGCGGAGAAGGCGGCGCGGCGGCACTGTCGTGGAGGAAGATGGTGGTGGTTGCGGCGGAGTGGAGGGTCGGGCGACAGCAGAGAAGAAAGGGCCGGGGAATAGTTTAGGCGATGAAACAGAAGAAAGGGGAAGAGTCGGGTGATCGTGGGATATTAAGTTCACCAATAGCGTCGGTTGTTCCAAACAACCGACGCCTAAACCTCTTTAGCGTCGGTTGTTTGAACCAACCGACGTTCAATTGGACGATATTTTCATGAAATTGTTTGGCGGGAACCACTTTCGGCGTCGGTTAGCAACGGATAACCGACGCTGAAAGTGACACTTTTCGCGCAAAGTTTCATCACACATAGGCGTCGGTGGCTATTTAAATAACTGACGCTGTATGTGACACTTTTTCTTTTCGCTCGAAAATTGGATTTCGCGGGAGCTTTTAGGCGTCGGTTTGTTATAGTCAACCGACGCTGAATACAAAGTGGTACCCGTGTCTGGCTGGTCTTCAAATATAGACGTCGGTTTGCCTAAACAACCGACGCCTTATATTATAGGCGTCGGTTTTCCTTAATAACCGACGCCCATAAAAGCGACACTGAATGCTATTTCTGTAGTAGTGAAATAATAGGATATTATTTTAGGAAATTAAATTTCCATTCTAATGAATACTTGTACACTCAATTTGGACTTTGGATGCAAGAGTTATGACACTTTTCGTGACAGATATAGAATAATTACAAGACTGCTGCTAATTGTGCAATTATACTCCAAGAATATTTATGCCATTTCCTACAAAATCCAAGAAAATATGATTAAAATTCTTCTTGAAGAGAAAAATATAATATAATGTAATTAATTATAAAACTAAGAAAATAAACAACAAAACAATCATAAAAAGATATCTAAAAGATGCAAATAAAAGTGATGAAAACACATTTATCAAAATACCGCGGACTTGAATCTTTGCTTGTCCTCAAGCAAGTAAAATCACAAATAAAGTCCAATTTATACTCTCAATATGCCATCCTCACCTTAATAACATCACTACAATCCTCACCTCCAAATTTTGGTCAAGTGACCCGATCTCCTAGAACCACATAGCATAACATTCTATATTCCCTATCAAAACAATTGTCAAATCTAGCTTCTAAAATAAGAACTTGTAGAAAAATAGGCATCTCTTACTTTCACTTTGACACTCTCAAATTTTTATTACTCTTTTTTTTAAGTTATTGCACAAGAATAGGATGAATTTGGGGGTGTGAAAATAAAGAAAGAAGTGATGAAAATATATTGATCCCTCCTCTATTCGACTCGGGATATGAATTTATGGAGTTGTGGCTACATTGGTCACAATTTTTTTTCATGTGCACTTTTGGCATCTTTTGATGGTATGCCCCTTTGTGGGGTATGGAGTTTTTATTTTGGGAAGCATGCCACCCCGGACTTGATTTTTGTCTGGTGGTGATTCTTTGCTTCTCTTTATTAGAAGAAAAATAGAGGGAAGGAAGAGATGTTCTTGTGCTTATAACTTTCAATTTTTTTTTTCATATATTTTTGTCAGAGAGTGTCATTGCTCTAGTTAGAGTATTCCTATAAATCACATCATACAAATTTTATAACAAGATAATCCATTGTTTAAATATAGGGAAAATTATGTTTGGTTCTAATCGATTCCTTATGACTTGCCAACTATTCCGAGGAGTGATGTTATTAAGGATCCTAGGTGACATGGTGGTTTCAGACATGGCAATTTGTAATTGTCTTTGCAAAAAATTTACTAAATTCAATTTGGGGTACAATGATTTATGTCTACTCAATGGCTGACTAGATAAAGGCCATTTTGCTACAAAAGAAATAAAACATGGCCGACTAGATAATGGCCATGAACAAAGCAACTATATGCAAAATAAATAAAAAAGGTGGAAATAATGCAAGAATAAAAAGATAAGGGGGTGGAATAGAATCATACCACCTACCTCCACCCCGGACTTCAATTTTTGCTCATCCCGAGAAAAACCCAAACCCGAGATGGAGGGAAGAAATTTGTTGGGTACACCAGGAGGTCCTGGTAGCTCAAAATATGTCCATCTGAAGGGAATGTCGATGATGGCTGGAGTTTTGAATAGAGGAGCTTCATGGTACACCCAATGGATGGGTAGTCGTGGAAGCCTAAAAAGGTTTTCTGAATGATGTTGTGTATCACCTCGTAGTCCTTCGAGTAGCATCCACATATCTTCCTTCAACAGTGAAAGTAGTATTGGAGATGAATGTGGATTGGGGGGGATTGGCAGGTTCCAGTTGGGTAACAAATGTAGTGTCGGATGTGGAAGATCGGATGGAGAATCTGGCTCGAGTATCTTTTTGCCGCCTGGATCTACACGTGGTGAAGAGGGTGCCTGTATAAGAAGAACTGGTTTGTTAGCTGAGTAAACATTCATATGGGGATGTATGTCTTCTTGGTGGATTATGCAACAAGGTGCGTCTGGATCCTTTACCCCATAAATGGAAGTCAGTGGATTTGGTGTGGAAGACTAACAAATGGCATAATTGTCGTCATAATTATAAAAAATGATCAATCTAGGTTGTTCCATCTCTATTGGGGAGTTCTCCATCTCTTCTTCATAAAAGATCTCATCAACATGGATGTCTATAGAATCAATTGGATCCTTTACTATGCTGAAGGGGAGATCTGATTCCTTTATAGGACAAGTGCCCAACTCAATGGGCTCAGAAGGGATCACCTCACAATATAACGGTGTAATGTAAGGTTCTTGCAGTGGTAGAATCACCTCATCAGGTTCAACCAGATGTGGAAAAAGAGGTGGTTGAGTGAGGTCATAGTGCTCTTGATGATGAAGCCTTTCAAAAGAATCCATCAGTGCATGTTGGGGAGGTGATGGTACATTGGTCACAATAGGCTCAACTAAGATGGGATGATTATTGCAAACATCCAAATATGGGCCTACAACCGAGAAGGGTGGAGTCTTAGGTTTTTGGGATGTTCTTTGAGCCCACCAGTCTTTAACCTTTTTGTTAAAAGATTCTTGATTCATGAATTTATCAACATAGGCCTCCATCCACTCATTTTCTGACTTATATGGATAGTCAGGACCCCATACAGCTGCATCCCTAGCTAAACAAAGTTCTTCATTTACAACATCCTGAATTTCTTTAAAACACCTATCCATCTCCTGATCAAGGTTGTGTGGAATCTCAACTATATCACATTGGACTTCTTCTGAGGGTGGCGGTTCATTATAGAGAAAGGGTTCCAATGAAGTAGATTGGCCATTAGAATCGACTAGATTAACATCCACAATGGAAGTGATTGGTGGAGCTTTAGGTACTGGAGTTGGTTCTACTTGATTGAATATGATATAATCATCGTCATCATCATCTATTAAAATCATCCTTAGCCTCTCTGGTTCCAGATTAAAAAATTGCCCTACAGAATTGGCATTCGGCGAGCGTCGCATGAACAAATGAAGCAGTTAATCATGTGCAGAAAAAACAGACTACTGGAATGGAAACTCGGCAGAAAGAGGAGTAACACTTCCGGAATGTTACTCGTAAGGCAAAATAAAGAAAGTTTTTCAAAAGATTTTTGGGGGTTCGAGAAAACAATCTGTTGTCCCCGGCAACGGCGCCAAATTGTTAATGCGTCGCTTAGCACTTATAATTACTAAGATAATTATCCTAGAGTTTAATCCTTTTCAACTTTCCAATTAAGGCTAGTATAGAAAGGGTCGATCCCACAGGACAACGTTTTAAGATTGTTTCTTTTATCCCAATTATTTTGAAGAACTAATTTATTATTTTTTTGTATTTTCAGATTTAGAATGGAAAGTAAAAGTCGGGTTTGGGATTTGATTGATTACACTAAAATAATAAATAAACACAAAGTAACAATGTAATAACAAGAATTTATTTTGCCCCTCTCACAAGGAAAAGAAACAACTGTTAGCACAAGTAGACTATTGTAAATGGAAAAAGACTAGAAGTAAAGAAAGCAAATCAACAGAGGTTGAAATCAAAGAGAGAGAATCGAGGCTCGTAGGGGTTTTCACCACCTTAGCCTAGGCGATAACAACTAATTTTTAAGCGACGATTCGACGAAGGTTTGCAAATTTAAAAACTCACAAGAGATAAACTCCACATGAGCCCATTGGTCTTGGTGCTCATGCTTCCTAATTTATCATCCTAAAAGATGAAAATCCACGGTCATATCAAAACGTCTATGCAATCGATTTTATTGTTCTAAATCCAGATTTCTATGGTCATTTTCATCCAGATTAATGTGGGGTCTGAAGATCAACCGTTAATTAAAAACGATTACCATCTAGTCATTTAAGAAAAAGTCATTAAAACCATGGCTAAGGGGTTATTCCCCTTGCCTCGATAGAAGTCTACTCACACATGCTTGTGGAAAATATGGAGGCGGAGGGGAGAAGCGAAATGGCCATAGTCTAGTCTTACTAAAGAAAAATCCTTAGGCTAGAGACAATTAAATGGCCAATCTCTTCAACCCTTGCTCCAATCCACGGAAGAGAAAGAATAAGAAAGGAAGAACAACTAGGTCTATTGCAAGAATTAAAGAACACTAAGAAGAAATTTTATTGCTTGAATAATAGGAGAACAAATGCTCAGAATTCCAATACTTAAGATGATACAAAAGATGATGCTTGGGAGGAGGAAGTGTCCTTCCTTTTATAGGAGAAGGAGGGGTAGGCTATCCAAAAAAATAGGGGGAAAAAATAGAGGGAGTTATCCTTTTGAATTTTCAAGATTTGGTCAATAGGAATTTGATAGACTTTAATTGTCTTGACCATGTAACTCTCTTCAATGCAGATTCCTGCAGCAGAGATTTCGAACGCATTTCACTCCCGTAAAACGCACAAAAGAGGTCCAAATAATAGGATATTCTTTTAGGAAATTAAATTTCCTTTCCAATTAATACTTGTACACTCAATTTGGACTTTGGATGCAAGAGTTATGATACTTTTGGTGACAGATATACAATAATTACAGGACTGCTGCAAATTGTGCAATTATACTCCAAGTATATTTATCCCATTTCCTACACAATCCAAGAAAATATGATTAAAATTCTTCTTGAAGAGAAAAATATAATATAATGTAATTAATTATAAAACTAAGAAAATAAACAACAAAACAATCATAAAAAGATATCTAAAAGATGCAAATAAAAGTGATGAAAACACATTTATCACGTTTTTGCATAGATTATTGTCATTTGAATTTCGTCACTTTAAAAGATCATTTTCCACTACATTTCATTGATCAGATCTTGGAACGACTTTCCATTCATTCACACTTTTGCTTCCTCAGTAGGTATTTCGGTTACAATCAGATCTTGATCAAGCCAAAGGATCGGGAGAAATGCACTTTCACCTATCCTTATGGCATGTTTGCATATAGACAGGTGCCATTCAGCCTTTGTAACGCCCCTTCCACCTTCCCAAGTTGTATGCTTGCCATCTTCTCTGATATGGTAGAGCAGTATTTGGAGGTATTTATGGTTGATTTTTAGGTGTATGGGGAGTCATTTAGTGATTGCATGTACAATTATGATAAGGTTTTACAAAGATGTGAGGACACTCATTTAGTCTTAATTTGGGAGAAGTGTCATATGATGGTGAGCGAGGGAATAGTGTTGGGACACAAGGTGTCCAACAAGGGTATGTAAGTAGACCCATTTAAGATAGAAGTTATCTCCAAGCTACCTTACTGACATCGATGAAAGGAGTAAGGAGCTTTTTGGGACATGTTGGGCTTTACCTCCAGTTTATCAAAGATTTTTCAAAAATTTCTAAACCCTTATCAGAAATTTTAGAAAAAAATGCTGAATTTTCCTTTAATGATCGATGTTTGAATGCTTTCAAAATATTAAAGGAAAAGCTAAGTTCTACACCTATTGTGCAGGCTCCTGATTGGAGCCTACCATTTAAGTTGATGTGTGATGCATTAGACTATGTTGTGGGAGCTGTGTTGGGACAACACAAATATAAAGCTCCTACCATTATATATTATGCTTCTGAAACTTTGAATGATGCAAAATCTAATTATACAACCACAGAAAAAGAACTCTTAGCGGTTGTTTTTGCATTTTAGAAGTTCCTCCAGTACCTAGTAGGGGAAAGGGTGATTGTTTGGACCAACCACACTGCAATCAAATAACTGTCACAAAAGAAAGATGCAAAACCTAGATTGATTAGGTGGATTTTATTGTTATAGGAATTTGACATAGAAATTAAAGATAAGGTCAGGGTGGAAAATGTGGTAGTAGATCACCTATCTAGGTCGGAAAGAGTGAATGAAAAAGATGTAGATCTTCCCATTGTTGAGGATTTTGTAGATGAAGAACTCTTTGCTATCAAGGCTAAGGATCCATGGCATGCAAATATTTTTAATTATTTAGCCTGCAAAGAGATACCTAAAGATTGGGGGTATCAAGAAAAGAAAAAAAATCCCACTCATTGATGGTTTACATTTGGGATGATCGTATTCTTCTTAAACAATGTAGGGATGGACTTTTGAGGAAGTGTGTGCCCGAGTGTGAGGTAGAGAGCATTTTGTCACACTGCCACTCTTTTCTACAGGCGGGCATCATGCTAGATCTATGACAACGGCCAAAGTGTTAGAGTGGATTTTATTGGCCAACTTTGTTTAATGACGCATATGATTTTTTTCATCGTTGTGATGCTTGTCAATGTGCAGGTGATGCCATTTAATATGTTTCAAGAGGTTGAAGTTTTTTATCTTCGGGGCATTGATTTCATGGGTCCATTTGTGTCATCAAACTCTAACATTTATATTTTACTTTTGGTTTACTACGTATCTAGGTGGGTGGAAGCAATTCCAACCCGCACCAATGATGCTCAAGTGGTGTGCAGATTTGTGAGGGATAATATTTTTTGCAGGTTTGGTGTCCCCCGACTGAACATTAGTTATGGTGGATCACATTTCACCAATAAACAATTCAGAGCCTTACTTAGAAAATATTGGGTGAAACATCGAGTGGGTACTCCTAATCACCAACAGACACAAGGCTAAGTGGAGGTGTCCAATAGAGAAGTGAAGAAGATCTTGGAAAGGACAGTTTCCACTAATAGGACAAATTGGAGTTTCATGCTTAATGACGCTCTTTGGGCATATAGGATGGCCTATAAATCACCGATAGGGATGACACTTTTTCAGTTGGTTTATGGTTGTGCTTGTCATTTACCAGTAGAGCTTGAGCATAAGGCAAAATGGGCATTGAGAAAGTTAAACTTTGGATTGGATGAAGTGAGTAGGAAAATACTTTTGGAGATGAATGAACTAGATGAGCTTAGGATGGATGCTTATGAAGGTTCTAGGATTTATAAGGAGAGGATAAAGAAGATCATGATAGTCATATTGTGAATAGGGTGTTTCTTCCAGGACAAAAGGTTCTCCTTTTTAATTCAAAACTTAAGTTACATCTGAGCAAACTGAGGTCCAAATGGAGTGGACCATTTGTGATTGAGCAAGTTTTTCCCCATGGTGTAGTGAAGACTTTATATGGGACTAGGTCATTCCTTGTTAATGGCCAAAGATTGAAGCTCTACTATGGTGGGGAAGTGGAGAAGAGAATATAAGAGGTACAACTTATGGAGATCCATTAGATTCTTGATCTTAGGAAATTCTAGTCTAGGACATTAAACAATGGCGATCCCAACTAATATATATATATATATATATATATATATATATATATATATATATATATATATATATATATATTGGAAAAGGATTTATGAGTTTCCTTGAACTAAGAATAATTGATTCAAGAATACAGAAAAAAGAGACAAGGAATAATCTAGGCCCAAATCATAAAGTCTTCCTTAACAGACCAATGGCCAATAACTCAAAACATGACTTATACTTATGGTATTCTTCTTTCCTGATGGTTTATTCTTACCAAAGGAATTATCTTTGAGAAGGGGTAAGGTCAAACTGAGATTTTACCTTTCGAAGGTCTTTGATGTATTTAATGTAGGGAGGAGATCTTTTTACATGGAGGAATCATGTGAACATGATTGGAACTCTTTCCCCAGGAGACCATCACCTATTTCTTTACGAAAAGAAGAAGGGAAACCAGACCCTCAACCATCGCTCCCCCTCTTCCTATCACCCTTCTCCATACCCTACGGTCTCAAGGCTATATAAACTATGGTTTGGGAAGAACTCAAGTGCAATGAGAGCGGAAGAATGAAGGGAGGAGGTCGGCGAGAGGGTGATGGACAAGAGATGGCATTGGTGAAGCATCTCTTTTAGTCAAGTTTGAAGAGTTGGTAAGTAGTGAAATGCTTGTTGGTAGGATCTGGTTGAAGGTTTTGGCTGGGTCTCTCGACAATGAAAGGACCCTTGGCAGGGAGGCAATCAAGTAGGGTGAGGAAAAGAATCAAGAAGCTCGACCCCTGCTGGAGTCATAGTGGCATGAGCACAAGAGTGTGGAAGTCTGGACCTAGATATCAGGATCTGTGGTTGTAAATTGAGTCAAAAGGGAGAGGCATAGATGGATTAGAGTTTTTTCTTGTGCCCACCAGAGGGTAGGGAAGCAATGGTGCAGAACCAACTCCTGATGATAGTTTGGATTGACGGAGAAAGGTAGTGTTCGAGACTGGGATGTTGTCGTGAAGGAGGAAGGCCAATGTAGCAGTCGACACTCACTAGGCATGGAGCATCGACTGTAAATGATGGTGTCACATCTGGCGCCACACAGCCACGACACAAGGAAGAAGGCAACACATCAGTTTTTCACCGTTTTGCCCCCTCCTATGCATTTAAGATACAAGGGCAGATGGGTGTTTTCTTGATAATCTAGCCAGCCCCAACAATTATATGGTGAGTATTAGTTAATGTTGATGTGTCACCAGTTGATTGGTAAAGAAGTGTTTAACTTGCAAAAAAATTATAACTAAAATTTGATAACTTAGATCAAGACAAATTATATAAGATTTTTGCTTGGAAAAATATGTAGAATCCATTAAAAATGAATTGGAGTCCTAACTCTTCTTATAACTCAAAAAGTGTGTAAAGATGCTCTCTTTATTAGTTTAAATAAATTTGAAAACCTATGTTTTGAATATTAAGGGATCAAATGATGTTCAATGACTATTATGAGAAAATTTAAGCCTTTTGACATAAAAAGGATCAATTACATCCAATTGAATGATATTTTTTCAAAATTTTCTTGATTAGTGTTCCATGTTTATTAAACTGCATTAATTGATGTAGAAACCCTAATTTTGATATTTATAAGGTTGAACAGATTTAAATATGGAAATCAATCAAGAAGGCATGAAAATGATATTCTTGAACTAATTTTTGGATAAAGATCCTTAATTTGGATAATTTGAGTAAATAGGGGTTTGATGAGTAGAAGAGTGCTTTTAGGGTTTGTTGACCTAAAAGGAGTAAAATTGGAAAATAAAAGTTTGGAAACTAAGAAACCCTAAGGAAACCCTAATAAGGCTTAGAAATCTTAGAATGGAATCCCAAGTCAATAAAAGATGTTTGGAAGCGATTATAACAATTAGGTGTTATAAATGCTTTTCAGGATCAAGATTGCTTGATTTATTGCTTGGCTTGGTTGATTGGACTTCTTGTTTGGATTAGCTATATTACTTGGTTTTGAGACTTCCAAATGAAGTATGTGGTTACAATTAGGGCTAATCACTCTAGTTGCACAGAGATTTTAGAGGTTTTACCGATTGCTTGAAATTAACTGCTTGGAAGAACTTTAATTCTTTAACTATAAAGTGATTATGGGTATCACCATAAATGCGTGCATGACTAGTTCAGATCCTAATCCTACTATGTAGCTTTGAGTATATGTGAGAATTGATGATCTAGGTATTGGTCTACCTTGGGGTAGGATCAACATATTATAATGAGTCAAGTTTTGGTCTACTTTTGGGTAGGACCATACAACTATACATTTCAAAGTCTTGGTATACCTTTGGGGTAGAACTAAAGAGGGATAATGAGGATCTACCATATGGGAGAGGTAGTATCCATGTCCATTGTATGGACTGCATAAATGCTTGGATACATAAGGATTAAGTAGTTATGATTAAGACATAAAGTTTGATCTTTAAACAATAATCTGGTTGCAATATGTTGTTACAACTAGATTCTAAGTTTTAGTTTCCCTCACATACCAAAATAATTTGTTATATTGACCGACATTTTGTTTGTCGGCGTTTTAGGGTAATATGCAGTTATGTCAACAAGCTTAATGGAAAGTGGATGTTCATTAAAAAGTGACATGAAAAAATGAAAAGGCTAAATAATGTTCGGAGGATTATAATTAGCTAGTTATTTCCTGGAGTAAAGTTCTAAAATCCTATTTTTGAAAGGTATGTGAAAAGAAAAGAAAAAATGTCTTGCTTAAAGATTAGTTTTTGTATAATTTATTAATTATTCTTGATTATTTACAAAACCATATGATTGTGTTTGGGATAATGACTGTAGCTTCTTAGCCTTCCTTAGTTGGGGGTTCCCAAGGGCTGGGGTCATTTCATTTGGTATCAGATCCTGGTTTTCCATATAATCTCTAATAATTATGAATCTTTACAAATTATTTAGAGCCCAAAGGAAGTTACTAGAGAATTTTCCAAAGATGGAGGTGTCTAGAAAAGGATCACGATCTGGGGGAAGGTAAGATTTTCCTCCACCCGTGTAGTTGGTTTATGAGGACTCCCAAAATCCATGTGACCGTCTGACTAAAATCTGAGGATTTAACTCAAAATAAGATACCTCTAGGATTTCTTATCTACTTTCGTCCCTTATTCACCCACTTTCACCAAACAAACTTTAAGCACTTAATGTTTTTATCTCTCCACCTCCTCCTTAGTTTTGGGGATGAGAGTGTTAAGGATTAGGCATCCTCTGCCAAATAATAATGATAAAGAGAGAGAACCCAATAAGTTGGATACTTAGTTTGTGCATGCATGCAAGTACGTAGGTTAGGAATGCATGATATATGTGGAAGACTAGAGTATGCAAGGGAAACATTGAAAATAAGGGGTTGTATGACCCCTAGTGCAATTTTTGGTGTTTGTGACCCAACCTAGGGTGGGTCGTCTCCAAAAAAGAAAACAGATCTAGGAGAGAGATAACACCCTAAAACCAAAAGGTTGGTGGTGACCAAAAAGGTTAAACTCCCCAGGTAGGAACCCTAACGAGTGTGTTCACACTCAGATATGAGGAGAACATAGGCATGAACCTAAGTGGAAGTGAGAAACATTAAGGAGAAGATTAGTGTTATGGAATGAGATAATATGGGTTATGATGACCTCAATTGGATTTGATGATTTGACTACTATTTTGAAGTTGAACATAAGATTTGATAATACAGATGTGTTTGATTCATCATATAAGGTAGGTTAGGTGAGAATAAGAGGTGCATCTATAGGAGCCTCAACCTCTTCTACAAAGAGGGAACTCTAGCGTTAGGACTAATTATAGGGTTAACTCCGTTGAGAATGAGACCCATAAGGAGAAGGTTGGGAACCTGGACTCTAAGACATGACGTATTATGAGAAGTATTTTATGTCTGAAGCCAGACTGCCTCTGAGTAGATGAGTTAGGTTATCGTATCCATGATCCGTAGAAGCTTGTTGTATACTAGATGTCCTTGAGAGGACCAAACCCTAGAGAAAGAGTGGGAGGATTCTTATATATATGCATAGATACTATGAGTACCTACCATCTAGGTGAGGGAAAGAGAGTCCCAATATCTTGGAGATGTAAGTAACGGTAATATGATGTGAAGCCTCATACTCACATTGATATCCCTTGTGTAGGGATCTAAGGATTGTTTACTTGGAAGAGAATGTTTGGAAGAAAATTCCTAGCATGTTTTGGTTTGGTACGTTCTTGAGCAGCCCAATCACTCAGTTTAGATGACTAATGCTAAGGAAGTAGACCCAAGTGGGGAGATGGTTGTATCTAGTGCATACAATGCTCACAAGGTTGAGTCATGATAACAAACTCGATATTGATATCTTGAAATTTTTCTCGTATCTCAAACGTCATTTGAAAAGTTTCCCAAAATGTTGATTGACTGTTGCTCGGTTAAAATATATGGATGAATAATAACCCCTTAGGTCTAAATAGGAACCTAAAACCTAGCTTTGAAATATTTTGACCTATGACCTTGACGTCCAAACTTGACTCTCAATATTGAATAAGGAAATCTTGACTCCTGATTAATGATATTGATATTAATGTGACTCCTATGATCACGCTATTTGGATCATGAGGTCACTATCAATATATGATTAATGACTTTCATGTTCCCAAATCTCAAAAATGTATAATGATGATTATGTTAACTCACTCACTTTATGACTTAGGGTTAAGCTCCATGTGGCCTAGGGTGGGCCCTTTCATTAATTTTGAGCACAAAATCAAGATGTTGAAATATGATGTTTGCCTCAAATTGTTGAAATATGAAATCTCAATCATGGATGTATAACCCCACCTAGGCCAATGTAAAGGCTAGAACCCTAAATGTTGTGACTAAAATTTATGTTTCACTCTTAATGCAAGAGCACTATTTGTTTGACTTAAAAATATGACCTCTCAAAAATTGTGATCAATAGGATGATCTCTCTAAATTTGTGATTTATGTGATGATCTTACCAAGTTAATGATCAATGCGACTTTACCTCGACAATGATATTCAATTGCTCAATTTTTAAATATCTCAATGCTTAAAGAATACCAAGTGTATTGTGATATGGAATATGGAAACCCTATCTCGATTGATGACTTGATTTAATTTTGGGGACACAATTCCTTTTAAGGTGGGAAGGGTGTGATAACCTAGATTTTGTCTCTTAATCAATTTATGCACATATTGACTCCTTAGGTACTCTATTATACTAAACAGCCTCCCTCGTCATAAATTTGATGACTTTAAGTCATATTATACTCAAGTAATGAATTTGTTTTGATTAAACACCACTTTGTACTCATGTATGACTCGAATTTGTGTTTTGAACCAAGTGTCACCCTTATTATATATCATCAACTTGCAATCACAATTGAACCCTTTCAATGAACCCTCCCTACTATCAAATGTATGTAGAGGATTCAATTGTGAATCTAGCGGTTGAGCAATTACCTTGATATGATCATCATAGCAAAAGTTATGGCCTTTTAAACTTTGACTAATTAAACTTTGTTTTATCACTGATTTAATTCGTTTTGAGCCCTATATGGCCTCTTGTACTGGGTGTGTGGCCCACTCCTCCTGGCTGCCCTAAGGCTATCTGAATCCCACCCTCCCAGCCAATGGGAGCACCCAGATAAATATATGTGAATCCTCTCACTTTTAAAAGCAACAACAATCTGCTTTTGTCCCTCTCGGCCAATCGTGTGCCTCAAATCAATAGGTCATAGATTGCAGCTAATCCAAGGTTGGACGAGTCATCTCTACCACCTAACCCCAAGTATAAGAGCAAGTGGAAGGAGTTGGTGGGTTGGCCACCATATAACCCATATTGCACCCAATTGATGCCTCCTTTATCCTTGTTTGTTCTTTCCTTCCTTTTTCCTATCTTTACCTCACTTCTCATGAACCCTAGCTTCCTCCCTTGATCTTCCTTAGCCTCCATCCCTAGCGGAGGCCACCACCTTGTCACCTTGGGTGTTGTTTCTTTGGCATCCTTCAACATAATCGAAGGCAAGATCCAACCCCGAGAGTGCATGGCAAAGCTGGGTGGCAAACCTTGGTGGCTCCTTGAAGAATGGAGGGCATTCACCCCTTTTCTCTGGCGAGCACACTGAGCAGCTTCATCAGGTGTGATCTCTACTATGCATGTCTGAGGGCAGTGATGGATGGGGTCACTGACTGCATCTGAATGCCAAGAGTAACCCAAGAAGAAGAAGATAGCAGTGTGCAACTGTGGGTTGTTGGGCGTCTGAGCACTAAGCAGGATATAGTCTCCCCCACTGCATGCCCAAGGAGCTACTTCATGGGCCGGCCTACTATTCCCCCCACTTTTTTTCAAAAAAACAAGTAATTACCCTAAAGACACCTTTTTGTATGCCTAATCTTCCAAACCATGTAACTCTTCGATGGCTTACCAAATAGCACGATGTAATATGTGATTTTATACGGAAAAAGGTCCTCTTTTCAATGAAAATGTCATCTACTTCTTTTTATTCTTTAATCTCCACTGTTTTATCTAAAATTCTTCATGTATGATCTTTTGGATGATATTAATGCTCAATCACACTTCACCTTGTACCAGTATGATATTTAGTCTTTGAAATCCCCTAAATCTTTGAACATTAAGTAGATTTTACTATTCTTAACACCTTGGATCACCTAAATGCACCATAATGATTTATCTTGACCATCACAACTATCTTTGTTCCATAATGAGTCTTTGGTGTGATTATTTGATGCAACTTGTCTATATATGAGGTTTTGACCTAACTTATAATCATACAATGATTACACTTCAAAATCAGCAGATCTTATGACCGTTTGTGCCATGTTTGATTAAAACTATATGCCTCCTTGAATTAAGTATCTCTTTTGACCTAAAAAAGACTCATCTTTGTACATTAGTGGGCCCTAAATGTGATGTTTATGTACTTAAGTAATTGTGGATCCTTATTCTTGTGATAAAGTGAATCCTTAATATTCAAATCTCTGTGTACTTCATTATCAGCTCTTAACGACTTGTTTCATGAAATGCCATGTATCTTACTCATGTACACTCTTGACTACATGTCACAACTAGTGTGATCTAAATGCATATGTGGTGTGATCCATTCTAGGGACGAGCACCCATGTTATTATAACCTCAATTTTGTGTGTATTTTAAATAATTGTAATGCAATTATGCAAGTAAAAGAGATTGGAATTGAAATTGGGGTGCTTCATTTTAAAGAATGGATTTCTTCGCAATTTTTTCCTTGAATGATAGATTTCGTGAATTCTACTATTGTATTCTTCCAATAATGGATAACATGAAAAGGAGAGAATAAAATCCCATGATAAGCAAATAGAATAAGAAAGTAGATAATAGTTATATGTGATTGAAATAATTGTGTAAAATTCTATAGGAAGTGGAAAAAATGGCCACAATTAATTTGTTTTATTTTCACGGGATTTCTAATAGAAATAATGACCAAAATAAAGAAAATAGAAACGGAAGAAAGAGAAAATATTAGATGTAATGCCTAAAATATTCCTTATAAGGAAAAAGTTTTGGGATATGAAAGACATCATAATAAATCCCAACTTATTTTATATAGATTGAAAGGCTTTATGAGTTTCCTTGAACTAAGAATAATTTATTTGAGAATATAACAAAAAGAGACAAGGAATAATAGAGGCCCAAATCATAAAGTCTTCCTTAATAGATCAATGGCCAACTACCCAAAATATGACTTATACTTATGGTATTCTTCTTTCCTGATGTTTTTTGCTTACCAAAGGCATTACCTTTGAGAAGGGGTAAGGTTAAACTGAGATTTTACCTTTGGAAGGTCTTTAATGTATTTAATGTTGGGAGGAGATCCTGTTATACAGAGGAATCATGTGAACATGATGGGAACCCTTTCCCATTCAACAGTCACCTATTTCTTTTACAAAAAGAAGATAGGAAACCAGACCCTTGATCATCCCTCCCCCTCTTCCTATCACCCTTCTCCAAACCCTATGGTTTGGGAAGCACTCAGGTGCAATGAGACCAGAAGATTGAAGGGAGGAGGTTGGAAAGAGTGTGGCGACCAGGAGATGGAATTGGTGAAGCATCTCTTCTAGTCAAGCATGAAGAGTTGATAAGCAGTGACTCATTGGTAGGATGTGGTTGAAGGTTCTGGATGGGTCTCTCGATAATGAAAGGACCCTTGGAAAAGTAAAAATCAATTAGGGTGAGGTAGAGAAGCAAGAATCTCGACCCATGTTGGAGTCATGGTGTCATGAACACAACAATGTGAAAGTCTGGTCCTAGATATCTGGATCTATGGATGTCATTTGAGTCGAAAGGGAGAGGAACAAATGGATTACGATCTGTGCTTGCGCCTGCCAGAGGGTAGGGAAGAAATGATGCAAAACCAACTCCCAATGACAGATTGGATTGATATAGAATGATAGTGGCGGCTGAAGTCTATAGAGGAGTGATACTAGGATGTTGTGGTGAAGGAGGAAGTCTAGTGCAGCAGTCAACAGACTCAATCGCTAGGAAAGGAGCATCGACTGTCGACGTCGGTGGCACGTCGGGTGCCACATAGCCGCGACTCGAGGAAGAAGGAAACACATTGACTTTTGACCATTTTCCCCCTCCTATGCATTTAAGGCATCAGGGTAGATGAGTCTTTTCCTAAGAATCTAGCCGACCCCAACAATTATATGGCGAATATTAGTTAATGTTGATGTGTCAGCAGTTGATTGGTCAAGAAGTGTTTAACTTGCAAAAATGATAACTAAGTATTGGTATCTCAGATCAAGACATGTTATCATGATTTTTTCTTAGGATAATATGTAGAATCCATTGAAAATGAATTTGAAGCCTAAATATGCTTGTTAATCGAAAAGTGTATAAATATGCTATCTTTAATAGTTGTAATTAATTTGATAACATATGTTTTGAATATTAATGGATCTAATGAACTTCAATGACAATTATGAGAAAAGTTTATCCTTTTGAAATAAAAAGGATGGATAAGATCCAACTGAATGATATTTTTTCATAATTTGCTTAATTAGGGTTCCATGATTATAAAAGTGCATTAATGGACATAGAAACCCTAATTTTGACATGTATAAGGTTTAATGGATTTAAAAATGGAAATCAATCAAAAAGGCATGAAAATGATATTCTTGAACTACTTTTTGGGTAAAGACTCTTAATTTGGATAATTAGAGTAATTAGGGGTTTTATGAGTAGAAGAGTGCTTTTAGGGTTTGTTGACCTAAAAGAGGTAAAATTGGAAATAGAAGTTTGGAAACTAAGAAACCATAAGGAAACCCTAATAAGGACTAGAAACCTTAGAATGGAATCCCAAGTCAATAAAGATGTTTGGATGTGATTATTAACAATTAGGTGTTATAAATGCTTTTTCAGATCAAGATTTCTAGATTTATTGCTTGGCTTGGTAGATTGGACTTCTTGATTGGATTAGCTATATGGTTTGGTTTTGAGAATTCCAAATCAGGTATGTGGTTACTCTTATGGCTAATCGCTCTATTTTCATGGTGATTTCTGTTGTTTTACTAGTTTCTTGAAATTAACGACTTGGATGAACTTTAATTTGTGCAACTATAAAGTGACTATGGCTATCACCATAAATATGTACATGACTAGCTCAAATCCTAATCTTCCTCTATCTCTTTCTATATATATGAGAAACTGATGATCTAGGTATTGACCTACATTGGGGTAGGATCAATAGATTATCATAAGTTGAGTTAATGTCTACCTTTGGGTCGGATCGTACAACTATACAGATCTAGGTCTTGGTCTACCTTTGGGGTAGGGTCAAAGAGGGCTAATGAGGATCTACCATATGCGAGAGGTAGTTTTCCATGTCCACTGTAGGGACATCACAAAGGCTTGGATATATTAGGATTGAGTAGTTATGCTTAAGACGTAAAGTTTGATCTTTTAAACAATAATTTGGTTGCAATATGTTGTTACAACTAGATGCAAACTTTTGGTTTCCCCCACATACTGATATAATTCGTGATACTGATTGACATTTTGTTTGTCGGCATTTTAGAGTAATATGTAGTTATGTCTATAACCTTAATGGAAAGTGGATGTTCAGTAAAAAGTGACATGAAAAAAAGAATAAGGCTAAATAATGTTCAGAAGATTATAGTTAGCTAATTCATTCCGGGGGTAAAGTTATGAAATCTTGTTTTTGAAAGGTATATGAAAAGAAATTATTTTATCCTACTTTAAGATTAGTTGTGGTAGAATTTATTAATTATTCTTGATAATTTGCAAAACCATATAATCCTATTTGGGATAACAGCTCTAGCTTCTTGGCCTTCCTTATTTGGGGGTTACCGAGGGGTGGGGTCATTTCATTTGGTATCAGAGCCTGGTTTTCCATATAATTTCTAATAATTACTAAATTTTACAAAATTTTTAGATTCCAAAGGGAGTTATTAGAGAATTTTCTAGAGATGGAGGTATCTAGAAAAGGATCATGATCCGTGAGCTGGCAAGATTTTCCTCTGCCCCACTAGTCAATTTACAAGGAACCCCAAAATCTGTGTGATTGCCAGACCAAAATCTGAGTATTTGACTCAATATAAGATACCTCTAGGATTTTTTACCTACTTGCATCCCTTCTTTACCCTCTTTCACTGAACAAACTTTAAATGTTTGAGGTTTTCTATCTCTCTGCCTCCTCCTGAGTTTTGGGGATAAGTGTGTTAAGGATTAAAGCATCCTCCTCCAAATAATAATGATAAAGAGAGAGAACCCAATAAGTTAGATATCTTAGTTTTTCCATGCATGCAGGTACATAGGTTAGGCATGAATGATATATGTGGAAAACTAGAGTATACATGGAAACATAGACAATAAGTGGTTGCATGACCCCTAGTGCATCTTTTGATGTTGGTGACCTAACCTAGGGTGGGTCGTCCCTGAAAAGGAGAATATATTTAGGAGAGAGATAACACCCTAAAATCAAAAGGTTAGTGGTGATAAAAAAGTTTCAACCCCTCCAGGTAGGAACCCTAACGAGTGTGTTCCCACTCAGATAAGAGGAGGAGATAGGAATGCACCTACATGGAAGTGAGCAACATCAAGGAGAATCTTAGTGTTATGTAATGAGTGAGTTCATATGGAATAAACATGGCACCCCCATCAAGTTTTGGGTACAAGGAAACCCCACTTGGACGGCGATGTATGTTTGATGAGGCACTCACACCAATTGGTCTCACACTACCATGTTATCATTTTTATGTATGAAATGGGTCCAACTTTGAGAGACGATGAATGGATATTACATAATGGGAAACTTAGAAATGGTTTATTAAATTGTCTACTTGCTATACACATGTATGGGTGGAATAATAGGATATATGCCTACATGTGATAATATAAACTTTGGATTCATGCAAGTTTTTGTGACCCTTGATACTGTCAAGTGATAGTTTTCTCTAGTCTTGGGAAAGGACCCTTCCTAAATAAGGGAGTACCAAAAATTTGTTTAAGAATTGAGATAACTTAAAGTTCACTTAAAAGAACTTGAGAGATCAAGTGCATGAAGCACAAAAGCACATAGATGGAGTATGATTCCTTAGACCCAAGTATGACCATCTCTAAGGGACATGAAGAAAAGTTACATTGGAAGTGACTGATAGAATGGGCCAGGCCCAGATGGGTAGGTCACCATGTTTCCCATGAAGGGACATAAGGAAAACTATGAGTGACTAGAGAGATGATGGAAATTCGGGTTAGGATTCTAAAGGATGCAATGTGCTTGAATATCATCTAAGGAAACAAAAGAAAAATGTGTGGTGAAATAAAATAAAGTTACAATAGAACCCTAAGTCAGTCCTATGGTCAAGTAGATATGAGACCAATGGGAGTTGGAGGTGATTGTTCCCTGAATGCACAAGACCGTAGGGTCGGGAGGTAACAACTATGTTTTCCCGAGCCCATGAGTTAGGAGGTTGGACACCTTCATGATTTCATGGGGACTGAGGGGTAAATGTGAGAGGCACTCCCTAGATGCATAAGGGTAAGATCATCCAAAAAGTATCAGCACCCTAGAGACCTTGAGGAAATGACTAAGGATCATATATAGGAGTTATGATAAGACTCTAAAGTTATGTGGAAAGGTTTTCCTACAAGTGTGCATGGACAGATAGTATGAGGAGAATAATTCAACCTATATGTGAAAATAAAATGTTAATGTGTGATGCACCATCTCTACTCTTGGAATGGGATGAGCTTTGTATTTGGACTACATCCAAATGCTTATTCCATATTGTTATGAGTGTGACAGATGGGACAAACACATGCCAAACTAGGAATAGAAGTGATAGGAGGAGTAAATACTTAAGTTGAAATCTTTTTATGATAATTGAGGATTGGAGGAATTACCACACCCTCATGAGAGTATATTTGATAAATTCTTTGGAAGATGAGGTGAACAAGGTTATCACTAAATTGAAATTTCACATGAGGATATAATTATCACATGTAGTTTGAATTATATAAGGAATTATTGAACCTGGTCACCCAAAATAATGGATGTAAGAGTTTGAAGTATCTCCTGACTCAAAAGGACCTAAACCTAAGACAAAGACGATGGATGGATTCTATGAATGATTGTGATTTCACCATTGCCTATCACCCTAGGGAGACTAATAGCAAACAGCTTTAGATAGAAATAGCTAAGGTGTGCAGCTATCTTATCTACCCAATGGAGAGGACTAGAAGAGTTTGATAGGGGGGCTCTACAGCCAAAAGAAGGCCAGATCTATCTGGATAACAATCAAATAAAACCAAACTAGTTCACTGAGTTGGTAGCTACCCTATTAGACAACCCAGAGCTTGACAATTTGAAAGTTTTGTTAGAGAAACCTTAGACACATCTCTCAGTGGGTTCTAAGTATATAATACACCTCGGTACTAACACGGTTTTTAAAGACTTGCAATGATGCATTTGGCCTGGAGTGTAGAGAGACATAGCAAAATACATCGCTAGTTGTCTCACGTGCCAGATGGTTAAGGATGAACACCAATGACCCAATTGATTGCTACAGGCGATTGAAATTCCTGAGTGGAAATGGGAATAGATTACCATGGACTTTGTGGTGGGTCTCCCCAAGACCTAGAAAGGTCATGATGCAATATGGGTCATGGTAGATCGCCTTACCAAGTCGATGCATTTCCTTGCCTTAAAAATCACTTCCAAGGTGACAAACCTAGTTGAACTATATATTAGAGAGATAGTTCGACTGCACCGTGTTCCTAGTTTGATTATTTCTAATCACAATCCTAAGTTCACTTCCAAGTTGTGGAAGAAAGTTAATGAAGAACCCAGTACTAGACTAAAATTGAGCACAACATATCACCCCCAGACTGATGGATAGTCAGAAAGGATGATCCAGACTTTATAGGATCTATTGAGAGCATGTGTTCTCAATTGGGATGGATCATGGGAGTAGTGCTTGCCCTTAGCTAAGTTTGCTTATAATAACAGCTACCAAGCCAGTTTCTGGATGCCTCTGTATGAAGATCTTTATGGGAGGTTGTGTTGGACACCACTTTAGTAGTATGATGTTTGTGAGAGGACCTTCTTGAGGCTAGAAGAACTATAGTTGTATGCTGATAAAGTCACTTTGATCAAGCAAAGGCTAAAGAGAGCCCATGATTGATAGAAGCCATATGTTGATGTGAAATAGACTGGCTTGCACTTCATTGTGGGTGAACTTGTGTTTATGAAAATCCAACCCCTACGAGCTATAGCTAAGAACAAAGGAACGACGAGTCCCTGATACGGGTGTCCGTTTGATATTTTGGAACAAATTGGTGAAGTTTCCTATCCTTTAGCCCTACCCCCTCAGTGCAATATGATGCATGATGTGTTCCATGTGTCCAATCTGAAGCGCATTGTGAAGGACCCGAGCCATGTGTTGAGCATTGAGCCTGTTGAACTCCAAAGGAGCTTGACTTACATTGAGTCACCTGTGAGGGTACTTGATACCTAGGTGAAAGATCTTAGGAGTAAAGGAATGGAGATGGAAAATGTTCTTTGGAAGCTTGTTGGAGAGGATGAAGCAACATGGGAGCTGAAGATGGACATGGAAAATGCTTACCTCATTTTATATGTTTAATTTGTTGAATTTTTGAGGGAAATTTCTATAAGATGTGAAGGATTTTATAATCTCAATTTTTCTTGTATTTTAAATAACTAAAATGCAATTATGCAAGTAAGAGAGACTTGAATGGAAATTTTGGGTGCTTTATTTTAAGAATAGATTTCATTGCAAATTTTTCCTTGAATGATAGTTTTTGGGAATTCTACTATTTTATTATTCCAATAATGGATAAAAGGAAAAGGGAGAGAAGAAAATCCCATGATAAGAAAATAGTAAAAGAATATACATAATAATTATATGTGCTTGTCAAAATTGTGTAGAATTCTTTAGAAAGTAGAAAATATGATCACAATTAATTAGTTTTGTTTGAACATGATTTCTAATAGAAATAATGACCAAAATAAAGAAAATAGAAAAGGAAGAAAGAGAAAAGAATATAGGTAATGCCTAAAATATGCCTTATAAGGAGCAGGTTTTGGGATATAAAAGACATCACAATAAATCCCAACTAATTATATATAGACTGGAAAAGGATTTATGAGTTTCCTTGAACTAAGAATAATTGATTCAATAATATATCAAAAAGAGACAAGGAATAATCTAGGACCCATTCATAAAGTCTTCCTTAATAGATCAATGACCAATCACCCAAAATATGACTTACACTTATGGTATTCTTCTTTCCTGATGGTTTTTGCTTACCAAAGGGATTGCCTTTGAGAAGGGGTAAGGTCAAACTGATATTTTACCTTTGTAAGGACTTTGATGTAATTAATGTTGGGAGGAGGTCCCATTACATGGTGGAATTGCGTGATCATGATGGGAAACATTTCCCCATGAGACCATCACCTATTTCTTTTATGACAAGAAGAAGGGAAACCAGACCCTCAGCCATCACTCCCCCTATTCCAATCACCCTTCTCCAAACCCTAGGGTCTCAATGCTATATAAGCTATGGTCTGGAAAGCACTCAGGTGCAATGAGACTGGAAGAATGAAGGGAGGAGGTCGGGGAGAGGGTGGTGGCTAGGAGATGGCATTATTAAAGCATCTCTTTTAGTCAAGCATGAAGAGTTGATAAGTGGTGAAAGGCTTGTTGGTAGGATGTAGTTGAAGGTTTCAGTTGGGTCTCTCCATGTTGAAAGGACCCTTTGTAGGGATGAAATAAAGTAGGGTGAGGAGGAGAAGCAAGAAGCTCGATCCCTGTTGGAGTCATGGAGGCATGAGAACAAGAGTGTGGAAATCTGGACCTAGATATCAAGATCTGTGGCTATCAATTGAGTCAAAAGGAGGAGGCACATATGGATTAGGATCCATGCTTGTCTCTGCCAGAGGGTAGGGAAGCAGTGGTGCGGAACCAACTCTGAACGATAGTTTGGATTGACAGAGAAAGACAGTGGAGGTAGAAGTCTGTGGAGGAGCAAGACTGGGATGATGCGGTGAAGGAGGAAGGCTAGTGCATTAGTCGATGGACTCAATCCCTAGGATATGAGCAACGATCGTCGATGCTAGTGCCGCATCAGGAACCACACAACCGCAATGTGAGTAAGAAGGAAACACATCAATTTTTGACCCTTTTTCCTCTTGCTACGCAGTTAAGGCACAAGGGTAGATGGGTCTTTTCTAGAAAATCCATCTAGCCCAAACAATTATATGGTGAGTGTTAGTTAATGTTGACATGTCAATAGTTGATTGGTCAAGAAGTGTTTAAATTGCAAAAATCAAAACTAAATATTGGTAGCTCATATCAAGACATGTATATATGATTTTTGCTCAAAAACAATATGTAGAATACATTAAAAATTAATTTGAGGCCTAAATCTAATTGTAACTCAAAAACTATGTAAAGATGCTATGTTTAATAGTTGTAATTAATTTGAAAACCTAAGTTTTGAAGATTAATATATCTAATGATTTTCAATGACCATTATGAGAAAAGTTTAGCTTTTTTACATAAAAAGGATGGATTAGATCCAATTGAATGATATTTGTTTATAATTTGCCTAATTAGGGTTCCATGATTATAAAAGTGCATTTATGGACGTTAAACCTAAATTTTGATATTTATAAGGTTTAATGGATTTAAATATGGAAATCAATCAAGAAGGCATGAAAATGATAGTCATAAATTAATTTGTGGATAAAGACCCTTAATTTGGATAATTTGAGTAATTAGGGTTTTTATGAGTAGAAGAGTGCTTTTAGGGTTTGTTGACCTAAAAGGGGTAAAATTGGAAAATAGAAGTTTGGAAACCAAGAAACCCTAAGGAACCCTAATAAGGATTAGAAACCTTAGAAGGAATCCCAAGTCAATAAAAGATGTTTCGATGCGATTATAACAATTAGGTGTTATAAATTCTTTTCAAGATCAAGATTGCTTGATTTATTACTTGTCTTGGTTGATTGGACTTCTTGATTGGATTAGCTATATTACTTGGTTTTGAGACTCTCAAATCAGGTATGTGGTTATTCTTATGTCTAATCACTCTAGTTTCATGACAATTTTTGAGGTTTTACCGGTTGCTTGAAATTATCTACTTGGATGAACTTTAATTCTTGCAACTATAAATTGACTATGTCTATCACCATAAATATGTGTATGACTAGCTCAAATCCTAATCCTCCTCTATAGCTTTGTGTATATTTGAGAAATTGATGACCTAGGTATTGGTATACCTTGGAGTAGGATCAATAGATTGTCATTAGTCGAGTTTTGGTCTACCTTTGGGTAGGATCATACCACTATATAGCTCTAGGTCTTATTGGTCTAACTTTAGGGTAGGAACAAAGAGGTCTAATGAGGATCTACCATATGGTAGAGGTAGTATCCATGTCCACTTCAAGGACAACACAAAGGCTTGGATAGATCAAGATTGAGTAATTATGATTAAGATTTAAAGTTTGATTTGTTCAATAATAATTTGGTTGCAATATGTTGTTACAACTAGATGCAAAATTTTTGTTTCCCCAACATACCAATATAATTTGTTATATTGATCAACATTTTGTTTGTCGGCATTTTCGGATAATATACAGTTATGTCTACAAGCTTAATGGAAAGTCTATGTTCAGTAAAATGTGATATAAAAAAGAGCCATGCTAAATAATGTTTTTATGATTATAGTTAGCTTGTTCTTTCCTGGAGTAAAGTTCTAGAATCCTATTTTTGAAAGGTATGTGAAAAGAAAAAAGAATTATTGTTCTTTAAGCTTAGTTCTGGTAGAATTGTTAATTATTCTTGATTATTTACAAAACTAAATGATACTATTTGTGATAAAGGCTTTAGCCTCTTCGCCTTCCTTAATTGGGGGTTGTCGAGGGGTGGATTTGTTTTGTAGATCCCCTCACCTTTAGTTATGTAGCCATTAGGAGTGTGGACTTAGGGTAACAAACAATTCTATGACAGATGTCTTCCATGCAAAATTCATAGAAGAATCTTCTTTCATGGATGAGTTCCATGATGTATTTTCCTCATAGAGCATGGAAATCTTTATTTGCAAGCTTTTCTAGAGGGACTCCCCTATTTATTGCTACAATCATGCACAACATGATGAATGCTCTATCCCCCAAGTCTTGTGTTTCCTCAGGTACATTGCATTCATTGTAGATCTCCCTCTAGTTTGGATGATACCATCCTCTTACTCCTTAAATTAGACATTTTAAGGATCATGTGGGGATTTCATGTATCCAACTCTGCTCTGGCTTCTCAAAAACCATCCTTCCACATGGTAGGTCTTTTTCAATGTAGTTATAAGTAATGACCCACCTTGTGGAAATATCCACCACGGTGAGAAGCCTATGGTTGAAGGCCTTGAAGGGTAAGGTTATGAACTTTTGTGTCTTTGTACTTTGCAGTGTGTATTGTAGCTCTTAAACTAAGGGTGCATTGTTGTTTTGTTTGTACAATTGGGCTACCAAGGTAGAAGTGGCATTGAAGAATGGCCCTATTTTATCATTGTACATGTACTCCTCAATAATAGTTTATGCATAAGACCTTGAAGAATGCTTTTATTTTCCTAAGATGGCCTAAGGTGGAAAGGATGATTGCAAATCTTCCCTTGACAATATGCATCTTTGTTGTTGTAAATTACATCTTCTCTAGGTTTAGTATTGTCCAGGATGTCTTCCAGCACATGGATGTCATGAAGTAACATTCCTAATAATGATGTCATATCCATGTCCTTCATCTTGCATGGATCTAGTGGTAGTGTTGTTGTGCTTGAACTGGATATTATAGGAGGTTGGGGAAATGCCAGATTATCTCATTCTTTGTGTTGTTTAACATATTGTTCATGTTTTCCTCATCTTATTTGGATGCTTGTTCCTATATGTATACCTCAATTATGTTTGGATGTATTCCTCCTTAGGTTCATCCAACAATAGTTTATCTACAAATCTTCATAATCTTTTGGAGGTAGCGTGAAGTTGTAATTGACTTAAGGATCCATATTGTTCATGTTATCTTCAGTTGTTTTTGGTTCCTCCATTCTCTCTGGTGACTTCAAAATGATGTCGTTCTCTCATGTTGCTTCAAAATATGTGGAAAGAAGGACTTGTTGTAGAACTTTTAGGGAACCTTGTTCTACTAATTCTTTGGGTCCCCTTTCCTCATGGTTGTTGGTGGACAGCCCTGGTGAGGTCATGGGTTGGTGAGTTCTTCCTCCCCAGTGGGCAATTTCCTATTCTTTATTAACTCCTCCCTACTTTCTTGAATAGATATGTCTACTATGGCATCTTTCTCTAGAGGTGATGCATCCTTGTGAGGATGCATTTTGGCTAGTACCAAATCCACTTTCAATTGCATGATAGTGTTGTAACATCCCTGACCTGGGTTATGCTTTAACCCTAGGTGTTTTGCTTAATAAAGTTGATTAGATGCTTGTTCTTATCTTTTGAAAAGTAATTAAGGTTCAAGAGGAACTTATATTTCAATTTTAGTCCTTTTTGAATAATGTTGAAATGATATTTTTCTTGTTTTGGACTAAAGTGCAAATTACCCTAGTTTAGGGATTAAATTGCAAATTTTTCATGATAATATGTTCCTCATGTGTTGAAGCATCATGATAATGAAGATCATGCAGAGTTATGGCTTGTGGTGGCCTGAGTACCAAGAAAGAGCTGATAAAGCAATGTCTCTACATTAAAATCTAGTTTTGGTGTAATGTGCAATTTACCCAAAACCTAGAGTTCAATAAGAAAAATACAACTTCTAGAGGGTCCCTCATGTTTCTTGGCATCGTGTAGAGAAAATAAAATGAAAGGGGCGCCTCATTTCAATTACTTTGGAGGATAAATAATCTTGATATTAAAATAATCAAGATTTAAGCATAATTGGAACTTTATTTCATTTTAATGTAAAAATAAATAAAATAATTGAAGGGCCTTCAACCAAAAACGTGATGGATGAATTTTCCCAAGTTTGAACACCCTTGTGCCTTTTCTAGGCCACGAAATATCTCAAAGCAAGTGGATAACTCACTCACGTTATTATAAGAAAAAGAAATATCCACTAACTTATGGATATTAATAGTATAAGGGTTAAGGTGCTTAATTTGCTTTTCTTTAAATTGTGTATAATTGAGAGGAATAAGATGCAAGGAGGATATCCTCGTATCCAAGGAAGAGAAGGGGGCAAGTGGCAATGTTTTGGGGGAGATAATTCCTACTTTCTCTCTCCTAAATGAATTTTCAATAAAATTCACATATATGCTCCTTTATCCATAGAATGAAAGGGTAATTTCGAACCACTTCTTCTCTTTGCTTGAAAAACGACCAAGGAAGCTTTAGACGATCAGGAGGACGACCCCCAACCTGTTGGTAATCTTCTTGACTTTCTTTCACCTTGAATTCATGGTGGAAATAACAAAACAATGCATGATTTCTTCTTATCTCGATCCCATCTTCAATTCTAACCATTCCTTTTCACTCAAAGCTTGAGGACGAGCCTTGTAATAGTGAAGGGAGTTTCATCCACCATTGTTTACGTGAGATTCAAGCTTTGAAGCTCAATTGGAGTTGGGTTATATAACTTGAACCCCTTTACATTGTTATTCAACTATTAATTTTGCAATTTCGTTGATTCCGTCATCATCTTGATTAATTGTTGGTTGAAATTGGTAATTCCACAAAATAAGAAGTACGAAGATCTACAGGGACGAAGGTATATGATGATGACATCATCTTGGACACATTTCCCAAAGAAATTGTATTTCATTTGGTTTCAACAAACTTGCTTATTCGGTTTCAACAAAACTGTTTGAAAGCAAACGGTTTCATCAAACCGTTTGAAGCTAAACGGTTTCAAACCGTTTGGGAGAGTTGACCATGGTTGACCATTTGGAAAATTTGATGTTAATAATTATGGTTGATGACCCACCAAATTTGATTGAATAATTCCAAAGGGTTCATAAGTTAAAGGTTAATCAATTAGCAAACCCTAATTGGGTTAAGTGTTGAAATTCAAATTGGTTGATATAGATTTTTGGGTGATTGAGCCCAAACGGTCTCAAGACCATTTGGAGGTCACCCAAGACCTTTTGGAGGTCTAGGGTTAAGTATGGTTGAGTAATTGAAGGTCCAGAGATACCGAATTGAAATGCAATTAAGTGTTGATTTGATGATCAATCCAATGATAAAAATCCTATTGGAATTTCACAAATTTCAAGGATAGGATGGGGAAAATGGTCTCAAGACTGTTTGGAGATCATGCAAACGACCTCAATACCATTTGAGGTCAGGTCATACCAAAAATTTGATGATCATTCATTGATTTCAATTAAATCAATTCCACAATGTTGATCATTGATGGTTCCTCAATTTCAAAGACCTAATTGAAGGTTCTTGAGTAGAAATCCTAGATCAATTGGGTATAAAACCCTAATTGATGGTCCAATTGAAGGATTATTCAATAGTTTACTTGATGATGAAATCAAGGATTCAATTGTTAATCGGTTCATCTATTGAAACCATGAATTGTTTATGTGTTGATAGGACTTTTTGGTCCATTCAGTTTTGAGAGGGTTTGGACCAAACAGTCTTAAGACCGTTTGTATCTAAATGGTCTCAAGACCGTTTGGGTCCAAATGGTCTCAAACCGTTTGCAGACCCAAAGTTCATTCAGTTTCAACACTTTTCTTGTCCAATCGGTTTCAAGGGCAATTTGCCCAAATGGTTTTCAACCAATTGAATTATGAGAACTAAGACCGTTTAGGGTATGAGTAATTAAATCTTTTGTAGATCAACATGGTTAATCCATTTGGATATCTCATGTAATTGAAGGTCCAATATGGTTAATCTATTTGGATACCTAATGTAGTTGAATATTTAATTGGTTAATCCAATTGATTACTTAATGTAATTGGAAGTTTAATTGATCAATTTTTTTGGATCCATCATTAATTGAAAGTTCAATTGATCAAAACATTTTAGAGAACTAATGTACTTATAATTGATGCCCTTAGTGGGATTAATCATTAATGCATAATGATGTAATGATTCGATGCATCATGTTAACCATAAATGCATGTATTTGAATAAAGAGTAGGCTCAATCTAATCAAGAATTGAGTAGTGAACATCCTGAGAAGGATGAGAGAGAAATATTCATACATCAATGATAATCATGTAGCAATTAAGTCTAAAATAATCAAAATGATGTGATATACAATTAGGGTATGATCCTTGATAAAGAGGTCATAAAACCCTAATTGAGATGATTAATGAACTCAAACCCTAATTTAGGGCAACTCTGAGTAAAACCCTAATCGAGGGGGACAATGTGATATGAATTTAGAGTAATGACATGAGTAACCCTAATTCAGGGTATTTTATTGATAAACCCTATTTGGGGAGAATAGTAAACCCTAATTGTGGGTTATTGAATATAAACCCTAATCTAGGGTGATGTGATGAGAATAGTAAACCCTAATTCAAAAATAGGGTCAAGATGTGTGAAACTCTAATTCTGGGTTATACTATATAGCATGAAACCCTAATCTTGGATGAAATGATGAATCATTGGTCCTAGTTGTGCAAAGGAAATGAGTAACCCTGATTAACATGAAATGGGAAACCCTGACCCTGGTAAGGGAATAGTGGTTTTACTCTTGATTAGTATGAAACTAAAATATGATTGATATATCTGTTATCATGTGTGTTAACCATGCAGGTATCCTGAGATGATGAACATAGCCAGGTATGAGCTATGATGTTTTGTTCATTGAAATTATTCATTGGGCCTTGTGTGCCATAATATACCTTGTTGCTTAGTAAATAGTAACAAGAGAGTTAATGAGCCTCAAGTGCCATAAGAGATGCTTGTGTAGCGAGTATCATGTTTTCCTTGGTCAAATGACTTGAAGGAAATAATTACCTAAAAAAGTGGTAACAGTGCTCAGTGATGAGCTAAGGGTTTGAATACCCAGATCCATATAATTATGGTAATGAGATTGTTAAGGGATGATAATCCCCAATATTGAAATGAGGGACTGAGATCCCAATGTCTTATAAAGAATGAGAAGTAACTGATGAAAATAGTACATGTTTCTTTGTAGCACTTGTTCTAATAAGTTATGTTTGAAAACTTGGCTAATGCTAAAAGAATATGATAATGTACGTAATTAATCAAGTGATACCATAGAATGTAGTTGCCCTGACCATAGATCCATCAGCGTCAGAATTAGATGAATGGTGAAATGAGTTTTACTCGGAACACATATTTTTGTATATGTGGGGGTAATTGGGTAAATATATCCTTATGCCCCATAGGAATGGCTACGGGCTATGTCCTATGTATGGGATTGGTTTCAGACCATACCCCAATAAGAGTATGGCTACGGGCCATAACTTCTCAATATAATACTAGGCATTGCCTACGGGCCATAACCCTGAAGAGAGTATATGATACGGGATATAACTCTATAGCAAAGATGCAATATACCTTGGCAAGCTAATTGCACGTTGACACATGATGTCTCTGCCAAAGTAGTCTCGTACTGACCGAGACAGATGAGGTTATGGAATTCGACTCTCCCATTGACCTTGTGTGGTACCGATGCTATACGTAACTGTGGTCGGTTGGAGTATGAGTGGTATATATCATCTCCTTAGGGCATAAGCTTAAGAATATTTGTAAAATGTAATCAGCCGTGTAGCGTATTTGCATAAGATTGAAATATGAGAATCACTGGTTGATGTTATTCTGCTTATCATGTTCTAGATACATAAATGTTTTATATACTCTTCAAGTCCTTATTGAATAAGAGACATGATGCTTTATCAAGTTATAGCTTAAATTCTTGAATAGAAATGTTACTTTAATCTGCATAGATATTGATTTATATGATGTTGAATATATGATTCCACTATTCAGTTTATTTCTATTAAACTGTAATAATAATGTTTTCGGCAGAGAGTTACATCTCTCGCTGGGGCAATTCTATAATTGTCTCACCCCCGTGGAATTCCAACATTTTTAGGTGGATGCGGACGAGGTAGAGGTAGAAACCTCATAAAAAGGGAAGAACAGCAGGAACAACAACAACAAGGGCAGTAGTGAATCCACAGGTGGAGATACTGGTTGTCGAGTCTTATATAGATGTAAATAGAGTCCTATGTGTCGTCTTTGTACTCTCAGGTCCTAGGAGTTAGTGATAGTGTTTTTATAATAGATCTGAGATTTTGGCTTGAATGCCTCAAGGATTTTGTTACTTGTGCTTTTTAGTAAAGCAATGATGCATATATATTCCTCGAGAAGAAATGGTACAGAGAATGTACTATGTGAACTAGGATGTGAATGTAATATTATGGTTCTTGTTGAAAGAGTTCTCCTGTGTTTGGATATCTTTGTAAAAAAATTTAATTTTTAGTGATTTTCAGTAATTCTGCTGTTAACGAACCGCTTCTGCATTAATCTTAATCGATGTTTGTGAATCATTCGCCACAATTTAGTGGTATCAGAGCTCTAGGTTCGCAGAGTCTACAGAGACATAGGATTAAGGTTGTTGATTCTATTCTAATATCTTCCAGTTATCTGATAGTGTCTTCTGCTCATATAGGAGGAGAAGAAGAACTAAAGATGTCTGGATCACATGATGAACATGCTGCTGAGAGCAGCGTTGCTGTACCAGGAGGAGGTGCAAGAGACCAAGATAGGGAGGAGCCCATGCCTGAACAACCCCAATTCAATCAAGCAGATATGGGGAACCCGGCCTTCCAAGCCATGTTTGGATAGTTTATGATATCCATGACTCATATGATAGATAGGATGCCATTACCTACACCTAGGGCACCTACCCACCATGAAGGACAGGGAGCTAGAAAGACATTTAAACGACTTCGCCGGGTGGGAGCCATAGATTATGATGGTACGGCTGATCCAGTTGATGCAAACTTCTGGATGACTGAGCTGGAGAAAGCCTTTAGAATCCTTAATATCCGTGAGGATGAGGACGTGAGACATGCAGTATACCTGTTAAAAGGTAGTGCTGGTCACTGGTGGAACATTGAGGAAGGCAAGAGGCCAGGTGTTGAAATTGGATGGGAAGAGTTTCGACGATAATTCGTTAGTAGATACTTTCCCAAGACTTTTTTAGACAAAAAAATTACTCAGTTTGAACGGATTAGGCAGGGATAAATGAACATTAGCGAGTATGAGGCTAAGTTCATGGAACTTTTGTGGTTTTGTCTGCATATGGCATCTACTGATGAGGAGAGGATACATCATTTTGAGAAGGGATTGAACGCTGAATTGACCACTCCGGTGTCTGCTTTAGAGAACTGGGAGAGGTTTTCTACCTTTGTGGAGTCCGTAAGACGGATAGAGAGGTCTGTGATCAAGAAGCGACAGAATGGTAATAAGAAAGTGTATCCTCAGTTTCATGGACAAAAGTCCGAGAGTTTCAAGAAACCAAGGTTTTCCGCACCAACAGCAACACAAAGGTTCAATACCCAGACGCAGTAGATGTCAAGTAAGGGTAGAGGGCATAGTTTTCCTCCGAGTAGAGCTCCTAGCATGGCATCAACATCAGTAACTGGAACCTCTAGACCACATCAAGAGAGTAGAACTTGTCATCGATGTGGACTAGTAGGACATCTGACAAGGGATTGCCCAACGGGGAATGTAGTAGTGAATCAACCCCGGAGATAGTGTCAACAATGTTCTCAGAGAAAGTTGTTTTCTAGTGGTACCCGAGGATGTAGACAAGCATCCCAGGTAGGATCTTTTGCATCCAATAATAGAGCACAGGGTCAACAGCAGGCAACGACGAGATTCTATGCAATGAATCAGCCCGAGGCAGTGGTTAATCCACGAGTTGTGACAGGTCAGATGAAACTATTTTATTCTAATATGTCTTCATCCTGCTTCGTATCTGTTTTAATTGATCTAGGTGCTACGCATTCCTTTATCACTCGAAAAGTGATATATGACTGCAACATGATTGTCAGTCATAGAGCAAATAGTTTGATGCTAGAAACCCCTTTGTTGGGATCTGTAGTGTTGTGGGAGGTGTGTTCTCCCTGCACTCTTATCTTTTCTAAACATCGCATTCAAGTGGATCTTACACCACTTGATATGCATGGATTCGATATAATTCTTGGAATGGACACCCTAGAAAAGTACAAGGTTGTCTTGGATTGTGAATCCAAGCAAGTTGTGTTCACAGATGATAGTGACACATGGATCTTTCAGGGAGATAGAAAGATTCTTCCAACCTATCTTCTGTCAGCTATGATAGCTGAGAAGCTGATGAGGCAAGGATGTTTCACATTCTTGGCACATGTAGTAGATACCACCATGGAGAGCCCTCATCCTTCTAAAGTTCCATTAGTCAGGGAATTTGAGGATGTGTTTCCTGAGGAACTTCCAGGTGTACCTCCGCCCCGAGAGATTGATTTTGAGATTAATCTGATTCTGGGCACGCAACCTATAGCACAAACGCCGTATAGAATGGCACCGGCTGAGATGGAAGAACTCAAGAAACAACTACAAGAGTTGCTTGAGAAGGGTTTTATCTGACCGAGCACTTCACCCTGGGGTGCTCCTGTTCTTTTTGTTAAGAAGAAAGACGGGTCTATGCATTTATGCATCGACTATAGGAAGTTGAATAAAATAACTATAAAGAACAAGTATCCTTTTCCAAGGATAGATGACTTGTTTGATCAGTTGCGTGGTGCAACTATCGTTTCTAAGATAGATCTGAGGTCGAGATACCATCAGTTGCGTATTAAGGAGGGTGACATACCTAAGTCTGCTTTTAGGACAAGGTATGGTCGCTATGAGTTCATAGTTATGTCGTTTGGACTAACTAATGCACCAGTTGCATTCATGGAACTTATGAATAGAATCTTTTGACCTTTTCTTGATCAGTGTGTAGTAGTCTTCATAGATGATATCTTGATCTACAATAGAGATGCTCAACAACATGAGCAGCACCTCCGTTAGGCTCTAACTTTTCTAAGAGAGCATAAGTTGTATGCTAAGTTTAGCAAATGTGAGTTCTGGTTACCAGAAGTCTCTTTTCTTGGACACATAATATCTTCTTTAGGTATTCATGTTGATCCTAAGAAGGTAGAATATGTCCTGCAATGGGAACAACCAAGGACACCGACGGAGATACGTAGTTTCCTAGGACTAGCAGGCTATTACAGGAGGTTCATTAAGAACTTTAGTTCTATAGCTTTACCCCTAACCAAGTTGACCAGGAAAGAGGTTCCTTTCATCTGGAATGACAAGTGTCAAGAATCTTTCCAGTTGCTGAAAGAAAGATTGACAAGTGCACCTGTGTTGGTGTTACCTGAGCAGGGAAAGGGGTATGTAGTTTTCTGTGATGCATCCAAGAACGGTCTAGGATGTGTGTTGATGTAGGATAAACAAGTGATTTCTTTTGCTTCTCGACAGCTTAAGAAACACGAGGAGAATTATCCAACACACGATCTAGAGCTAGCTGTTGTGGTCCATGCTTTGAAGATTTGGAGACATTATCTCTATGGAGAAACATTCCAGATTTTCACGGACCATAAGAACTTAAAGTATAACTTTTCATAGCATGAGCTGAACATGAGGCAATGCCGCTGGATGGAGTTAATCAAAGACTATGACTGTATAATTGATTATCATCCAGGGAAGGCTAATGTGGTTGATGATGCTTTAAGTAGGAAATCAGCAACAGCAGCACTAGATAAAGCACAGTTGAATTTCTTAGTGTGTTCTAAGAGGGATATGTTTATATCCTTGAGGAAAAACAATGTACAGCTAAAAGTACCATTGTTAGCCGGGTTGTTAGCTGAGATGCACATAAAACCAACTCTGGGACAGCAGATTAAAGAAGCACAACAAATCGATGTTGTAGTTCAATAGATTAGATCAGAGTATCGTAGTGAGAAATGGGATGGCTTTCATGAGTCAGAAGATCAGGTAGTCTGTTATCATTATAGGATGGTAGTACCTGATGCCAATGACTTGAGAAAGTTAGTTCCAGAATAAGCTCATTCTTCAATGTATGCTATGCATCCAGGGAGCACCAAGATGTATCATAACTTAAAAGATATGTATTGGTGGCCTGGATTTAAGAAAGATGTAGCTGAGTTTGTTATGCGGTGTCCGGTGTGTCATCAAGTTAAAGCTGACCATCAGAAGCCCACAAGAACAATCCAATCTTTGCCTATACCACAATGGAAATGGGATCATGTGACCATGGACTTTGTGGTTGGTTTGCCTAGAACAACCAAAAGTCATGATTACATTTGGGTGATAGTTGATAGGTTGACTAAGACAACACATTTCATTCCTGTTAAAACAACCTACACTGCTGAGAAGCTTGCACAGATATACATAGATGAGATAGTGTGTTTGCATGGGGTTCCAGCTACTATTGTATTTGATAGAGGTCCTCAGTTCACGAGTAATTTTTGGGAGCGACTCCATAAAGCTTTGGGCACACAATTAAGATTTAGTACAACCTTTCACCCATAGACAGATGGACAATTGGAAAGGACCATACAAACCTTGGAGGACTTGCTTAGGGCATGCATCGTTCAATTTGTAGGAAGTTGGGATCTACACCTGAGCTTGATAGAATTTGCTTATAATGATAGCTATCAGCACAGTATTGAGATGACACCATATGAAGCATTATATGGTAGATGTTGTAGATCTCCTTTACGTTGGTATGAAATAGGAGAAAATCAACTTTTGGGTCCTGAACTTGTGCAGCAGACAACTGAGAAGATTAAAGTAATACAACAACAGTTAAAGACTGCACAGGATAGACAGAAATCATACGCTGACAAACGGTGAAGACCTTTAGAATTCCAAGTTGGAGACAGAGTATATCTCAAGGTCTCACCTTGTAAAGGAGTTCTTAGATTTGGAAGAAAGGGAAAGTTAGCTCCTAGATTTATGGGGCCTTATCCGATCATTGAGAGGATGGAAAAGGTAGCCTATAAGGTGGAGTTACCACCTGAGTTGCCTAGATTGCACCCAGTGTTCCATATCTCTATATTGAGAAAGTGTCATCCTGACACAGAGTTAGTTCTGCAACCTGTGGAGGTAGAACTAAATGATGATATATCTTATGTTGAAGGACGTGTTGATTCTTGATAGGAGAATCAAAAAGCTGAAAAAGAAAGATATATGCCTTGTGAAAGTTCTCTGGCATCATCATGGCAATGAAGAAGCTACATGGGAGCTAGAGGAAGAAATGAGGAGGAAATACCCTACTCTTTTCACTTAAATGTTTTTGTTGATGATTTCGGGGACGAAATCCTTGTAAGGGGTGGATAATTTGTAACATCCCTGACCTGGGTTACGCTTTAACCCTAGGTATTTTGCTTAATAAAGTTTATTAGATGCTTTCTCTTATCTTTTTAAAAGTAATTAATTTTCAAGAGGAACTTATATTTCAATTTTAGTCCTTTTTGAATAATGTTGAAATGATATTTTGATTATTTTCGACTAAAGTGCAAATTACCCAAGTTGAGGGGTTAAATTGCAAATTGTGAATGATAATATGTTCCTCATGTGTTGAAGCATCATGAGAATGAATATTATGTAGAGGTATGGCTTGTGGTGGCCTGAGTACCAAGAAAGAGCTGATAAAGCAATGTCTCTGCATTAAAACCTAGTTTAGGTGTAATGTGCACTTTACCCAAAACCTAGGGTTCAATAAGCAAAATACCACTTCTAGAGGGTCCCTCATGTTTCTTGGCATCATGTAGAGAAAATAAAATGATATGGGTGCCTCATTTGAATTACTTTGGAGGATAAAGAATCTTGATATTAAAATTATCAAGATTTAAGCATAATTGGAACTTTATTTCAATTTAATGTAAAAATAAATAAAATAATTGAAGGGCCTTCAACCAAAAACGTGATCGCTGAATTTTCCCAAGTGTGAAAACCCTTGTGACTTTGCTAGGCCACGAAATATCTCAAAGCAAGTGGATAACTCACTCACATTATTTTAAGAAAAAGAAATATCCACTAACTTATGGATATTAATATTATAAGGGTTAAGGTGCTTAATTTTCTTTTCCTTAAATTGTGGATAATTGAGAGGAATAAGAGGCAAGGAGGATAGCCTCGTATCCAAGGAATAGAAGGGGGAAAGTGGCGAGGTTTTGGGGGAGATAATTCCTACTTTCTCTCTTCTAAATGAATTTTCAATAAAATTCACACATATGCTCCTTTATCCATAGAATGAACGGGTTATTTCAAACCACTTCTTCTCTTTGCTTGCAAAACAACCAAGGAAGCTTTGGAGGATCAGGAGGACGACCCCCAACCTGTTGGTAAGCTTCTTGACTTCCTTTCACCTTGAATTCATGGTGGAAATCACAAAACAATGCATGCTTTCTTCTTATCTCGATCCCATCTTCAATTCTAACCATTCCTTTTCACTCAAAGCTTGAGGACGAGCCTTGGAATAGTGAAGGGAGTTGAATCCACCATTTTTGATGTGATCTTGAAGCTTTGAAGCTCAATTGGAGGTGGGTTATATAACTTGAACCCCTTTACATTGTTATTCAACTATGAATCTTGCAATTTCGTTGATTCTTCATCATCTTGATTAATTGTTGGTTGAAATTGGTAATTACACGAAATCAGAAGTAATAAGATCTACAGGGATGAAGGTAGATGATGATGACATCATCTTGGACACATTTCACAAAGAAATTGTGTTTCATTTGGTTTCAACAAACTTGCTCATTCGGTTTCAACAAAACCGTTTGAAAGCAAACAGTTTCATCAAATCGTTTGAATCTAAACGGTTTCAAACTATTTGGGAGATTTGACCATGGTTGACCATTTGGAAAATTTGATGTTAATAATGATGGTTGATGACCCACCAAATTTTATTGAATAATTCCAAAGGGTTCATTAGTTGAAGGCTAATCAATTAGCAAACCCTAATTGGGTTAAGTGCTGAAATTCAAATTGGTTGATTTAGATTTTTGGGTGATTGAGCCCAAACGGTCTCAAGACCGTTTGGAGGTCACCCAAGACCATTTGGAGGTCTAGGGTTAAGTATGGTTGAGTAATTGAAGGTCCAGAGACACCAAATTGAAATGCAATTAAGTGTTGATTTGATGATCAATCCAATGATCAAAACCCTAATGGAATTTCACAAAATTCAAGGATAGGATGGGGCAAACGGTCTCAAGACCGTTTGGAGATCATCCAAACGACCTCAAGACCATTTGAGGTCAGGTCATATCAAAAATTTGATGATGATTCATTGATTTCAATTGAATCAATTCCACAATGTTGATCATTGATGGTTCCTTGATTTCAAAGCCCTAATTGAAGGTTCTTGAGTAGAAATCCTAGATCAATTGGGTATAAAACCCTAATTGATGGTCCAATTGAAGGATGATTCAATAGTTTACTTGATGAAGAAATCAAGGATTCAATTGTTAATCAGTTCATCTATTGAAACCATGAATTGTTTGTGTTGATAGGACTTTTTGGTCGATTCAGTTTTGAGAGGGTTTGGACCAAACGGTCTTAAGACCATTTGAGTACAAACGGTCTCAATACTATTTGGGTCCAAATGGTCTCAAGACCGTTTGGAGACCCAAAGTTCATTCGGTTTCAACACCTTTCTTGTCCAATCGGTTTCAAGGGCAATTTGCCCAAATGGTTTTCAACCTATTGAAATATGAGAACTAAGACCGTTTAGGGTCTGAGTAATAAAATCTTTTGAAGATCAACATGGTTAATCCATTTGGATATCTCATGTAATTGAAGGTCCAATATGGTTAATCTTTTTGGATACCTGATGTACTTGAAGATTTAATTGGTTAATCCAATTGATTACTTAATGTAATTGGAAGTTTAATTGATCAATTCTTTTGGATCCTTCATATAATTGAAGGTTCAATTGATCAAAACATTTTGGAGGCCTAATGTACTTATAGTAGATGCCCTTAGTGGGATTAATCATTAATACATAATAATGTAATGATTCAATACATCATGTTAACCATAAATGCATGTATTTGAATAAAGAGTAGGCTCAATCTAATCAAGAATTGAGTAGTGAACATCTTGAGTAGGATGAGAGAGAAAGATTCATACATGAATGATAATCATGTAGCAATTAAGTCTAAAATAATCAAAATGATGTGATATAAAATTAGGGTATGATCCTTGATAAAGAGGTCATAAAACCCTAATTGAGATGATTAATGAACTCAAACCCTAATTTAGGGCAACTCTGAGTAAAACCTAATCGAGGGGGACAATGTGATATGAATTAAGAGTAATGACATGTGTAACCCTAATTCAGGGTATTTTATCGATAAACCCTATTTGGGGAGAATAGTAAACCCTAATTGTGGGTTATTGAATATAAACCCTAATCTAGGGTGATGTGATGTGAATAGTAAACCCTAATTCTAAAATAGGGTGAAGATGTGTGAAACTCTAATTCTGGGTTATACTATATAGCATGAAACCCTAATCTTGGATGAAATGATGAATCATTGGTCCTAGTTGTGCAAAGGAAATGAGTAACCCTGATTAACATGAAATGGGAAACCCTAACCCTAGTAAGGGAATAGTGGTGTTACTCTTGATTAGTATGAAACTGAAATATGATTGATATATCTATTATCATGTGTGTTAACCATGTAGGTATCTTGAGATGATGAACATAGCCAGGTATGAGCTATGATGCTTTATTCATTGAAATTATTCATTGGGCCTTGTGTGCCATAATATAACTTGTTTCTTAGTAAATATTAACAAGAGAGTTAATGAGCCTCAAGTGCCATAAGAGATGCTTGTGTAGCAAGTATCATGTTTTCCTTGGTCAAATGACTTGAAGGATATAATTACCTAAAAAAGTGGTAACAGTGCTTAGTGATGAACTAAGGGTTTGAATACCCAGATCCATATAATTATGGTATTGAGATTGTTTAGGGATGATAATCCCCAGTATTGAAATGAGGGACTGAGATCCCAACGTCTTATAAAGACTGAGAAGTAACTGATGAAAATAGTACATGTTTCTTTGTAGCACTTGTTCTAATAAGTTATGTTTGAAAACTTGGCTAATGCTAAAAGAATATGATAATGTACTTAATTAATCAAGTGATACCATAGAATGTAGTTGCCCTGACCACAGATCCATCAACGTCAGAATTAGCTGAATGGTGAAATGGGTTTTACTCGGAACGCATATTTTTGAATATGTGGGGGTAATTGGGTAAATATATCTTTATGCCCCATAGGAATGACTACGGGCTATGTCCTATGTATGGGATTGATTTCATACCATAACCCAATAAGATTATGGCTACGGGCCATAACTCCTCAATATAATACCAGGCATTGGCTACGGGCCATAGCTGCTCAATATAATACCAGGAATGGCTACGGGCTATGTCCTATGTATGGGATTGGTTTCAGACCATACCCCAATAAGAGTATGGCTACGGGCTATGTCCTATGTACGGGATTGGTTTCAGACCATACCCTAATAAGAGTATGGCTACGGGCCATAACTCCTCAATATAATACCAGGAATTGCCTACGGGCCATAACCCTGAAGAGAGTATATGCTACGAGCTATAACTCTATAGCGAAGATGCCAATATACCCTGGCAAGCTAGTTGCAGTTTGACACATGATGTCTTTGCCAAAGTAGTCTCATACTGACCGAGACATATGAGGTAATGGAATCTGGCTCTCCCATTGACCTTGTGTGGTACTGATTCTTTACGTAACCGTGGTCGGTTGGAGTATGAGTGGTATATCTCATCTCCTAAGGGATAAGCTTAAGAATGTTTGTAAAATGTAATCAGCCGTGTAGCGTATTTGCATAAGATTGAAATACGAGAATCACTGTATGATGTTATTCTGCTTAGCATGTTCTAGATACATAAATGTTTTATATACTCTTCAAGTCCTTATTGAATAAAAGACATGCTACTTTATCATGTTATAGCTTAAATGCTTGAATAGAAATGTTACTTTAATCTGCACAGATATTGATTTATCTACTATTGAATATATGATTCCATTGTTCAGTTTATTTCTATTAAACTTTAATAATAATGTTTTCGGCGGAGAGTTATATCTCTCGCTGGGGAAATTCTATAATTGTCTCACCCCCGTGGAATTCCAATGTTTTTAGGTGGACGCGGATGAGGTAGAGGCATAAACCTCATAAAAAGGGAAGAACAACAACAGCAACATCAACAGGGACATCAGTGAATCCACAGGTGGAGATACTGGCTGTCGAGTCTTGTATAGTTGTAAATAGAGTCCTATGTGTCATCTATGTACTCTCAGGTCCTAGGAGTCAGTGATAGTGTTTTTATAATAGATCTGAGATTTTGGCTTGAATGCCTCGAGGATTTTGTTACTTGTGCTTTTTAGTAAAGCAATGATGTATATATATTCCTCGAGAAGAAATGGTACAGAGAATGTACTATGTGAACTAGGATGTGAATGTAATATTATGGTTCTAGTTGAAAGAATCTCCTGTGTTTGGATCTCTTTGTAAAAAATTTTAATTTTTAGTGATTTTCAGTAATTCCACTGTTAATGACCGCTTCCGCATTAATCTTAATCGATGTTTGTGAATCATTCACCACAAGTGTCGTTTATGGTTGAAGGTGAAGTTTGCTTGTCGGTTAATCATTGTCTCTTTTCCAATTGTTTTCTATGGAAGGATGTGTCCATAGAGGCTCCTTTCATTTATTCTCTACAACAAGTAGCCTCTCATTTTCATGTTGTAGGGCATCTTGCTCCTGGCAAAGTAGGGTGACTTCCTTTTTCATTCCTTCCAAGGCCTCCATCACCTACATTCGGTTTGTGCCCAAGAGTGGCATTTGTTGTGTCAGTCTTAGCAGGGGTTGGATGTCAGCAATTATCTTTTCCACCTGTGAGGTTAGTGTAGTCCTCCTTCAATAGGTTCATCCAGCAATAGTTCATTTACAAATTATTCATAATGTGTTGGAGGCAATGGGGTGTTGTAAATGAGTAAAGGCTCCATATTTCTCATGATATCTTTAGTTGTTTCTTGTGCCTCCGTTCTCTCCACTGACTTCAAAATGACACCATTCTTGTATTTTTCTTCAATGTATGTGGAAAGAATGGCTTGTTCTAGAACTTTTATGTAACCTTGTTCTACTAATTCTTTGGGTCCCCTTTCCTCATGGTTGTTGCTGGAGAGCACTGGCGAGACTAGGGATTGGTGAGTTCTTCCTCCCTAGTAGGCACTTCCCTATTCTTTATGGACTCTTCCTTGCTTGTTTGAGTAGATATTTATTTTGTGGTGTGTTTTTATATAGGTGGTGCAACCTTGTGAGGATACATTTTGGCTAGCATCATATCCACTTTCAACTATACATCAACGTCGTATATAGTTGAAGGTGAAGTTTTCTTGTCGATAAATGGTTGTTGCTGTGCCATTGTTCTTTGATGGAGGGATGTGTCCATGGTGGCTCCTTTAATTTCTTCTATAAAGCAAGAAGGCACTCATTCTCATGTCATAATATGTCTCTCTCTTATCAGAGTTGGTTGACTTCCTTTGTCACTCCTTCTAATTCCTTCATCACCTACATTTGGTTTGCACCCAAGAGTTGCATCTGTTGGGCAATCTTAGAAGGGGTTGGATGTAAGTAGTTATCTTTTCCTACTATGAGATTAGTGTGGAAATATTCATCATTGAGTTGAAATATTTAAAATTGAAATTGAGACAATCTCACGGAGGTCTTATCTCGAAAAATCTTGTCATGATAGGGGCTCGTCATGGCTGCTTTTCGTGCCTTCTTGAGCTTGCCTCTTGCTCAGGCACTTTTTCTTGGGCTGATATTTCTTGTCCCTTGCATATGTGAAACTTTGCTCTGCCACGTGATTTGATGGGAAAACCTCTCTATTGGAAATCTCTCGATCTGACGGCTTGGGAGCAGCTTCATGGCTGGGTGAGTGGTTCTCTCTATTTTTGCTTACATCTTCTTTTTTGACATTTTTGTTGGCTAGAGTATAATCTATCGCACTGCTGTTAGAGTCCTTGTAAATAGTGTTTAGAGATGACACACTTGCGTTGATCAAGGGTTCTATAGTTTCCTCCTCCCTATGTTCAATCTTTTCTGGTAACTCAGTTATAAAATTTCTACTTGTATTTACAGTCAGACCAAAATTTAGATCTAGTCAGAATATTATGGAGTATATTCGGATTACTCAGTTCATGTATATTAATTGGAGTTCTTACTAATCTTGTTGTGATATCTCTCGAATATCGGTGGTAGGTGTCATCACTAGAGGTTCATGTTGTTTCTTCCCTAAATTTATCACCTCAGGTGTTTGAGACAACTTCCTTTTTGGCTTATACGCCATTTTTTTTCAGTAGGCATAGGATAAGTCCTGGCTTTTTTGGCCTAATAGTTGTATCTTTTATATGCTTTAGTTGTGGCTCAGTTGATGTTTGTTCACTTAATGAAGGGAGAGATACTTCTCTTTGTTGACCTAACAACTATACATTGTCCATATTTTGATGATGACTTAACCATTCCATTGGTATGTATCTAATATGTCTATTTGAGATTAATTTCAGGTACTAGGTACATGAAAAGAATGAATTCAATCAAGCCTAGATTGACCAAATATAGGCCAAAATCAATGCAAATGCACTAATGTGGAAAACACCTGAAATCACTTAGGACAATTTTGCAAATCATTTATATTGTTGATATACCTCATAACTATGCTGAAAAAAATATAAAATACACTTAAAATGAATATTTAAGCACTTTTAGGGCAATTCCCAAAATTCATCATAGGCACTTTTGTCAGCCAAGTTTCACTCACATGAAACTCGATGGACACCCTGGATGGGTCTTGGTAATTTCTAGGGTCAGACGAGTTTACCCCAGGACAAACTCAACCGACACCCTATACATGCAAATCAATTTTAAGCCATCGACTCAGATTCTTCCAGGATAAACTCGACTGACAACTCAAGATTGCTTTTTCACATAGTGCAATCAATTAAGTTATGTTTATTGAAACTCGACCGCTGACAAAGAATGGAATGTGAAGAAAGAGTGTTTCTAACTGTTCGCGTGTTGAAAAACATAAAAAAAAGTATCTGTTGCAATACCCCAAATTGCTAGAATTCATTGCTAAATGCATCCAGTGGCTAGTAGACACCCTCAACTATAAATGTTTGTCAATCGACTTCATTCCAAGTTTGCTTCTTACGATCCTAGCTATAGTTGAGTGGTTTTATCTACTAACAACTCCTTTATCTCTCTAGCTTACTACAAATCAACATCAATATGAGTCAGATAGGTTATTTGTGAGAGAGATACTTCATTGTACACATTTTTAAGCTCTCAAATATTCCTTTTCCCAATCGCTTTCGCTCAAGAAAATATTTGGAAAGCCTCCCTTGGTGAAGGTGATGTTGAAGGCTGAAGATCCAAGAGAAGAGTGGGTAATTCCTTCAAGGCCAAAGACTTTTTCCAAGAGTAGATCTCCTTGGTGAAGGTTTCTAGCTCTCTTTGCAAAAGTGGCTAAGTCCTTGTGGAGGTATAAGACTCTTTTTCTAGGATAGGTAAGTCCTTGTAAGGTTATTGGCTCATTTGATCCTTAAAAGGAAGGCTAGGTATCATTTCCCTAGAAAACAAAGGTCATATTGTATCTCTTATAATGGAATATAAGAAGTGTGCAATGGTTGCAAATCCTAGGGATTGACCCCTTTAGGTAGTGGATGTACATCTCCAAGTTTGGAGTTTGGAAGCACTATACATAGCTTGCATTCTTGTTCTTGTTCAATCTATGTCTTCCTTCTTATGTATGTTTAGTTACACACAAATTCCATATATGCAACCTTATCTGTTCATATAATTTGAAGGTCTAATGAGTTTGATCTAAGTGGTGTAGCTCTATTCACCCCCCAATAAAGTGCATTGATCCAACAAGTGGTATCAAAGCAAGACCTCTTCAATAAAGATCTCCTAGGAGATATGAATATGTGTGTGAACTTGTTGGTGTACCTAAACATAGAAGGAGGATTCTCCATGCGTCCCCCCATATTCGATGACACAAACTTCCTATATTGGAGGAGAAGGATGCAGTTATACCTTCAAGGGATGAGCTACAAGATTAGGAGAGAGGCTTCTTCTCCATACAAGGAACTGGAGGGAGACATGACTACATGGAATGAAGCTACCACCTAGAAGGCCCAACTCACCGACAAGGCAATAAGCATCATCTACTCAACCCTCATTCCCATAGAATTTAATCAGATATCCACTTAAGATACAACTCATGAGATATGGGATAAGCTTTGTGTTACCTATGATGGTACCAAGCAAGTCAAGGAGTGAAAGCTATACATGTTCAATGGCTTTCTTGAGAACTTCAAGATGGGAAGGAAAGAAAGAATTGCTAAACTGTATGCTACACTCAACATCATTGTGAATGGGCTTCCATCTTTGGGAAAACCCATAGACTAAGGAAATGCTAACTCCAAGATTCTTAGATCTCTTCTAAAGAGGTGGTAATCCAAGGTGACCTCCATTGAAGAAATAGGAGCCCTTTGTGATATTGCTACCAATCGAAGACTTCATTGGGAGTCTCCATGATTTTGAAGTGAGGCTTGACAAGAAAGAATAAGAATACAAGCTAGATGAGAAGGAATCCAAGCTCAAGTAGAGTCCATTGTTCTTCAACAACAACTTTCTTGTTGGTGTACTTTTCCCTCTAGTGAAGATGAAGCCCCGAGTGATCTTAAAGAGAACTAATCCAAGGGGAAACACTTCAAGGGATAGGCCTCCTACTCCTCCTCTATTGCAAGATGCTATGAGTGTGGTAAAAAAGGACATTACAAGAATGATTGTCCCAAAGTAAAGAAGTCACACACAAAATCAGGTTTAAGAAGGAGGACTACAACAAGGAAAGCAAGTTCAAGAAGAGGGAGAAGAAGGAAAGAAGAGACAAGGATGTTACCCATGCCTCTTAAAAGGAGTCTTTCTCAAGTGATTCCATATCAAATGAAGGAGAGTCTCAACTTTCTCTCATGGCCTCAACTAGTGAAGATGTAGGTGAGGTAAGTGAGGTAAGCTTGAATGAACATACTAAAGATACTCTCATTGATATGATTAATATTTCCCATTATTCTTACTCTAAATGCTAATGTAAGAAGAAGACATTACGAAAAATCATTGTTGATATATTATAAAGTTAAAATTCTTGAACAAAATGACAAAATTCATCTTGATAGAATAGATTCATTGCAAGGACATATTCTTGATCTCGAACTTCAAAATAATGGTGTAGAAATTGAAATGGTGTTTATCTAAAGAAAATGAATGATCTTAAAGGTGAAAACCAAGTCTATGTTAATGATCATGTTGTGTTAAGAAATACAAAATGCTAGACTTCTTGCTAAATTTAATGATTTTGAACCTAGACTTATGTTGCTTAGTAACGAAGTTGCTAGTATAACTCTTGAAAAGTATTATTATTTAGCTAAAGCCCTCTGTCTACTGGCTAATATATTACATTCTCAAGATGATCTTACTATTCTTTCTTCTACGATCATTACTCTTAGTGATGATGATCATAGACTTAGAGAGTTTTTGCAAAAGTTCCTTAAATGGAAAAAGTCCCTAAATGCTGTCCTAGAACACTCTACCAAACAAGTGGGTTAGTAGTGGTTTGGAATATGTGGGATTCCCTAAGAGCAAGGGAAAAGGTAAGAAAAAGAGCAAGGGGCCTCCAATATACCACAAAAAGACTTCCCACTCTAAGTAATCTATGGTTTGTTCTCATTGCAAGAGTGATGATCATTATTCTATGTATTGTCCTTACAAAGAGAAGGGGACCAACCCAAACATGAAATGGGTCCCTAAGCTAACTCTGGATCCCAAAGTTTGAATTGGGCATAGGCTCTCCTTTCTATGTAGGTAATAGGTAAATGGATTGTTGATAGTTAATGCTTAAAGCACATGACCGGTGATAGAGACTACTTCAACACTCTTACTAAGAAGAAAGGAGTTTCGGTGACATTTGGGGACAATAAGCATGGTAAAGTGATAGGTGAGGATGATGTAGGTTATTCACTATGCATAAAGAATCTACTTTTTGTGGATGGCCTAAATTACAATTTAATTAGAGTTAGCTAACTTTGGTAAAATGGAAATCTTGTTCTATTTACTTCTTTGAATGTCAACTTCTAGATTCCCTCTCCTACAATGTCATTTATAAGGGAAATCGAAGTGGAAATATTTGTTTAATTGCTCTTGATTCTTAAGCCTATTCTTGGTTAATGACTTGTTGTTGATAAGAATGATGTATCTTTGTGGCACCGTAGGCTTGGTCATGTAAATATGTATCAATTGAAGAAGGAGAGAAAAATGAACTTGGTCAAAGGACTTCCTAAATTGGATTTGAGAAGGATGAGGAATGCAAACCTTGTACCCAAGGAAAGCAAACCGAATCCTCCCTTAAATGAAAAGGATTCCTTAGCACCAAGAGAGTTCTTGAACTTCTTCACATTTATCTATTTGGACCAATGAGAATTCAACCTCTTTGTGGTAATAAGTATTGTCTGGTGATTATTAATGATTTCTCTCATTTCACTTGGACTTTCTTTTTTGTTTCAAAATGTGATATGGTTCATGTATTTTGGATTTTTGCAAAAGAATTGAAGTGATGCTTCTTTCTGCATCATGTCTATCCGTAGTGACCTTGGGGGAATTTTGAAAATGATTTTTTGGAAAGGTTTTGTGAGGAATCTGGTTATACACATGGTTTTTATTCTCCCCATACGCCTAAACAAAATGGGGTAGTTGAGAGGAAGAATAGACCCTTACAAGAAATGGATAAAACAATGTTTTTGGAGTATGACACTCCCAAAAAATTTCGGGCTGAAGCCATTTGTCCTGCATGCTAGGTGCAAAATCGGGTTTTCACTCATCCTATGCTTATGAAAACTCCCTATGAGTTGTGGTGTGGAAGAAAACCTACAATTGATTTCTTTCTTACGTTTGCTTGTCCTTACTTTGTCTTGAACATGAAATATTAACTCAAAAAGTTTGATGCTAAATCTTAGAAGGTTTTCTTTCTTGGCTATATCACTACAAATAGATCTTTTAAAATATTTAACTGTAACATACTAAAATTTGTATACTAAATCTATTTTGAGCTATAAATCATCATTTCTCTTGAACTTGGACTCATTTACCGGATGGCCCTTCATTCTTGGTCCCAATCATTGTTTTGATCAAATTATCAATTTCTTTTATGGTTCTGGTGTCAGGATGAATTCATTCTTCTCATTCAGAAGTTAGTTACCAACTATCCCCAAAGTAGATTCCTCATTCTTTTTTCCTAGGAAAAATATTTACAATCTAGTCTCTCATTCAATATCAACTATCACATTTGAACCCCTTTAGTCAACATTGATGACTCCGAGCCTCAAAACTTGACTAGACCTTGAAACCATCTATTACTCTCCAATTGACAACTATTGATTTGGAATAAGTGGGAACATCAATTATAAATTGATATTAGAATCCACTATAATATAAATTGAGTTAAATTTGTTTCATTCATAAATTGATGATGCGAGTGTCTTTAAAACTTGGTCAATTAGAAGATAAACCCATAGTTAAAATTCCATAGAAATTGATCTTGCAGTATAGGAGTTATAATAGGAATAAGTAATTATAGTATTAACTATATAATTAACTAGATATCTTAAATAGTGTAGTAACATGATCGTGACCTCTCCTTCACGCAAAACCTTGAGTCTCCCCTTGATAACACATTGTCGTAACAGAGAACTCCGACAGCCTCTTTCCCCTGACCAGGAAACGCATTACAACTGTTATCAAGGCCGCCACCCTCGTCATGTGACTGATCATGAACCCCGGCCCTAGCTGCCAATATTAAGGCAACAGTTATTGATCCAAAAACGGCAACTGGAATCCTCCGTAGATCTGATCATGATACAGACCTTCTACTATAAACACTCCCAGGATCTCTTCGACACCCTAGCTATGTCTACTATAAACACCCATACACCATAGGCAACCCAGACCTATGCCTTTCTGCCTTCTCACAACTGCCTTCAACACCCAGACCATCAACGTCGTCAACACGGACCCTCGCAGAAGATCCCCTCGCCAGCAACAAGTCTGAAACGCCGCCACAGATATAGAGAGTCATCTCTATCGACCTTCCTCACCGTAGCAACCCTACTCGTCGTCCCATCTTGTGCCCAATTACCAAAGCCGCAAGAAAACTAAGCCTCCCCAACAACCAACGCCGGCGGCGCTAGGGATCCAAGGGACTGCGGTCTGTCTCCCTCAAGGCCTGCATCTCCATGCGGTTCCACTGATCCCCACTCTGATTGCCATGCCAGCGATGTGCGATAGTTTTGAGTCCGAGGGCCACCCTAGAAACCAGCGGTGCCGACCTGGAGATGACATCCTGTCACCCAGAAACTCAGACGGTCTCCCTCTGTTTCTCGACACTACCTGCCATCTGCCCTGACCCCAAGCAGCCTGCAGCCGGCCACCACAATGCCTCGCTACCAATGAAACTCAGCGACACGAAGCCTCTATGGCTTGCAGATCTGCAACTAGCAATGCAACACATATACAACATGCCAAACATCATCGACATCAATGCCATCCAGACCTTTATCAGCCATCCATGGTCAGACCTGCAACACAATGTCGCCAGGCTGACATATGTTCACCCCACCGTTTATTACCTTCCTCTCCCCTATGATCAGTGGCAGCCTGAACAAACTCAGATCTCACCTACTCGAAGTGTCGACCATCTGCCTCAGTCTCGCGAGGACAAATCTGCCACAAGGAGTCCAAAGCTCATGAGGGGAGTCCTCGCCAGCAATAACATCAACACTACCTGCTGGTCTCCTCTGCCCCGTCGCCTCCTAGACCCCTCTGATCTCTCAAACACCCTGACATCACGTTCACCTGCAAAAGAATCGTCATCACCACCACCGGCAACCCAGATCTACAGGCGTTGTTTGCAGTGGCGGAGCCAGCCAAGTTTTGAAGGAGGGGCACAAATATTGTTCACTATTTTTTATGTGAAATCAATTCCTATAAAATTTATAAAATATGCATGTATAAAATTCAAGCTATAATGTCAAGATATCATTTCTGAGTTTGTAATAAAAAAAATTGAACAAATATTAAAACTTCCTTCTTTTCTTCATTGTTTGAAAGCGCTCAGCTATAACACTATTCTGGATAGTGTCAAACATTTCTTTCTCAATGTAAACAACCATAGAATCATTCAACCACTTGTCGTTCATTCGGTTGCGTCTTCGACTCTTTCTTATATTCATGATGGAGAATGATCTTTCCACTGTAGCTGTTGCAACTGGCAATATCAATGCTAATTTTATCAGCTTATACACATCTACATAGACAATATGTTTTCCATGTAAAACCATCTTTTCAGCAAGTTCACATATCCCTTTGATTTTAGAAAACCATTCATCAGATTGCATATCCATGATAAATGTTTCAAGTTGATTTTCAAGATTGACCATTTTTATAGAAGAAAAATCTTTGGGATAAAATCGAGCCATTTCCATAAGCTTTTCTTTACTAAATGCTTTAAAATTGTCATCTGGATTCAGACATGCCACACAAAGTAACAAGTTTGTGTTTACTTCGGTAAATCTATTATTTAATTCTTGAAGTTGCATATCAATCACAGAGTAGAATAAGTCAACTTGAAAATGATGTAGAAATGTCAAACCATCTATTTTACGACGTGGTCTACCTTTAACAACCCATAAATCCTCCATGTTAGGGATAGATATGTGATTTTTATTGCAGAATAATGAGACTTGTGCAAAAAGTGAATCCCATCCATTATCACGCATATTCTGTAGTCGTCTCTTAGAAACATCAACTAAGTTCATGGCATTAATGATATCTTGATCTCTCCGTTGTAAAGCTTGTGAAAGTTCATTAGTGACGCCGAGAATATCTCTTATCAAATGAATTGTAAATATGAAATCAAAAGTTTGGATAGAATCCATTAATGATAAAGCTTCTTCCCTTTGTTCTGAGGAAGACCCATCTTCTGATATTATTTCTAAAACATCAACAACAGCTGAAAACATAACAATTATGCTTATAAGAGGTTTATAGTGAGAACTCCATCGTGTATCACTTGCACGCCTTATACTTGTTGCTTGATTTAATCCTCTTCCACTAATAATTTCTCCTTCTGCAAGTGCATTCTTAACTGTAATAATTTGTAATTCACGAAGTTGATCATGACGTTTACATGAGGAACCAACTGAGTTAACCACATAATTGACTACTAAAAAGAGTGAAGCAACTTGTGGATGATTTTTCTCTACACCAACTAGTGACAATTGAAGTTGATGTGCAAAACAGTGAACATAATAAGCAGAATTATTTTCTTTCAATATAAGACTCTTAAGTCCATTCAATTCTCCTCTCATGTTGCTTGCTCCATCATAACCTTGACCTCTTAGTTGAGATATGCTTAAGTTGTGCATAGAGAAAAATCCATCAATTGCCTTCTTTAATGATAAAGACGTGGTATCAAGCACATGAATAAGACCTAAAAATCTTTCAACCACATGACCTTTTCCATTAAAAAATCTCAGAATAATTGCCATTTGTTCTTTGTTGGAAATGTCTCGAGCTTCATCAACAAGGATGCTATAATTTTCTTCTGCTATCTCTTGCAATATTAGTTTAGTTGTTTCCATTGCAAAAGCATTTACTATATCAGTTTGTATATCATGTGCTGTCAACTTTAAATTTTCAGGAGCATTATCTAAGACAACACCTTTGACTTCATCATTGTGTTCAGCTAGAAATTGCAACAATTGTAAGAAATTTCCTTTATTTTTTGATTCATTGGACTCATCATGACCTCTAAATGCTAAGCCTTGTCGTAGCAAAAATCTAACACAATCAATTGATGCATTTAGCCGTATATCATAAGCACTTTCTACAGCCTTAGATTTCCTTTGAAGAACATATTGAATACTTTGTTTTTGCTTCATTAGATCCTCAAATTTTTTTAAAGCTTGGTTATGAGTACTATTAGGACCTCCTATATGACTTTGAAGAGAATCTTTCTTTTTCCAATTAGTGAACCCTTTAGATATAAAAGCATCTCTACCTCCTTGTCCCTCTCCCTCAGGTATAAAAAGATAACAACACAAGCAGTATGCAGCATCTTGAGAAACACTATATTCTAGCCATGTTGGGAATTCACAAAACCATGCTTTGTTAAACCTTCTTAATTTATTGCCAATCATTTTCTGAGGGAATTCATGTTTATCTGGCTGACATGGCCCATTCTGTAAATAACATCGTCGAATTTCATATCTTTTCTTAACTGGATAGTCAGATATACTTGGTCGCAACCCGTGATCTGGCTCAATTTTTTCTAAGTTATATTCAACTCTACTTCTTTTTCCTTGCAAGTCTATAACATCACCACAAGTATCAATGTGCACATTTTGTTCAACATTAGAAGTACATGTTTCTGGTAAAGAAGTAGACGTAGACTCTGGTGTTGATATTGTATGGTAATATCTCTTCATATCTGGTAAAAAATATATCAATATTATATTGTATTCATATGTGCAATCATTAAATTTTTTACGATATTGGTAAAAAAGAGGGGAATTTAACAATATGTTGCAAATGAAATTTTGATGCATTTACTTTGAATGAAATATTGTTCTATCAACTATCAAAGACTAAATTTATATATATCAATCAACAAATTAAATATCTTAAATTCTACACAGACAATAATTTTTTTACCACAATGATGGCGACGAAGCTTGGATGTGATGAGAATACCCAGCCGCAGAGATAGAGGGACCAAGTACTGAGCATCAGCCGCAAAGACAGAGTCATAGAGACAGAGAGACAGATACCCAGCTGTAGTTGAATTGAATACTTAGAACTTGGAAGGACAATGTGCCAAACGATGCCGAGTCATGAACCAAAGGTGAGATTGAACCGATCAGCCGTCGGCACAGCCGCACAGATTCTCTCCGGGTTCGTATTGATGCCGCTGAACTACGGAAAGCCTGCTTGGAGCCTGGGACCTGCTCGCCCAGGAAAAATAGGATGTCAGCAGAGTGGAGTCTGAAGTTTGTGTAACAGACTAACAGTGATGCCTGGGCTGCCTCAAGAAGTGAGGATGGATTTGAGTCGCTGGACGGATGCGAGTCTGGGGAGAAGTAGCAACGGCAGCCAGAATCATTATTGCACCGTCCACTTGGGTAGTTGGGTAATGGGTAGGAAACCGTTCTCTTTTTTTTTTTACGATTCCTATTTCCGACGTGGGGCATCGGGGCACCATCTTGAGATAACTGATTATTAGATATACCATGTTAATAGATTTTCGAAATGAGAGGGGGGGGCACTTGCCCCGGCTTGCCCCCCCCTCCCGCCGCCACTGGTTGTTTGCTAACCTCACCAATTGCAAATCCCCACCACCGACCATGAGACCACCGCCAGTAACTACTGCGGCTGGTGATCTACGGTAAGAGCATCTGCAGAGCAATCATCTCAATTCCGTGGAGGCATGAACATCAAGTCCATGGCCAATGCCTTCTTGTTCTGCCATTGCCCTCGCAGCCGCACACCTCCAGCCTACACCATTTCATCTCTGACCTTGACCAGAGGTCAAGTTCTACAGACTTGGACGGCATGAACCAGATTGGAAACTCTCAACTGAGTTTAAATTCGCCTCAGTCACAACCGTCTTCTATTCTGTTAAGAGTTGAACGCGAGAATATGACGATTTCGCAGAGGAAGAACAAGAAACGAGAAACAATCACACTACCAAAACACAGGATTTACGTGGTTCGGTCGATATGACCTACCTCCACGGGAGGGGGCGAGATTTCCACTATTTCAAAAAAAGATTACAAAGGGACACCCTGTGTACGGCGGTAGCCGTCAAAGAAGAATACAGGATGATTTTCGAACCCTAACAAGGGTGTACATATATATAGATACAGAAAGAGTAATCGGATTCCTAATCGGATCCGAAATCCAAATCGTACCACACCGCGGAGGACGAAGCCCCCCACACCCCTTTGACATTGGTGGGCTAAGGCCCGCACAATGTCCCGTAAACGGGTCGGCGAAGATCCATTTAATTTTTCAAATCGGATATGCAGTCGGATTAGGACATTACTTCGATCAGATCTGTAATCCAGTTTAACGAGATAATGAACAACTACTATCAGGTTGACCATCTAAGCATATGTTAAGTGGGTGTTTATATGTATACACAATTCAATGAATATATAACTGTATATAAGGATATAATAGTCTAGATAATATTAGACCACATCCATGACATTTTTATAAACCGGTGATCAATCTGTAAATACAAACCATGCCATGTACATATTTACATACCTTAGTGCATTGAAAAGTAATAGATCACTAATATGAAATTTGAGTATTAAGCCTTGCTAATACATATATGTATTGATAGTATGTCAAAGTGTAGTGAACGTAATACATAGATAGTATGATACATATGTAAAGATAATACATAGATAGTATGATACATATGTATACACAATTCAATGAATATATAACTGTATATAAGGAGATAATAGTTTAGATAATATTAGACCACATCCATGTTATAAACTGGTGATCAATCCGTAAATACAAACCATGCCATGTACATATTTATATACCTTAGTGCATTGAAAAGTAGTAGATCACTATATGAAATTTGAGTATTAAGCCTTGCTAATACATATATGTATTGATAGTATGTTAAAGTGTAGTGAACGATAATACATAGATAGTATGATACATATGTAAAGATACTCCCATCATAGGAACATATATTGTCATCCCAATAAATAAAGAATTCTAAGGTTTCACTATTTAATAATTGGACACATCCAAAATGTTAACTAAATTATTGTCATGAAAATAATGCATGTGATGTATGCATATGTATCCAGGGATGAATGGAATATGGATTTGTAAATTATAATTCTAAGACATTGTCATAATATATACATACACAATATAAGAAGATAACTCTTATATGCATGGGTAAACTAATATAGATACAAACTTAGTTTAGATTATATGTAGGTGGGTCAATATATGAAACTACTATATTACTGTTCATCTAGATACCTATTGTAATTGCGGACACGACCGAGATATAGGTATACGACCAAAGTATGTTAAGATATGTCTAAAACCCTAGTAAGGGTATATCGATAAATATACATAGTTGATCATAGTGAATGAATAAACAGATCTAATTTAGAGGGAAAGTGATAAACCAATGTAATATTGATTATCTATATATATATATATATATATATATATATAGAGAGAGAGAGAGAGGTTAGAATACACTCAATTGTATTCAGAGTGGAATACACTCAAGTAGTTTTTCATGATGTAATTTTTTTCAAAAATCTAATTCGTTGATCTTCTTAAACATCTTATGAATATCATATATACAAAATTTGAGCGCATTTCGACATTTATAGGTCATGTTGTAAAAACTACAAAAATTATGCATTTCAAATTAGTTTTGCACGTCGATTTTGTTTTCCTTGGATGAGTGACTTACACTCAACCAAGTTGACTCAAAATTTGTATCTAGCCTAGTTGTAGTATGACAGTGAAGATCAATGGTTTACATTTTGCAAAAAAATAGTCTTGATATGCAAACACACTTTAGTGTATTTGTGCGATCTATACATTCGAGTGTATTCTAGCCTGACTATATATATATATATATATATATATATATATATATATATATATATATATATATATATATATATATATATATATATATATATATATATATATATATATATATATATATATATGACCCAACTATGAATAAAGGAATGAAATATTTAGAAAATGATAACAACCCTTAATGGGAAAGAAAACATTAAATAGAAAATATTGAACAAATAATTGATTCCAAGCCAAGTGATAATGTCATTATATAAATTTGTAGATTCTTCTTGGAACCTTTTTGTGATTGAGTAATCCATGGAGTATTTGATAAATTGAGGTACTAGATTCTCTATTTAATTATTGAGTTATGTTGCTTCCCTCTTGAATTCTATATATATTGCTTGGTGGCCAATCACATACCTTTTTATAAGCCATTCTCTTATGTTGAAAGTTCACCACACCAAATTTATTATTGTCATTGATAAATATTATGATAGCATTGAAATTGATCTTGGAGTTTTGACTCCCTGGACTTCGGTCCCTTTGGGCTTTGGCCCTTTAGAGCTTTGAATCCTAGAAATTGGGTACGTCCCGCCACCTTGTGCACATTTTGTAATGGATTTATGGTCCCCCAGTATATTGGTTAAAATAGCAAGCTACCATGTCTTTCTTTCATAGATGATTGAACACATGGCATTGTAGTCATATATAAAGAAATCATATGACAGTGCTCAATCTTGATATTCAAAGTTGATTATTGGAAATATTCTTGATATTTTGATACCTTGAACTTGGATAATTTTGCATAATTGTTAGCCTTCTAGAACTTTTATTTTGAATATTCAAACATTGATACTTGTTATTCTCATTTTTTTGAACTAATTCCACCAAATTGTCCCCTCCTAGAATTAATCTCACACCTGAATTCTATTTTGTACCTATTTTTCTATATAGATCAATAATTGGATTTAGTACCAGCCTAGCTGACCTTTATTTTCCCTTCAATGGGGTCCATGTGTGGTTTTGTTCCTTCGAGAACTCATGGGAAGGTGATGCAATGAATGAATAGAAGAGACCTACAAGAGTTGTTCTTTGTTGAAGAGTAGATAGGAGTCAATTTTTAATTTCAATCATGTAATATTATGTTTAAAGCTTCCGCAACTCTGATGTAAAAGCATGATTGTAATAAAGATTGTTTATAGTTTTGACACATTTTGTAAATATTTGATCGTAAAGGTTAGGTCTTTACAACATGGTATCAAAGCCATTAACGGTCGGCACTCATGTATGTCTCAGAAAATTAGGGTTAAGTAGGAACACCAATGGAGTAGTTAGAGCTTAGAAAAATAGTTGACAAGAAATACTAGCATAATTGGGCTAATTACTAGGAAATACTTAGACTACAAGTAGGTAACATTAAGAGCCTATGTTGTGATGTACATTAAACTAGAAATTCATCTTGCTCATCTAACTTTTGGGCTTTCCTAGGGACTGATTTACTTGAAGCTATTATTGAGGAAGAAGTGTTGATGAACCTCTTAGAACATTAAAAATCACCACTATAGGTATATAGATGGGTAGAGTATCCTGACTTCCTCTTTAGGTTTTGACATACATAAAAAAAAGTGCAAATATAATAAATAATTAATCTAGACACCAAAATGGTATGTTTCACAATCACATTTGATATTCATTTGGAACCTTAAATAATATTTGAGAGTAAGGTAGTATAAATAAATTACATCAAATTTGTTATATAATTGAGAATAATCCACCACCATGTAAGTTGAAGGAGATGAGGTGTCTCAGGAAGGATGTTTAGTGAAGGTTCTGACATAATTAATCCCAATCAACTTAGGTGGTGGTGGGGTTTCCTCACTTTTCATACCGACATGGCCAAAGCAAATTCTATACTTGGAAAATGCTAATCCTGAATTAAATTACTATATATAAAAAAATAATTTCTAGTCACCTTCAATAGAGAGAAACAAGTGATAATATTGTAAGACACAGCAGAAAAACCTACTAGATATAAAACTTGCTAAAAAAATGTAATACCACTTATGAACCAGATTTTGCTAAGACATGTGTCCTCACAATAACTTTACACATAAGCAATTGGAAATTTGAATAAATAAATATTATGTTTACTACAAACATAGAATGAATTACTAAGTAGAAATCAAACTCACTTAATATAGACTCCACTTTTGTTCCATATAGGTAATTGAACAGAAAGAAAAATGATGATGACATTGTAATGGGAAAGGATGTAGTTGTTAAAAAATTGAATTAGGATAAATATTATTAACCATATAATTTTGAACTTATAACCTTCACGTGTTGGTATGTATGCCCTGAGATCCAATCATGGGATGATTCGTGGGATACATTAAGATTGATTTGATAAACATCAAAGGCAAGCTTCCAATTCTCTTGGTTCAGTCATATGAGATAATGATAGAACAGATTGAATGTCTAGAGAATGACAGTACTCAATGACATATACTTTCAGGTTGAGGACCTGAATGATGAGATCATATGGATGCTAAGAGTTTGTACATTCTTATTATGTCCCTATTCGGATGTCATTGTGGAAGGTAGATAGACAACAATGACACACACGACTAGATTGTGGTGTTGGTTGATGACAAAATCTCATTAGACATGAAATGGTGATATCAAACCAAACACATACGTACTTGTTAGAGAACATGTGTACCAGACAGACCCACCGTAAGTTTGACACATGGAACCATGACATGGTAGTCACAGTCAGTTCTCACAATGATGGTGGTGAGTGTGATTCTTTGACCTGAAATCACTACACTCAACACATGTCGTTGGGTACACTTTGACATCATCAAACACAGTCCTAAAACATGGGTTGTTATAAAGGTGATGATTGGGTGGCTTTGACACATGGGGCTTTTGAGGGGTGAGTGATAGATATGGGATTTGTCCCTCCTGAGGGAGTTTGATATTCGTGGCCACTTGATGAGTAGGATTGAGATAGGCGTGCACACACATGTGTGAATCAGTATGAGATATTGATGTCATAAATATCTCCTCCAATCTACTCTGAGATCAAGAAAGTGAATGAACATTGACAGGATGATTGCTCCATGCCTTGAGTTCATTCGGGATATCAGAGACAAACGAATTATACATTCATTGTAACACCATTCACAGATTGTAGGATTGAGAGTTGTTCTCCAACATTCTATTTCACTTGGGTAGCATTGATGTGCGACTAGGCACCGCTCTTTGCTTGTGAAGTCATAAGTGTTATGGACTTTCACTTCCAACGTCAAATGGGCCTGCAGGGTCACACACATAGGATTTAACCTGGAAGAGGAGTTTATCCACAAATGATGTTTAGATTGATTACTAAAGGAGTGTAGTAGTTCAATTAAACACTCAGTTGATTGATAGCTCAAAATCATAGTGTTCAAGGTGTTGGACCAGATGATTAAGAGTATCAGATTGATTGGAACTGCAATTGACTGATTTGCAGAGTCTACTACTCCAACCGATCGGCTCATAGGATTGAACCGATTGGCTCAGGTTGGTGAACTGATCAACTCAAAGTGGTGAGTCGATCGGCTCATGTGTTAATGAAATGATCGGCTCAATTGTTGAACTGGTCGATTCGTGTGACCAATCGAGATCGTTTGGAAAGTCAGAAGACTCTTTTTGTAAATACATATTTTTTTCACTTGTACAAATTTGATTTGGACAAGGACTAATATTTGATTAGTTGGAAACAAACATGAAAGTCAATTCGAGTTGGACCAGGACCACGAACCGATCAGCTAATGCTTGAACCTATCAGCTCAGGTGTCCCAACCGAATGGTTCAGGTGTGAACCGATCAGTTCAGGTCCCCAACCTATCGGTTCATGCTTGAAACGATCAGTTCAGCTGGCATAGTTGGTTGTTTTTGTGGAAAATCTCATTCCCTTCTACTCCTGCTTTAATCCCACATTGCTCGGGGTAGAGAACCATGTCCCATGACCCTCCTATATATAGGGGTATTAGGGGCTTCTTAAGTACAATTCAGAACACCAGTTGCTCTGCAAAGTTGTCGTTCTCTCTGGTTGTGATAACCAAGAGAGCCCGAGCAAGTGCTAGCCGATAAGGGAGGCACAACAAGGGAAATACAATTATAGAAAAGTGACTAGTTGTAGGAGAGTGTGTCAGTGACTAGTATGCCGACAGGTGGGTACGACCCCTTCCTGTACCTTGTGCGACAAGGCGATCGGAGTTCCAGGTGGTCCGTGTGGACTACGGCAGAGGTGGGAGACTTCTGTCACTCGGAGGACAGTTGTCAATCCCGAAAGTCCTAGTGAGACCAGGAGCTGAACAAACACCATCCAAGACCAGAGGTAAAGACCGCGCAAGTCGTGAGGTAACGTCACCGAGCAAGCCTCAGGACAAGGTATGTCTCTACAAACCATCCTTCCTATTGTTTAGACGTTGACGCGATTCCTTTATACTGGGTTTGGGGAGAAAAAAATTTGTTTATGCTTCCTTCTCTGCCTCCCCTAAAACCCAAAAGTGGTATCAGAGCCATGTCAACTTCTCTATACTTTAGGATTATCGATATGATCGATTTTGGTTTGTCGCCTTTATTTATTGCATACAATGTGAATAAAATTGTCTTTATGCATGTCCAATCCTAAATCAACAAATCCCAATATACATATATGATATGTAATATGAATGCATTCAATACGTGTCGCCCTTAAACGAGTTTCATGGTGGATGTATAGCGTGGTTATAGCCAATAAACCCTATGTATGTTTGCTTGGTTGAATGTGGTTGCTTGCATCTCGGTTTGCGCACTGATTCCCTATCTCTTATTCCTGATGTAACTCGAGATAACTCGAGATTTCTTTCCTACCTTTGCTCCCCCCGAATGTAACTCGAGGTTTCTCAAATAACATGTAAATAGGATATAACTTGTATTTCTTGTTATGTCAAAGAACGGAGAACAACCTGATGATGATTGAGACGATCGGTTCAAGGCGTGAATCGATTGGTTGGTATTCTAGATGACTAATTCACAGAGCGAGATGAGCGGGTGGCGGGCATGAGGAGATGCACGACAACCAGTGAACCAATCAGTTGGAGGAGCCAATCAATCAGCTGGTGGGACCCAAACGATCAGCCTAATGGCGAGCCGATCAATCATGGAGATGAGTTGATCAAACCCAGAATGGCAAAGCACAGAGTTCATCTTGTACAGGTTACATGTGATGTAGACCTAGATGACCGTGATTCCTCTTGGCTCGAGGAATCACATTAGGATGGCCATAATCATTGCTTTTATCGTTTTGCATGTTTTCTGTGGGATATAGCATGTATATGATATGTACTATGTATTGTTGTGATTGGATATGTATATGTACCTATAAAACCAAATCCCTCATTAAATATTAAAGTTTTAGATGCCTTCCAAATGCGACACACATGAAAATCTTGATCGGCCAAGTGTGGGCACGCCCTAGCGTGGTGCACCGTATATCTCATGGAAGCGTGAAGGATGGTTATGTGGGTCTACCCTAGCAAGGTGCATATTCATCATGTTGGCTTTGGGTCGGACTTAACAAGGTGACCTAGATAGGATCTAGCACCTTGAGGCATGGAGGTGATCATGGAAAGGAGTTTCATATGACATCTTTCAAGAGTTGCATATGATGCAATTGGTAAAAGTTGCCTACCTGGAAGATCTAAGTTGTGGGTGATAGCCCTAGCTTGTCCATGACTCAGAGGATTTTAGGATCTTGACCCACTAGAAGATTGTACGTTGCAATCTTCCTAATTGATGGTGAGGGCTATCAATTTGAACAAAAATAGTGGGAGCGATAATTAATTAAAGTCCTAATTATATCTTCAACCTTTCAAATCAATCAAATAAGTCAAAATTGAGTTTTGGACTAAATTTCATATATTTCCTTTTGTAGTACAAATGACAACAAACAACAATCACTTTTCATTGTGATCGGTCCTTGAAAAGGAAAAGCTAAACGGGACTAACTTCCACGACTGGTTTAGGACATTGATAATTGTTCTCACTCAAGAGTGAAAGCTCTATGTCCTGGATACTCCAGCTCCAGAGGAACCTGCTCCTACCGCACCAAAGGCAGAAAGGGATGCTTATAAGAAGCATTCTGAAGATGCCATTGATGCAAAGTGCTTGATGTTGTGCTCCATGAACCACGAGTTGCAGAGACAACATGATGTCTCCAAGACACTGTCCTAGTATGTCATGACAGAAGGAGATCAAGTAAGGTTTTCAGACACTCAATGTGATTGAGTATGTGGAAAAACCTGACTAAGAAGGATTCCCTCTGAGCCAAGAGTTGGCTACTGGTATGATACTACAAATGTTGCAAGAATCATACAGTTGATGATGAACTACAACATGAACAACTTTGACAAGCATTGACAAAGTTGTTGGACATGTTGAGGACAGTAGAGGCAAAGATGAAGAAAGACAAACCCTAATCTTTGATGTGATCAATGAAGGGTAAGTCTTAAAGGCAAAGAAAAGAAGCGTTCTGATGCTAGACAGCAATCCAAGCTATCTTCAGCCTTGAGACACAGATGAAGAAGGACAAGCCTAAGTATATGATGTTGATCAATAGAAACAAAGGCGGGTCCAAGGGCAAGGGCAAGAAGGGTTCTAATGCTAGCCAGTAGCCCAAGTCGTCTTCATCCTCAAGGCACATGGGAGGGTGAGTGAGGGAAATGCCCTCTATATCTGGAAGAACAAAAGAAGATGAAAGGAGGGGATAGAGATCTCCACCGTAGGTATCATGAAATAAACACTTCTTTATCTTAGGTATATGATACCAAGATATGGATCTGTTATATATGATATACAAGATCCACAAAGAAGTGATGGACTTTGTGAAAGGACCAAGAAAGAAGTACTCATCATTGGAGCAAGTGTTGCTGCCATAAATAGGAGTACCTTTCAGTTTATTTCAGCCTGAAGGACATGAAATAGAGTTGAGAACTACTATTTCAATTTGCCAATAGAAACACTTTATTGTTGCATCTTGTAGTGACAAGATGGCTATCAATATAATTGATGATTCAAAGGTATGATCTTTGTGGCAATTCCTTGTTTATCTTGTGTTACTTGGTATGCATAAGATAAACTGATACCTAAAAGTTATTGATAACTCAAACAATAAAATTAGCATAAATCATGAGAAATTCATTTCTAGTTTCCATATGATGGATAAGTCTAGACTCTTTTTGGTTAGAGAACCAATAAGAGACATGAATCTCTTGAACATGATCAATCTTCACTAGTCATAGTGGGAGATTGATTATCCTATTAGGTATAATACATGTGATGTATTTACATACCTATTAGACTTAATGCTAGTACTTCAAATGGTGTTTAGAGAAATACCAATATGAATATCTTGGAGTGTTCAAGAATATCATAGATGAAGTGCGAATTTGGTAAAGTGCTAATTCTTGATGAGATCAATGAATAAAATACTTGAACCAAATGTTTGAGATCCTTATGAGTGATTATGATAGTGTATCATAATGAGCTCGTGATTAAGACATGATGATGTCTAAATCAAAAGGAGTCATACTCTAAGGAGTTAGAGGATGATTATCAAATAACTAATTTCTTCTTAAATAAATAATACCCCACACTAATAAAGGACATTAAGAATCACAAGGAGTTGTGAGTTCTTATATCCTTGACAGATACACCTCGATTATCTATGTGATGAGTTGGTCATGTGATGAATCAACTATCTAGATGAATATGAGGAACTGGATTTTGAGTTATGGTTTATGACCATTACATCCTAAATGACTTCCATGTGAACCGTAAGGTATGACCTTGATGCTAGCACCCATTGGGATGAAATCCATAAGTGTGAATGAGTCTTAAGCATTAAGACACATCGATAACATTTTGAGAAGGATGATGCTTGTTGATTGAAACTTAATGACTAAGAAATTTGGCATACGGATACTAAAACCGCATTCCTATGAGGAATAAAAATAAGGATATGTATGTGACACAACCTATAAGGTTTATGAATCCACTAATGCAAATGAAGTCTATAAGTTACAATGGACTAATCAATGTGATTGATTGAGTATAAGCAACTCAGAACTGTGATCTTTACTTTGATAATATTGTCAAAGGGTTTGACTGATATATCAAAGATAAAGAAGGGATTTGTGATTTAGTGGGAGCATATTCACATTCCACATTTTGATGTGAAATGGAAATGTTCTAGAATGGAAATCCAAAGTGGAAATTATCTTTAGGGAAGATAGAGACATTTCCTATGTGATAGGAATAGAGATCTATAGAGATAGTTCTCGAAAACCTCTTGACCTGAAAAGAGAAAGCATACATTGGCAATCTATACTCAAGGGTTCAGTGTGCATAGATTTAGTGGGAGAAAACTTATCCATGTTACATGGAGTTAGTATCCCAAGGCCAAGTGTCCAATTCTTATGAAGAATGGAAACACTGAGAATAGATAAGGATCTATCATGTATGTAATCATCCCATCATCTTGCATGTATGAACGTGGCAAGAACAAAATGCATTTATCATCTTGTATGTAGGAAATGACAATATGATATGCTCATCCTGATAACTTGTATGTAGAACATGATGAGTGGATGTTCGTCTAGTTCCAATAAGGGTTACTGGAATACCATAAGAACTTGATAAGTACTTGAGAAGTACTAGTTCTATGGAAATAAGGAAGGATTCACTGTAAAGAGTTACATTGATGTGAACTTCCAAAAAAGACGGAAGATTAATCGCAAAATATATATGGGATATATAAAAGTGAATATTTGTTGATAAATGGAAACGTTCCAATAAAGTTGTTTAAAAGGAAAAACTGAGTATTCGTGTGTTAGAGAACATTAGTGGATACTATATGGATCTGGAAGTTCATAGAGATGAACTTATAGATATTCTAGTTATTGATGACAAGTTAGGAGTGCTTGGCCATGCAATGTGGCTAAAGGAATACTAGATCGCATATTATGGCAACTCCATCTCATACGTGTGACCTACAACGAAGAGATGAGAGACATGCAGTTAATACTGACTTTGGAAAGGTGTTGCCATAACTCACTATGTTAGCACTAGAGCACAGTAACATGTGGGACATGTTTGAAGATCACTAAGAATATGATTCAAGGGTGATTGGCTCACAGTGCAAGTGGGAGTCTGTTGGTATGTATGCCCTGAGAGCCAATCATGGGATGATTGGTAGGATACATTAAGATTGATTTGATAAACATCAAAGGCAAGCTTCCAATTCTTTTAGTTCAGTCATATGAGATAATGATAGAACATATTGAATGTCTAGAGAATGACAATACTCAATGACGTATGCTTTCAGGTTGAGGACCTGAACGATGAGATCATACAGATGCTAAGAGTTTGTACATTCTTATTATGTCCCTAGTCGGATGTCATTGTGGAAGGTAGATAGACAACAATGGCACACAAGACTAGATTGTGGTGTAGGTTGATGATAGAATCTTATTAGTCATGATATGGAGATATCAAACCAAACACATAGGTACTTGTTAGAGAACAAGTGTACCGGACAGACCCACCGTGAGTTTGACACATGGAACCATGACATGGTAGTCACAGTCAGTTCTCACAATGATGGTGGTGAGTGTGATTCTTTGACCTGAAATCACTACACTCAACACATGTCATTGGGTACACTTTGACATCATCAAACGCAGTCCTGAAATATGGGTTGTTATAAAGCTGAGGATTGGGTGGCTTTGATACATGGGGCTTTTGAGGGGTGAGTGATAGATATGGGATTTGTCCCTCCTGAGGGAGTTTGATATCCATGGCCACTTGATGAGTAGGATTGAGATAGGTGTGTGCACCCATGTGTGAATTAGTATGTGATATTGATGTCATACATATCTCCTCCAATCTACTCTGAGATCAAGAAAATGAATGAACGTTGACAGGATGAATGTTTTATGCCTTGAGTTCATTCGGGATATCAGAGATAAAGGAATTATACATTCGGTGTAACACCATTCTCGGATTGTAGGATTGAAAGTTGTTCTCCAACTTTCTATTTCACTTGGGTAGCACTGATGTGCGACTAGACACCGCTCTTTGCTTGTGAAGTCATAAGTGTTCTGGACTTTCACTGCCAACGTGAAATGGGCCTGTAGGGTCACACACATAGGATTTAACCTGGAAGAGGAGTTTATCCACAAACGATGTTTAGATTGATTACTAAAGGAGTTTAGTAGTTCAATTAAACACTCAGTTGATTAATAGCTCAAAATCATAGTGTTCAAGGTGTTGGACTAGATGATTAAGAGTATCAGATTGATTGGAGCTACAATTGACTGATTTGCATATCTACTACTCCAAGCGATCGGCTCATAGGATTGAACCGATCGGCTCAGGATGGTGAACCGATCGGCTCAAAGTGGTGAGTCGATCGGCTCATGTTTCAATGAAATGACTGACTCAATTGTTGAACCGGTCAATTCGTGTAACCAACTGAGATCATTTGGAAAGTCGGAAGACTCTTTTTGCAAATACATATTTGTTTCACTTGTACAAATTTGATTTGGACAAGGACTAATATTTGATTAGTTGGAAACAAACATGAAAGTCAATTCGAGTTGGACCAGGACCATGAACCGATCGGCTCATGCTTGAACTGATCGGCTCAGGTGTCCCAATCAACCAGTTCAGGTGTGAATCGATTGGCTCAGGTCCCCAACCGATTGGTTCATGCTTGAAACGATCGGTTCAGCTGGCGCAGTTGGTTGTTTTTGTGGAAAATCTTGTTCCCTTCTACGCCTTCTTTAATCCTGCATTGCCTGGGGTAGAGAACCTTGTCCCATTACCCTCCTATATATAGGGGTATTGGGGGCTTCCCAAGTACAACTCAGAACACCAGTTGCTCTGCAAAGTTGTCGTTCTCTCTAGTTTTGGTAATTGAGAGAGCCCAAGCAAGTGTTACCCAATAAGGGAGGCACATCAAGAGAAAGATAACTGTAGAAAAGCGACTGGTTGTAGGAGAGTGTGTCAGTGACTAGTATGCCGACAGGAGGGTACGACTCCTTCCGGTGCCTTGTGTGATAAGGCGATCGGAGTTCCAGGTGGTCCGTGTGGACTAATGTAGAGGTGGGAGACTTCTTCCGCTCGGAGGACAACTGTCAATCCCGACAGTCCCGGTGAGACTAGGAGCTACACAGACACTGTCCAAGACCAGAGGTGAAGACCGTGCAAGCCGCAAGGTAACATCGTCGAGCAAGCCTCGGGACAAGGTATCTCTCTACAAACCATCCTTCCTATTGTATAGACGTTGACGCGATTCCTTTATACTGGGTTTGGGGAGAAAATTTTTTGTTTTCGCTGCCTTCTTTGCCTCCCCTAAAATCCAACATCATGTACATGCAAAACATTAGAAAACCAACATGGCCTAGACATCAGATTTAAATGAAACCTTTTCCAACTTGAAAAGGGAGAAAGTACTAAGTATAAAGAAACGTTAACCCAATAAAACATCACATAGAGATATGTTGAAATCATACTAAGTGAAATCAATGATGTTTAAATCTTGACCATGTTTTATAGACTTGGGAGTGTAACTCTAAGATTTTGATAATATTGGTTGAAGACTCAAAATTTTGAATATGGCAACTCTCATATTTTTACACGATGTATCTTTTATGGACTAATTCATCCCTAGATATTCGTGTTGTTATTTAATTTCCCAAAAGGTGTCAAATGATGGAGTAAATGTGACTAGAATGTAGACATGAAGTGATTGTGACTTGGTTCTCACATTGAATTTGGCCATTTTTAGTTTTGCCTCGAAAAGCTTTTTCATCGAAAAAAAATATTTTATTTATTATATTATATTATATGTACAAAAAATGATTTTGTATATTTTATCGATGATTTCACGAGCTAAGTCAAAATCATGGGGATATAAGAAAACCTAGAGAAGAGTCACACAAAATCCCTAAAACCTAGAGTTAGACGAAGGGTGAGGTTTAAGAAAGTGAAAGATGTTACATTATAATTGACATGCTCATCTAAACGGCTAGTTGAATCCCTTAAGGGTGGGTTATTAGTACCTAATTAGACCACATATAAACTGATTTTCAGGATGAAATCTACTTTTAGGGGTGGAGAATTGTAGCATACTTAAATTTGTATACTAAATCTATTTTGAGCTATAAACAATCATTTCTCTTGAACTTGGACTCATTTACCTGATGACCCTTCATTCTGGGTCCCAATCGTTATTTTCATCGAATTATCAAGTTTCTTTTATGATTTGGGTGTCAATATGTATTCATTCTTCTCATTCAGGAGTTAATTACCAACTAGTCCCCAAAGTAGATTCCTCATTCTTTTTTCCTCGGAATAATATTTACAATCTAGTCTCTCATTGAGTATCTATTGTCACATTTGAACCCCTTTAGTCAACGTTGATGACTCTAAGACTCAAAACTTGACTAGACCTTGAAACCATCTATTACTCTCCAATTGACAACTATTAATTTGGAATCAGTGGGAACATTAATTATAAATTGATATTAGAATCCACTATAATATAAATTGAGTTAGAATTGTTACATTCATAAATTGATGTTGCGAGTGTCTTTAAAACGTGATCAATTAGAAGATAAACCCATAATTAAAATTCCATATAAATTGGTCTTGCGGTATAGGAGTTATAATAGGAACAAGTAATTATAGTATTAACTATATAATTAATTAGATATCTTAAATAGTGTAGTAATGTGATCGTGACCTCTCCTTCACGCAAAACCTTGAGTCTCCCCTTGATAACGCATTGTTGTTATAGAGAACTCCAGTATCCTCTTTCCTCTGACCAGGAAATGCATTACAACCGTTATCAAGGCCGCCACCCTCGTCATGTGACCGATTATGACCCCTAGCCCTAGCTGCCAATATTAAGGCAACAGTTATTGATCCAAAAATGGCAACTGGCGCCCGCCGTAGATTTGATCATAATACAGACCTTCTGTCACCACTCCCATGATCTCTTCGACTCCCTAGTTGTGTCTACTATAAACACCCAGTGGCGGAGCCAGCCAAGTTTTGAAGGAGGGGCACAAATATTGTTCACTATTTTTTATGTGAAATCAATTCCTATAAAATTTATAAAATATGCATGTATAAAATTCAAGCTATAATGTCAAGATATCATTTCTGAGTTTGTAATAAAAAAAATTGAACAAATATTAAAACTTCCTTCTTTTCTTCATTGTTTGAAAGCGCTCAGCTATAACACTATTCTGGATAGTGTCAAACATTTCTTTCTCAATGTAAACAACCATAGAATCATTCAACCACTTGTCGTTCATTCGGTTGCGTCTTCGACTCTTTCTTATATTCATGATGGAGAATGATCTTTCCACTGTAGCTGTTGCAACTGGCAATATCAATGCTAATTTTATCAACTTATACACATCTACATAGACAATATGTTTTCCATGTAAAACCATCTTTTCAGCAAGTTCACATATCCCTTTGATTTTAGAAAACCATTCATCAGATTGCATATCCATGATAAATGTTTCAAGTTGATTTTCAAGATTGACCATTTTTATAGAAGAAAAATCTTTGGGATAAAATCGAGCCATTTCCATAAGCTTTTCTTTACTAAATGCTTTAAAATTGTCATCTGGATTCAGACATGCCACACAAAGTAACAAGTTTGTGTTTACTTCGGTAAATCTATTATTTAATTCTTGAAGTTGCATATCAATCACAGAGTAGAATAAGTCAACTTGAAAATGATATAGAAATGTCAAACCATCTATTTTACGACGTGGTCTACCTTTAACAACCCATAAATCCTCCATGTTAGGGATAGATATGTGATTTTTATTGCAGAATAATGAGACTTGTGCAAAAAGTGAATCCCATCCATTATCACGCATATTCTGTAGTCGTCTCTTAGAAACATCAACTAAGTTCATGGCATTAATGATATCTTGATCTCTCCGTTGTAAAGCTTGTGAAAGTTCATTAGTGACGCCGAGAATATCTCTTATCAAATGAATTGTAAATATGAAATCAAAAGTTTGGATAGAATCCATTAATGATAAAGCTTCTGCCCTTTGTTCTGAGGAAGACCCATCTTCTGATATTATTTCTAAAACATCAACAACAGCTGAAAACATAACAATTATGCTTATAAGAGGTTTATAGTGAGAACTCCATCATGTATCACTTGCACGCCTTATACTTGTTTCTTGATTTAATCCTCTTCCACTAATAATTTCTCCTTCTCCAAGTGCATTCTTAACTGTAATAATTTGTAATTCACGAAGTTGATCATGACGTTTACATGAGGAACCAACTGAGTTAACCACATAATTGACTACTAAAAAGAGTGAAGCAACTTGTGGATGATTTTTCTCTACACCAACTAGTGACAATTGAAGTTGATGTGCAAAACAGTGAACATAATAAGCAGAATTATTTTCTTTCAATATAAGACTCTTAAGTCCATTCAATTCTCCTCTCATGTTGCTTGCTCCATCATAACCTTGACCTCTTAGTTGAGATATGCTTAAGTTGTGCATAGAGAAAAATCCATCAATTGCCTTCTTTAATGATAAAGACGTGGCATCAAGCACATGAATAAGACCTAAAAATCTTTCAACCACATGACCTTTTCCATTAACAAATCTCAGAATAATTGCCATTTGTTCTTTGTTGGAAATGTCTCGAGCTTCATCAACAAGGATGCTATAATTTTCATCTGCTATCTCTTGCAATATTAGTTTAGTTGTTTCCATTGCAAAAGCATTTACTATATCAGTTTGTATATCATGTGCTGTCAACTTTAAATTTTCAGGAGCATTATCTAAGACAACACCTTTGACTTCATCATTGTGTTCAGCTAGAAATTGCAACAATTGTAAGAAATTTCCTTTATTTTTTGATTCATTGGACTCATCATGACCTCTAAATGCTAAGCCTTGTCGTAGCAAAAATCTAACACAATCAATTGATGCATTTAGCCGTATATCATAAGCACTTTCTATAGCCTTAGATTTCCTTTGAAGAACATATTGAATACTTTGTTTTTGCTTCATTAGATCCTCACATTTTTTTAAAGCTTGGTTATGAGTACTATTAGGACCTCCTATATGACTTTGAAGAGAATCTTTCTTTTTCCAATTAGTGAACCCTTTAGATATAAAAGCATCTCTACCTCCTTGTCCCTCTCCCTCAGGTATAAAAAGATAACAACACAAGCAGTATGCAGCATCTTGAGAAACACTATATTCTAGCCATGTTGGGAATTCACAAAACCATGCTTTGTTAAACCTTCTTAATTTATTGCCAATCATTTTCTGAGGGAATTCATGTTTATCTGGCTGACATGGCCCATTCTGTAAATAACATCGTCGAATTTCATCTCTTTTCTTAACTGGATAGTCAGATATACTTGGTCGCAACCCGTGATCTGGCTCAATTTTTTCTAAGTTATATTCAACTCTACTTCTTTTTCCTTGCAAGTCTATAACATCACCACAAGTATCAATGTGCACATTTTGTTCAACATTAGAAGTACATGTTTCTGGTAAAGAAGTAGACGTAGACTCTGGTGTTGATATTGTATGGTAATATCTCTTCATATCTGGTAAAAAATATATCAATATTATATTGTATTCATATGTGCAATCATTAAATTTTTTACGATATTGGTAAAAAAGAGGGGAATTTAACAATATGTTGCAAATGAAATTTTGATGCATTTACTTTGAATGAAATATTGTTCTATCAACTATCAAAGACTAAATTTATATATATCAATCAACAATTTAAATATCTTAAATTCTACACAGATGATAATTTTTTTACCACAATGATGGCGACGAAGCTTGGATGTGATGAGAATACCCAGCCGCAGAGATAGAGGGACCAAGTACTGAGCATCAGCCGCAAAGACAGAGTCATAGAGACAGAGAGACAGATACCCAACCGTAGTTGAATTGAATACTTAGAACTTGGAAGGACAATGTGCCAAACGATGCCGAGTCATGAACCAAAGGTGAGATTGAACCGATCAGCCGTCGGCACAGCCGCACAGATTCTCTCCGGGTTCGTATTGATGCCGCTGAACTACGGAAAGCCTGCTTGGAGCCTGGGACCTGCTCGCCCAGGAAAAATAGGATGCCGGCAGAGTGGAGTCTGAAGTTTGTGTAACAGACTAACAGTGATGCCTGGGATGCCTCAAGAAGTGAGGATGGATTTGAGTCGCTGGACGGATGCGAGTCTGGGGAGAAGTAGCAACGGCAGCCAGAATCATTATTGCACCGTCCACTTGGGTAGTTGGGTAATGGGTAGGAAACCGTTCTCTTTTTTTTTTTACGATTCCTATTTCCGACGTGGGGCATCGGGGCACCATCTTGAGATAACTGATTATTAGATATACCATGTTAATAGATTTTCGAAATGAGAGGGGGGGCACTTGCCCCGGCTTGCCCCCCCCTCCCGCCGCCACTGGTTGTTTGCTAACCTCACCAATTGCAAATCCCCACCACCGACCATGAGACCACCGCCAGTAACTACTGCGGCTGGTGATCTACGGTAAGAGCATCTGCAGAGCAATCATCTCAATTCCGTGGAGGCATGAACATCAAGTCCATGGCCAATGCCTTCTTGTTCTGCCATTGCCCTCGCAGCCGCACACCTCCAGCCTACACCATTTCATCTCTGACCTTGACCAGAGGTCAAGTTCTACAGACTTGGACGACATGATCCAGATTGGAAACTCTCAACTGAGTTTAAATTCGCCTCAGTCACAACCGTCTTCTATTCTGTTAAGAGTTGAACGCGAGAATATGACGATTTCGCAGAGGAAGAAAAAGAAACGAGAAACAATCACACTACCAAAACACAGGATTTACGTGGTTCGGTCGATATGACCTACCTCCACGGGAGGGGGCGAGATTTCCACTATTTCAAAAAAAGATTACAAAGGGACACCCTGTGTACGGCGGTAGCCGTCAAAGAAGAATACAGGATGATTTTCAAACCCTAACAAGGGTGTACATATATATAGATACAGAAAGAGTAATCGGATTCCTAATCGGATCCGAAATCCAAATCGTACCACACCGCGGAGGACGAAGCCCCCCGCACCCCTTTGACATTGGCGGGCTAAGGCCCGCACAATGTCCCGTAAACGGGTCGGCGAAGATCCATTTAATTTTTCAAATCGGATATGCAGTCGGATTAGGACATTACTTCGATCAGATCTGTAATCCAGTTTAACGAGATAATGAACAACTACTATCAGGTTGACCATCTAAGCATATGTTAAGTGGGTGTTTATATGTATACACAATTCAATGAATATATAACTGTATATAAGGATATAATAGTCTAGATAATATTAGACCACATCCATGACATTTTTATAAACCGGTGATCAATCCGTAAATACAAACCATGCCATGTACATATTTACATACCTTAGTGCATTGAAAAGTAATAGATCACTAATATGAAATTTTAGTATTAAGCCTTGCTAATACATATATGTATTGATAGTATGTCAAAGTGTAGTGAACGTAATACATAGATAGTATGATACATATGTAAAGATAATACATAGATAGTATGATACATATGTATACACAATTCAATGAATATATAACTGTATATAAGGAGATAATAGTTTAGATAATATTAGACCACATCCATGTAATAAACTGGTGATCAATCCGTAAATACAAACCATGCCATGTACATATTTATATACCTTAGTGCATTGAAAAGTAGTAGATCACTATATGAAATTTGAGTATTAAGCCTTGCTAATACATATATGTATTGATAGTATGTTAAAGTGTAGTGAACGATAATACATAGATAGTATGATACATATGTAAAGATACTCCCATCATAGGAACATATATTGTCATCCCAATAAATAAAGAATTCTAAGGTTTCACTATTTAATAATTGGACACATCCAAAATGTTAACTAAATTATTGTCATGAAAATAATGCATGTGATGTATGCATATGTATCCAGGGATGAATGGAATATGGATTTGTAAATTATAATTCTAAGACATTGTCATAATATATACATACACAATATAAGAAGATAACTCTTATATGCATGGGTAAACTAATATAGATACAAACTTAGTTTAGATTATATGTAGGTGGGTCAATATATGAAACTACTATATTACTGTTCATCTAGATACCTATTGTAATTGCGGACACGACCGAGATATAGGTATACGACTATGAATAAGGGAATGAAATATTCACAAAATGATAACAACCCTTAATGGGAAAGAAAACATTAAATAGAAAATATTGAACAAATAATTGATTAAAAGCCAAGTGATAACTCCATTATATAAATTTGTAGATTCTTCTTGGAGCCTTGTTATGATTGAGTAATCCATGGAGTATTTGATAAATTGAGGTACTAGATTCTCTATTTAATTATTGGGTTATGTTGCTTCCCTCTGGAATTTTATATCTATTGCTTTGTGGTCAATCACATACCTTTTTATAAGCCATTCCCTTATGTTGAAAGTTCACCACACCAAATTTATTATGGTCATTGATAAATATTAAGATAGCACAAAAATTGATCTTGGAGTTTTGACTCCGTGGACTGTGGTCCCTTTGGGCTTTGACCCTTTAGTGCTTTTGCCACTAGAGGTTGGGTACGTCCCGCCGCCCTGTGCACATGTTGTAATGGATTAGTGGTCTCCCAGTATACTTGTTAAAATAGCAGGCTATCGTGTCATTCTTTCATAGATGATTGAACACATGTCATTGTAGTCATATATAAAGAAATGATATGACAATGCTCAATCTTGATATTTAAAGTTTATTATTGGAAATATTCTTGATATTTTGATACCTTGAACTTAGATAATTTTGCTTAATTCTTAGCCTTGTGGAACTTCTATTTTGAATATTGAAACATTGATACTTGTTATTATCATTTTTCTGAACTAATTCCACCAAATTGTTCCCTCCTAGAATTAATCTCATACTTGAATTATATTTTGTACCTATTTTTCAATATAGCTCAATAATTGGATTTAGTACCATCCTAGCTAACCTTTATTTTCCCTTCAATGGGGTCCATGTGTAGTTTTGTTCCTCTGGACACTCATGGGCAGGTGATGCAATGAATGAATATAAGAGACGTGTAAGAGTTGTCCTCTGTTGCAGACTAGATGGGAGTCAAATTTTTATTTCAATCTTGTAATATTATGTTTAAAGATTCTGTGACTTTGATGTAAAGGCATGATTGTAATAAAGATTGTTTATAGTTTTGATACATTTTGTAAATATTTGATTGTAAAGATCGGGCATTACATTAACATTGATCTATCTAAAGTTAGAATCTATCGATGTTAAGCTTATTGAGACTGACACCTATATTTCCAAGGATATTGTGAATGATGATGTTGTAGATGAGGTGATTCCTATATTGAAAGAACTCAACATCAATGACAAATGAAAAGAGGTGGTTGTAGATGAAAACTAAAAAGAACAATCCTACTCCTCGCTTTGCTAAAGATCATCCTAAAGTGCTCATCATAGGCAATCTTTTTGAAAGGGCAAGCACGTGGGATGCCTTCAACAAAGAACAAGCCGACATTGCCTTCATCTCAGAACTTGAGCCAAAGAATGTCAAAGAAGCTCTTAAAGATGATGAATGGATCCTAGCAATGCAAGAGGAACTAGAATAGTTTGAGAATAACAAAGTGTGAACTCTAGTGCCAATCAAGTGTTAGAAAGATCTTTGGCACAAAGTGGGTCTACCGCAATAAGCTAGATAAAGCGACAAAATATTAAGAAACAAAGAAAGGTCTAGCTCAAGGGTATAATCTACATGAAGGTATTCACTTTGATGAAAATTATGCTCCTATTTCTAGACTTGAATCTATAGGAATCCTACATGCCTTTGCTAGTCATAAAAATTGCTTTATATATGAAATGGATGTTAAAGCTGTGTTTTTAAATGGTAGAATAGAGGAGGAAGTCTATGTGGATCAACCTCCCTACTTTGAACATGACAAGATTACTAGACATGTTTATTTTTTCAAAAATCCCTTTATGGTATCAAATAAGCCCCTAGAGCATGGTATGAGAAACTGAAAAGCATTTTGTTAGATAATAGCTATGCTATGGGAAAAGTTGATTCTACACTCTTTCTTAAACACAGTTCAAAATTTGTTTATTATTCAAATATATGTTGATTAATATCATTTATGGTGGAACTAATCTTGATCTTTGCAAGGAATTTAGTTCTCTTATACAGAGTGAATTTGAGATGAGTACGATGGGGGAGCACGAGGAGTTTCGTTCTCTTATACAAAGTTAATTTGAGATGAGTATGATGGGGGAGCTCACACTCTTCCTTGGCTTCTAAATCAAGCAATCAAAGGATGGAAACTTCATCAACCAAGGCAATTACACAAATCAACTATTGAAGTGCATTGTGATGGAGAACACCAAGCCAATGGATACTCCCATGTCCAACACTAGAAAACTTGATAGAGACAAAGAAGGTGAAAATGTAGATGAGAAGTTCTATAAGGGTATGACTGGTAGCTTACTATATTTTATTGTCTCTATAGAGAATATCGTGTTTAGTGTTTTTTGTGTGCTAGATTGCAATCAATCCCTAGAAAATCCCATCTTATAGTTGTTAAGAGGATTATAAGGTACCTATCCAACACACACAATTTTGGACTATGGTATCCTAAGTCAAGATACTTTACTCTTACAACATATAGTGATGTGGATTATGTCAGGTGCTTAATAGATAGAAAGTGGACAAGTGATACTTTCTTCCACCTAGGACCATGCTTAGTCTCTTAGTTTTCTATTAAACAAAGAATTTTGGCTCTTTCAACTACCGAGATTGAGTACATTTTAGCTAGGAGTTGTTTTTCCCCAGTCCTATGGATGAAGAAAATGCTCCAAGACATTAATGTTTTCTATGATGCTTCTTCTATCTATTGTGATAATACTAGTGTAATAAATTTATCTTACAATCCTATATTTCATATTAGAGTTATACATATAGAAGTGCATCATCATTTCCTTTGTGACCACATCTCTAAGAAAGATATCTGTATCACTCATGTGGACACTGAAAATCAACTTGTGGACATTTTCAATGAACCTCTAGCTAGAGAGAAATTTACTTTCATTAGAGAAAAATTGCAACTACTATTGATGATAATGTATGCCTTCTATCTAGATGTTCACTTATGTATATATTATTTCTCATAAAATGCTCATTTTATACTTATCTACGCTACAAATGCCAATTCTCACTACTTCATTTTTGTGTTTTTTCTTTAAATCACAAATGCTTGTTTTATCACAAATAGTAGTGAATGATGAGTAGAAAGTTCTTTTATATGTTCATAATACATGATAGGCTAGGGAACAACATTTATATAAATTATCTAGATGTCTAGAATAAATTTCAAATCTTATTGATAGGCTTTTCTTGATGACCGAGTTTGTTCTGGGGAAACACGACTAACAAGATGACCAAGCACTGCACACACAATAGTGTCATCTGATTTTCCCAAATTGCAAACTCGACTGACAACACTGTTGTGTGGAAATATAAAGGGATAGTCGGCTGATTACCTCCCACTCAACTAGAGGAAAATAGATTGAACAGCCCCATTTATTATCCTCCTTAAACCCTAGACCTCTCCCAACCATCTCCTATCCTTCTCCATCCCTATTTCTTCTTCCCTAGCCATCCCTAGCCCTTACCTAGTGTGTTGGGCAACCTGTTGCTGGTGATTTCTTCCTCGGTTAGCATTGTCTATCTCTACTTCTTTCTCGATGGCGTCAAACTGAAGGAGTAGGATCGGTCCTACTGGTGTTCCTTCTTCCTCCACTGCCTCAAGGCTCATTGGGTATGATGCCACCTCTTTCATCAACTCTCAAGATGTTAATCAATATAAAAAGTTGTTTCCTAGAAATTCCCACCCTTTTAGGCCCTTGCTAGATTATAGAAATGAGATGTTGAAGGAGGTTAAGAAGGATTTTACCAACCAACACCCTTGTGCAATTTATATTGAGAACTTTAATTTTTTAAACTTGCAATCTAGCATAAGAGTAGTGCATGAGTTTGATGCCAATCTCACATGGAACAACAATACCTTAGTGCCACCTCCAAACACCCAAGTTGTGTTGTCATCTATGATTACAGAAGTAATATTTCAAATCTCCGAGTACACCTTAAATGTATTCCTATCTTTCTCCTCGCATGATTGGATGTCTATATATAACTCTCACCGTGACCTCCTTGACCTTGAAATTTTTTTAGGAGTTTTCATCTCAAGCTTACCCTTTCTAACATCCACAAAACTCTGAAGAAACATGAGGTTCTCTATAGGAAGAAAGACATCTTACTATCCTCTTCTTTTGACATTAAGACTCACCTGATTTCTCTCATAGTTAAATGCAATATCCATCCAAAGAAAAATCAAATAGATATCACAAAAAACTCTACAGTGATCATGTATTGTCTTCTAAAGAATGCCAGAGTCAAATGGGCCAGATATACTATAATACTACGACTTGATTTGACACAAATAAGGACATAAGATACTCCCACCCACCCTACCCTAACTTGATATGTGTTCTTTTTCAATATCATACTAACAAATCTTTTTTCAAGGATGTTGTCTACAAAGCTAGTAGAAAAGGGGTTTACATCAGTGAGACCACTGCCAAGAAGTCCTTCCACCTCACCTCTACAGCTACACCTGGTGCTTCCACCTCTACCCAGGCTCCTCCACCTTCTCTGAGACCTGCTCATGAATCTTTTTGTCTCTAATGAAATGCTTCTGGGTTACATGATGCACCAAAATGCCTATCATATGCAAGTTTAGGAGTACCTTCATCGGGACCTTATATAAACCATGTCTAACATGAACTTGTCTTGTTCACACCCTTATCCATCCTACTAACTATTCCCATCCAATGACTATACTTATTCATATGATATGTTTTACCTGGCATACCATCCCATTGCTTTCACTCCACCTCCTCCCTCAAGTATGGGACCTACCCCTATTGCCTCTTAGCCTGATGCCACTCAGTTGTTGGCTCTTCCAATTGGCCATGTTGCTTCCTTTCTTGATGACTATGACGGGGCTTCTCATCCCATTTTTGAGTAAGCCAATGCAATGTTGGCTTGTGTCATGTCCTAGCAAGAGACAAACTATTGTTGGCATGGTTCTCACTCTCATTTTGCTGATGAGGACACAAATATGGCTAATAAGGATGAAGATGATGAGGATGATGGTGTTGAGGGTGATGGTGATGAGGATGACAACTCTAATGGTGATGGTGATTGTGATGAGGACACAGTTGTCGCCACTAATTCACTTTTTGAGCTAGCCAGCGATGAAGACTAACTTCATGATGGTGATGAGAAGTTTGACATCGATGGGCTTGGAATTTATTTGCTAGTCAATGGAGTGCTCATATATATTAATTTTTGTAGGCTTTCTTGTATTGTACATTATACAATGTATTTGAGGACTACTATTTTCATATCTTGTTGTTTTTCTTCATTGTTTGCAATTTTCATATTGAGAGGAGATACTTTTTTTAAATATTATTATTTGTACCTTTAACTCTATGCTTTTCTATCTCATGAGATACTGGCGTGTGCTTTCATATTTTGTTTATGAATCTAGTATTTTTGTTCTCTCTCTGGATTATGTGTGGTGATTGCAAATGGTGGCTCTATGTGGAGCTTGTGTGTGTGGATAAGACCTATTTTTGCTATTCTACCCCTTCATTTTTGATATGATGATGGGAGGGGGATGCACTTAGTATATATTAAAATTTGATCATTTTCTTGTTAATTCTCTAAAATATCGAGTGATTATTAAAGTGGACTCAAATAGAACATATGTGGTTATGGTTTTAAGATGAACTAACCATACATGTAAAGGTAAGCATAAATTGAGGGGGGAGCAATTTCTATTGCATAATCATGTATCCTTTGCAATTGACAAGATAAAAGTTTAAATTCCAAGTTCTTTTCAATATGTTGAGAAACGGTTTGTCATCTTCCAGAAGGGGAGAATGTTGACCTAACAATTATACATTGTCCATATTTTGATGATGACTGAACCATTCCATTCGTATATATCTAATATGTCTATTTGAGACTGATTTCAGGTATTAGGTACATGACAAGGATGAATTCAATGAAACCCTAGCTTGACCAAATACAAGACAAAATCAATACAAATGCACTCTTGTGGAAATCATCCTAAATCACTTTGGAGAAATTATATAAATCATTTGAATTGATATTGTGACTTGTAACTAAGCTGAGAAAAATATAAAATGCACTTCAAATGAATATTTAAGCACTTTTAGTGCAATTACCAAAATATATGATAGGAAATTGTGTCGGCCTAGTTTCACTCTTATGAAACTCGACGGAAACCCTGGGTGGGTCTTGGTAATTGCCAAGGTTGGACGAGTTTACCCTAGGAGAAACTCGACCACCACCCTACACAGGGAATCAATTTTAAGCCATCGACAAAGTTTCATCCAGGATAAACTCCATCGGAAATGTAAAATTAATTTGTCACATAGTGGTATCGGTCGACATACCTTCATTGAAACTCAACTGAATGTACTGTAAAAAATGTGCAAAAAAAGTGTTTTAACTGTTGGAGTGTTGATAACCTTTAAAAAATATATGTTGCAACACCCCAAACATCTAGAATTAGATCCTAAGTGCAACCACTGGCTACTAGACACCCCCAACTATAAATATGTGCCTTTGGACTTTATTCCAAGTTTGGTTCTTGTGCTCCTAGCTATGGTTGAGTGGTTTTTTCTATGAAAACCCCCTTTATCTATGTAGCTTGCTACAGATCAACATCAATATGTGTGAGATATATTATGTGTGAAAGAGATACTTCATTGTACTCATTGTGATGCTCTAAAATCTTCCCTTTCCCAATCACTTTCTCTAAAGAAAAGATGGTGAAAGATTCTCCTTGGTGAAATTGAAGTTGATGGTTGAAGGTCTAAGAGAAGAGTGGGGAATTCTTTCAAGGCCAGAGACTTGTTGCAAGAGAGATCTCCTTGGTGAAGGTGGTTAACTCTAGGATAGGTAAGTCCTTGTAAGGTTATTGACTCCTTTGATCCGTCTCCTTTGATCCTTAAAGGAAGGCTATATATCCTTGCCCTAGAAAAGGAAGGTCATATTGTATCTCTTATAATGGAACATAAGAAGTGTGCAGTGATTGCAAATACTAGGGATTAATCCCTCTAGGTAATGGATGTACATCTCCTGGTTTGCAGTTTGGAGCCACTATACATAGCTTGTGTTATTGTTCTTGTTCAAACTCTCTCATCTTTGATATGTATGTTTAGTTGCACTCAAATTTCATATACACAATATTATCTCTTGATATAATACAAAGGTCTAATGAATTTCGTTTAAGTGCTTTAGATCTATTTAACCCCCATTCTAGACCCCATTGATCCAACACTCCTTTTTTCAGTTTTAGGATTTCATTTGCCTTGAATAGAAATTTGTCCTAGCCATCATTACTCATTTTAAGGAGGGGAAGATAGTCGTTGGACCTACATTATTTGTAGAAGTACATATTTTCTCCCCTTTTTAAACATTGGCAACCATCAAGTACCTAACGTCTACCAGCCTTTCCACAACAATTTTGGTGAAAAATTCCAATTTGTTGGGAGAGCCTAGACAATGGGTGATGTATAAATTTAGGCCGCCCATGTAGAAATCTTGTGAGCATTATGGGCCCATTGTTGTTGCCAATCTGTCTATTACAATTCACCATGTCTTGACTGAGTTCTTATCCAATATGCTTCACAAGATGTGGACATCCATTCTATTCATGTTTCCCGCATCAGTTCTGAAAAATAGGGTATTGGAAAAGATTATATGCAATATGTGAATCATTCCAGAGTTCATTTTTGCATCTTTTAATTGCCCTAAACTATGCTTGTATTTTTAAGATAGTTTCTCCCATGTTTTTTGGTATTTGAGCCCCAAACTTCTCTGTCTCCGTTAGCCTTATATGCCTTGATGGCTTGTTTGTCGGAGTCACTAAAGATATAATTCATCCATCTTTTAGTGATTATGTAGTCCTCTTTAATGATTTAGACTACCAATTTGAAAGATCCCACACACTCTTTGGATTCATCGTCGATAACTATCCACTTCTTTAGGGATGACATGAACTCTATAGTGAGTTTGTCATATGAGAAGTGGTTGATGAAGTAGATTTTATGGAGCCTTGTGTTTGTCAGATGTTCGTTCACTCTTTTATATATCCCCAACATCATTGGACTTTCCTCATCGTTGAACCTTGCGGGCTTAAGGTTCCATGTTGTTGCACATTTCCTCACAGGTATCTACATATTTGTCATCCCTTGGTAAGAAGAAGTTATTAGGTTGTTCCTTGTAAATGAATTTTGCTGCCTGTGGAACGACCATGGGGGGAGTTTCAACTATAACTATAGTTTCTAAATGTTCTAATGTTTGACCTCTTGTATTGGTAGATTTTGATATTCTGTCTATTTTGCTTGCCTTGTCCGTGGGAGGGGGACCAAGTGCCCTCCTCTTCATTAGATTTTTTATTTCCTTGGAGGGTGCTTACTCAGAGGCCTCCATTCATGTTGACTCATCAGTGCTAGAGGACTCATCATTGATGAATGATTCCTCACTGTTGGAAGACTACTATGAGATATTCTATCCTCGATACTACTCCCTATTCTGTGCACCAGTAGGGGTTGTGTCACACCCCGATCTCACACTAACCACTAATCACGAGATTAGGACGCGACAGAGGGATTATCACATAAACAAATCACTGATAACTTTTTCTTTCAAAAACCTCGTAATGATATCCGGATTATTGTTGTAAACTAAAACATAATAAACTATTGCGGAAGCATTTCAATTAAACTAGCTAGAGAACATAAACAGAGTTTACAACATGTAACATTGTTTAACAGAAAGTAAAACATAACAGTTAATTTACATCTTTTACACATCCACCATACATACTCTCTCTCACCCACACCATGTCCCAAGGACCGAGGGGAAAGGACTAAGAGACCTCTAACTAGACTAGCTACAAACCTTCTGCTGATTAAACGTTGGGATGAAAAGATCCTTCTGATTCCTGGAACTGTCGCTGACCTAAAAATGTTTGAGTAGAGGAGTGAGCCTACTCGCTCAGTGAATAGTTTTTCATTTAACTATCATTAAACAACTCGTGAAGTTTATTAAATTGAAATAAAGCATAAGAACAATACTATACAGAGCAGTTCTAATGACATAGTAGATTTTACAGATAATAATCACATTTCTATACAACAACAAATATCGCATAACTGTAAAGCATAAAATATCAGAAACTGCATATCTTGAATAATAAAGCAATTATTGAGAACTAGCACAGAAGTACTAAACTCTTAACATATTAAATTTACTGTGATCCTATATGATTACATTTTTATACCATTATGCCCCAAACATATGCAGTGCACTCTGCATATGAAGATCTGTAGCGAACTACGATCTCACCGTACAAGACTTAGCGACACACCCGGGAAATGCTAAGTCTGACTTTCCGTCCTGGTCTGCACAGGACTCTCAGGCTCTCAAGGGCCTCAGGCACTCAAGGGCCTCACAGCACTCTTAGGCTCTCAAGGGCCTCACTACAGTTCCTAGGCACTCAAGGGCCTCACTGCACTAACTCTGAGTGCTCTAGACTCCTCCTCTAACCTGAGTACACATGCGCAGGGAGTCAACACTGGGTTACCACCAGAATTACTCAACTGGTTGGTGTTGGATAACCCTATATTACTCCAGTGCCACCGTGACACACGCACGGATTATTGTTGAACACTGGTCGCCGACCATCTAGACTCAGGGCTAGATTGGTCGTTTCACCCCAAAGGTACAGACCGCGCAATGGGGTTCTACGGTGTTGGGGCACCTAAGTCTATTAACTGATTAACATATAAACATTTAAACAGGAAAATCACATTTACTGATTTCATATCAGATCACAATACACTGTCATTCTAAACTGACAGAGCAATATATTTTAAATCATTGTAATTTCTGAGAAATTCTCATACCATGCATTCAGACAAATTAGAAATGCATAAATAACCCAACTTATTTCAATTTGGCACATACATAGCGAATTTACGCAATTGAACATCTTATTGCACAAATTAAAGAAATTTACTTCACATATGAGAATCATACTCAACAATTATCAATTCTCTAAAATTCTCGAAAAACGTGCACATTAACCCAAATCCTGGTTTGTGCATCACTTAACTCAATTAAGAGTTAATTACATATCACAACACAATTTAATAACAATACTTCAGAATTTCTGGTAATATTTCAGAGAAATGTGCCATTTCATGTAAATATCAATTTACACATATTAATGTCAAAAGATATATGCAATTAGGGTTTTCATGCATATTTTTATTTATTCATATCAACTTTGAAATCGTACATCTGATAATTTATCAGAAATCTTCATTATCTGGGTTCATACCCAAATCATACCATTTTCAGACATGAATTTCTAATTTCAACATTCAAATGAGCAATTTAGGTCCCAATGAACCATATAAATCTACGGATTCAATCCATACTGTTCAAATGCTAAATTTAATCATATAACAGTGTCTAGAAACATTTTATGAACTAAAAAGGTCGGGCGACGCCAAACGCTGCCCGACGCCTGATAACGCCTGTTATCAGCGCAATTCGCGCACAAAATAGAAAATATTCAAACGCCTGAGTTTATTAATGATAAATAAATGAAATCCTACTCACCGCGTTTCGAATTGTCTGGGTTCATCCAGGAATGCGTCCAGAGACCAGTTTTCAGGCGCACGCAGGTCTTTTTCTACCTTGGCATAGCCTGGATGCGAACCTGTTTCATGTGCAAGTTGAAAAGGGAACTCGATTGGTTGATGATTTTGGCTGGAAGGTGGCAGATTCATGCTTTGGCACCACGACCGAGTTGAAGGTGTTGTTTTGGAGGTGCTTCTCACGCCAAATGCTTCTGGCTCAGACGTGCTGCAAGAAGCAGGTGCCAATCTCACGCACAGATGGATGGGAGAGCTCGGTTGATAGCTAAAGCTTGGGCTGGGGCTACGGATTCTTGCACGGCTCTCGGTCGAAGTCGATGGCACCGGTTCCAAGTGCTAGCTCGCGCCCAAGTTGCCCTGGCCAAACCTGCTTCACGCAGGCAATAACACACTAAAGTTCAGGTTAGAAGAGAGCCCTCGGCTGGTGCCTAAACGCAGCTATTGGCTGCGGATCTGAGCTTCAACCCTTAGGACGAACTCAAGGGTGTTGATTTGAGCTACTAGCTGCGCCCAGGAGGGCCTCTGGTCGGCATCCCGTGCAGCAGCGGCTACTGCTTGGCTGGCCGCTCAAGCAGGTCGAGGTACTGCATAGAGCTAGGGCGGAATGGGGAAGGAGGGGAGGAAGAAGAAGGGGGGAAAGAAGGGCGCCTGGAGCGGAGCTTGGAGCTCCAACAATCGCGCCCAAATCGCGGCTGGATCGGCCTGCTAGCAGAGCGCCGCCTCTGCAGCTATTTCTCGCTCTGTTGGGTGAAGGAGAAGAAATGGATAAGTGATAAAACAGAAAAGGAGAAATAAAATTATTATAAAGGAAAACTTGGAAAATTGCATCTTTGACCCTAGAAATTGGAAATGCTATAACTATTGACTCGGAGGTTCGTTTGAAGTGATTCTTCTTGCAATGTTTCAAGCGCGAGATTCTCTACAACCTTAGGGCAAGAAAATATGCAAAATAACATGTCACAACTAGTCAAATCACTAATTGCAACAGTGAGTACTCAACTCAACTTAATTAACCTAACGGTCATCATTGTCATTAACATTAATTACCTCAGATGTTTCAATCTCAACTATTGATTCACATATAAGCTTATCTTGATTAAACATGCTATTTAATAATATACTCAACACTAAGCAAGGTGTTTCATGTTAATTGAGGTATTTACTGGCTAACCTCAACGTGGGTCATAACAATCTCCCTCCCTTATAAGAATTTCGTCCCGAAATTCCTAAAAGAGAAAAGGAAACTTGTTACGCATCTCAGATTCAAGCTCCCACATAGCTTCTTCTAGATTATGATTCCTCCACAGAACTTTCAGTAATGGTATCTCGATTCTTGAGCTCCATGATTTCTCTGATCAACTATCTGTATTGGTTCCTCAACATAGGACACGTCAAGTCTTAGCTGGATAGGTTTTGGGTACACTATCTCCTCTGTACCAGGGAAACACTTCTTTAACATTAATACATGAAACACATCATGTAGATTAGACAACTCAGATGGAAAATCCAACTTATCGGCTATAAGTCCAATCCTCTCAATGACAGGGTATGGGCCCATAAACCTAGGAGTCAGTTTGTCTCTCTTGGAAAACCTCAACACTCCTTTCCACGGTGAAACCCTCAGATACATTTCATCACCAACCTGAAACTCAAGAGGTTAACGCCACTTCTCAGCATAGCCCTTCTGCCTGTCCTATGTAACTTTCAACTGCTCTCTACATGTCCTCAAGGGTCGGAATGGTCCTCTCTGACTGACCATCCGTCTGCGGTGAAAAGCTGTATTGAATCTTAATTTTGTGCCTTAAGCACGATGCAACTGATTCCAAAATCTAGATGTGAACTTAAGATCTCTATCAGATATAATTGAAACTGGAATACCATGCAACCTGACTATTTCACCCATGAATATCTTAGCTAACTTTGGGACATCAAACGTTAACTTAATATGAAGAAAGTGAGCAGACTTAATAAGTCTATCCACAATCATTCATATCAAGTCACAACCTCTAGGCGTCCTGGGCAACCCTATCACAAAAATCCATTGTGATATGTTCCCATTTCCATACTGGTATAGGAAAAGATTGCAAAGTACCTGTAGGTTCCTGGTGCTCAGCCTTAACCTACTGACACACACTGCACCTAGTCACATACTCAGCTACATCCTTTGTCATATCAGGTCACCAGTACAACTCCTTGAGATTCTTGTACATCCTAGTGTTACATGGATGCATAGCATACATCGGTGCATGTGCTTCCTCAAGAATCTATTATTTCAATTAATTATCTCGAGGTACATGCAACCTGTCATGCTGATACAACACATCATCATCTGGAAGTCTAAACTCTGGTCTCTTTCCCCCTATCATGTCATGCATGATCTGATGTAATTCACTGTCACCCTGCTGTAGTTCCTTGATCTGATCATAAAAGTAGGCTTGACTTGCATCTGTACAATCAAATCACTCTGTGTTGTCACCCCTAAGTCTAAGTTCAACTTTCACATTTCTACTAGCATGTCTCTCTCGAAACATGCCATAGAGAATGCATCAGTTGTTGAACTTAACTTCCTGCTGAGGGCATCAGCTACTACATTCACCTTTCCAGGATGATAATCTATCATTATATCATAATCCTTAATCAATCCTAATCATCTCCGTTGTCTAAGATTCAGATCCTTCTGGGTAAAGATATATATCAAGCTCTTATGATCTATAAACACCTGGCACACCTCACCATAAAGACAGTAACGTCATGTCTTATGAGCATGAACTACAACAACTAATTCCAGATCATGTATCGTGTAGTACTCCTCATTCTATGCTACTACTTATTATTACTACTGTAAGAATTTATTTCAAAATTATATCTTACTCTTTTCTCCGAGTCATTTTCATATTGTGTGTCTACCTTCCAGATTAGCTAACTTTAAACCCTGGATTTTATTAGTGCTAGGTTACCTTTCATAGTGCAAATTGTATGATCTTGTTTTATAAAGATACTAGTATTCAAGGTCAAATCACTAGCGACATCCCTTGAACTACTTCAACTCTAAACATTCTAGGGTTTGGTCCTTATCAGCAACATAGCATTATTGTGGTGTGACTTTGCTTCCTTAGTTTGAAATCAAACTTTAGATCTCATAAGTTCATCCATCTACTTGTAATGAATACAACTGATATGAATAATCATCAATGAACTATAGATATATAACAGAAATGTAACATCAACCAAGTTTTCTAGCATAACTTATTAACACAAATGCTACAAATAAACATGATACTTGTTACCCAAGCATCACACATGGCTCACAGGGCCATTCATATCTTGTCACCTATCACTAGGCAACAACTTATTCTCATGGTTCATAAAATCCGCACACATTATTACTTTTATTAAGCAACAACAACATTAACACACAAAAAACCAATCAATATTTATTATATAAATGTCACAGCCCAAACTTGGCTATATTCATCATCTCATCATACCTGCATGGTTATTAGGCATGATAACAGTCATACAAGATATTCATCACATCATGTGATATAATAGTAATACCATCATTCCTTGACCAGGAATTAGGGTTCACTATCAAACAGGGCTTATTATTCCCTTTTCCCCAAATTAGGGTTAGGGTTCCCCATTTCTCATTAATTCAGACCCTCTTGAGTTAACCAACTTTATCTTGTATTAAGGTATTTCCCCTCTTAATGCATTCCATCACAGAATACTCACCCCTAGCATATAATGCATAGGCCACATATTAGAATTGTCCAGCTATCTCACATGATATGGACTTATCTTAGTTTAAGGCAGAACTTTATTATAAGGTTGCCTATAAACAATCGCAATGATACACCCTCAACTAGGGTTTACTAATCATGTATTGGATCCATGCATTTGTTACGCATTATTGATTAGTACCATTAAGGGTATTTCTCACCTAATCATTAAATTTAATCTGACCCTTATTGTGTTCCTTTATTTCTAATTAAGGATTGCTCATATGAGGTTCCAACATTGGGCCTCTGATATCATTTCCAGCAAATTCTTAGCTGTTCTAATATTTCTTTTACATCTCAACGTCTTAGTGTATGTACATTCTTACTATGATGTGAGTCTAAATTATCCAGAGTCTACTCTTATAATACTGTTAATAGGAGTCATTAGATCTCAGTAACGCATCCTGCCAGCTGGACCAGGCCGAACCTGTAGTCCTGAAGCCAAGAGCTACTCAGGATTAACCAACTCCTATTGATTTCAAACATGTGGAAAGAATATCCACCTAGGGCAGACTCATTTAAACATAATTTCTGGTCTACATAATACAAAGAATATAAACAATAAATAAATCACTTCATGACACACAACAATATTAAAGAATCATACTTATTCTACAAACTGAAAATCTAAATCCATACATATAAGAGCATTTCTAGTGATTTCCAATCAAATAAGCAATATAAAGCAAGAGTTGCATCGCATCCTATGTTTAATCTCTTACTCCTGCATTCATTTCCAATTTCTTAACCCTAACATTTTTATGGTTTCTCTCTAGCCTATCCTTCCTCTGCATACCTGGCCAGGGTATTCAGAGAAGAATAGACAGAGTAGCTTGATACTGGTCAATCTAAGTATTCAGACACCTGGCCAGGGTATCTAAACACTCAGACCTCCCAGAGCTAAAGACACATCATTTCTTATCCATCTTAATTATAATACTCTCTTTTGATCCTAATGATCCCTGATAACATAGCTTAAACTCTCAACTTGATTCTCGTGACCACGTCCTCTTCCTGCCATCTGCAATAGTATAACAGAACACTTCATGTTAGAAAATTACAGTTAGAAGAAAGATACTTAAGTCCTAATCCTATTGGTCTCTTATCGTCCCCTGACCTTGATTTAGAGTAACCATTTACTCAACCTATGCTCTGATACCAAAGTTGTCACACCCCGATCTCACACTAACCACTAATCACGAGATTAGGGCGCGACAGAGGGATTATCACATAAACAAATCACTGATAATTTTTTCTTTCAAAAACCTCGTAATGATATCCGAATTATTGTTGTAAACTAAAACATAATAAACTATTGTGGAAGCATTTCAATTAAACTAGCTAGAGAACATAAACAGAGTTTACAACATGTAACATTGTTTAACAGAAAGTAAAACATAACAGTTAATTTACATCTTTTACACATCCGCCATACATACTCTCTCTCACCCACACCATGTCCCAAGGACCGAGGGGAAAGGACTAAGAGACCTCTAACTAGACTAGCTACAAACCTTCTGCTGATTAAATGTTGGGATGAAAAGATCCTTCCGAATCCTGGAACTGTCGCTGACCTAACAATGTTTGAGTAGAGGAGTGAGCCTACTCGCTCAGTGAATAGTTTTTCATTTAAATATCATTAAACAACTCGTGAAGTTTATTAAATTGAAATAAAGCATAAGAACAATACTATACAGAGCAGTTCTAATGACATAGTAGATTTTACAGATAATAATAACATTTCTATACAACAACAAATATCGCATAACTGTAAAGCATAAAATATCAGAAACTGCATATCTTGAATAATAAAGCAATTATTGAGAACTAGCACAGAAGTACTAAACTCTTAACATATTAAATTTACTGTGATCCTATATGATTACATTTTTATACCATTATGCCCCAAACATATACAGCGCACTCTGCATATGAAGATCTGTAGCGAACTACGATCTCACCGTACAAGACTTAGCGACACACCCGGGAAATGCTAAGTCTGACTTTCCGTCCTGGTCTGCACAGGACTCTCAGGCTCTCAAGGGCCTCAGGCACTCAAGGGCCTCACAGCACTCTCAGGCTCTCAATGGCCTCACTGCAGTTCCTAGGCACTCAAGGGCCTCACTGCACTAACTCTGAGTGCTCTAGACTCCTCCTCTAACCTGAGTACATAGGCGCAGGGAGTCAACACTGGGTTACCACTAGAATTACTCAACTGGTTGGTGTTGGATAACCCTATATTACTCTAGTGCCACCGTGATACACACACGGATTATTGTTGAACACTGGTCGCCGACCATCTAGACTCAGGGCTAGATCGGTCGTTTCACCCCAAAGGTACAGACCGCACAATGGGGTTCTACGGTGTTGGGGCACCTAAGTCTATTAACTGATTAACATATAAACATTTAAACAGGAAAATCACATTTACTGATTTCATATCAGATCACAATACACTGTCATTCTAAACTGACAGAGCAATATATTTTAAATCATTGTAATTTCTGAGAAATTCTCATACCATGCATTCAGACAAATTAGAAATGCATAAATAACCCAACTTATTTCAATTTGGCACATACATAGCGAATTTACGCAATTGAACATCTTATTGCACAAATTAAAGAAATTTACTTCACATATGAGAATCATACTCAACAATTATCAATTCTCTAAAATTCTCGAAAAACGTGCACATTAACCCAAATCCTGGTTTTTGCATCACTTAACTCAATTAAGAGTTAATTACATATCACAACACAATTTAATAACAATACTTCAGAATTTCTGGTAATATTTCAGAGAAATGTGCCATTTCATGTAAATATCAATTTACACATATTAATGTCAAAAGATATATGCAATTAGGGTTTTCATGCATATTTTTATTTATTCATATCAACTTTGAAATCGTACATCTGATAATTTATCAGAAATCTTCATTATCTGGGTTCATACCCAAATCATACAATTTTCAGACATGAATTTCTAATTTCAACATTCAAATGAGCAATTTAGGTCCCAATGAACCATATAAATCTACGGATTCAATCCATACTGTTCAAATGCTAAATTTAATCATATAACAGTGTCTAGAAACATTTTATGAACTAAAAAGGTCAGGCGACGCCAAACGCTGTCCGACGCCTGATAACGCCTGTTATCAGCGCAATTCGCGCACAAAATAGAAAATATTCAAACGCCTGAGTTTATTAATGATAAATAAATGAAATCCTACTCACCACATTTCGAATTGTCCGGGTTCGTCCAGGAATGCGTCCAGAGACCAGTTTTCAGGCGCACGCAGGTCTTTTTCTACCTTGGCATAGCCTGGATGCGAACCTGTTTCATGTGCAAGTTGAAAAGGGAACTCGATTGGTTGATGATTTTGGTTGGAAGGTGGCAGATTCATGCTTTGGCACCACGACCGAGTTGAAGGTGTTGTTTTGGAGGTGCTTCTCACGCCAACTGCTTCTGGCTCAGACCTGCTGCAAGCAACAGGTGCCAATCTCACGCACAGATGGATGGGAGAGCTCGGTTGATAGCTAAAGCTTAGGCTGGGGCTACGGATTCTTGCACGGCTCTCGGTCTAAGTCGATGGCGCCGGTTCCAAGTGCTAGCTCACGCCCAAGTTGCCCTGGCCAAACCTGCTTCACGCAGGCAATAACACACTAAAGTTCAGGTTAGAAGAGAGCCCTCGGCTGGTGCCTAAACGCAGCTATTGGCTGCGGATCTGAGCTTCAACCCTTAGGACGAACTCAAGGGCGTTGATTTGAGCTACTAGCTGCACCCAGGAGGGCCTCTGGTCGGAATCCCGCGCAGCAGCGGCTGCTGCTTGGCCGTCCACTCAAGCAGGTCGAGGTACTGCATAGAGCTAGGGCGGAATGGGGAAGGAGGGGAGGAAGAAGAAGGGGGGAAAGAAGGGCGCCTGGATCGGAGCTTGGAGCTCCAACAATCGCGCCCAAATCGCGGCTGGATAGGCCTGCTAGCAGAGCGCCGCCTCTGCGGCTATTTCTCGCTTTGTCGGGTGAAGGAGAAGAAACGGATAAGCGATAAAACAGAAAAGGAGAAATAAAATGATTATAAAGGAAAACTTGGAAAATTGCATCTTTGACCCTAGAAATTGGAAATGCTATAACTATTGACTCGGAGGTCCGTTTAGAGTGATTCTTCTTGCAATGTTTCAAGCGTGAGATTCTCTACAACCTTAGGGAAAGAAAATATGCAAATTAACATGTCACAACTAGTCAAATCACTAATTGCAACAGTGAGTACTCAACTCAACTTAATTAACCTAACGATCATCATTGTCATTAACATTAATTACCTCAGATGTTTCAATCTCAACTATTGATTCACATATAAGCTTATCTTGATTAACCATGCTATTTAATAATATACTCAACACTAAGCAAGGTGTTTCATGTTAATTGAGGTATTTACTGGCTAACCTCAACGTGGGTCATAACAGGTTGACTGCCCATGAAGGTTAATATACTATATTTTGTCTTCCTGATTGAGTGGCACTTTAATTGGAGTGGTCTTATTGAAACTTGGTTTTCTGACTACATGATCTGACATTTTGAATATTTTTTGTGATGTAGGTATTGGTATACCACTTGCAAGATTAGGCCAACATGTAAAGTAAAGTATAAAATTGCGCAAAGAATACGATTGAAAACCGATGGTATGTCTAAGAGATCAACACCAGATGATTTTTTTAATGGAGGTAAAAAATGTTGGTTAGGCTAGATAAGGATCGATTTCCAAACTGATGGTCTTCTAGCACACATTTTTAGAGGGTCAGGGAACTGATGGTTTCCTTAGGTATCGGGAAACTATCTTTAGATGGTTTGCGGTGGTGATTCGATAAACTAGTATCAGGCATTCCTGCTCCTGATGTGCCTAGGGCTGAGGTGGATGCTTATTGGAACCATGCCAATGATGACTTAGACATCAAGCACCTTATGATAACATGCATGAACTACGAGTTGCATGAGAAATGTGAATACATGGTGATTCTTGAGATGGCAATACATCTTAAGAACGTGAGCCATAATCATACAAAACAAGAAAGGTACAATGTCTCAAAGGAGATATTTGAGTATAAGATGACATAGGGAGAACCGGTAGAGACCCATGTGTTCAATATGATTGGACATGTAGAACATCTAGAAGAATTGGGATTCTCTCTGTGGTAAGAGTTTCCCATGGATATGATTCTACAATCATTGTTTGAATCATATAGCCATTTTATCGAGTGTTACCACTTGAATAACATGGCCATACCGTTGTCAGATTTGCTTGGCATGCAGATTAATGTCAAAGAAAGAATGAAGAAGAATAAATCCATGATGATGATCAGCATAATGGAGTCCAAGGATGAAAACAAGGCCATGAAGAGTTTTGAGGCTAAGAACAAATCCAAATCTTTAACACTCATGAGAAGGAGAAAGCAAGGTACAAGAGGAATATATCCTTTGTACTTGAAGGAATTCAAGAAAAAGAAGATGGGGATAGATATTTCCACTACATGTATATACATTGTTGATATAAATTTATCTACTTTTTATTCTTGGGTATAATATACCAGATTTGGATCTCACATATGATCAAATATGCAAAATCTGAAAAGAAGTAGGCCTTTAGGAAAGGGTGAGGTTGAACTGTGAGTCAAAAATGGAGCAATAGTTGATACCACTACAGTTGAAACTGATAATTTATCTCTGCCTTAAGGGCTTGTAGTTGAGTTAATGAACTACTATTGTGTACCTTCCATAAATAGAAACATCATTTATGTATCTTGTATAGACAAAGATGGATATGAACTTCAGATTAAGAATGGTTAATGTTTTATTTTAAAAGATGATATCTTATATGGAAGTGCCCCAATATCTTATGTTCTTTATTTGCCGGATCTAATGATATATGTATATAACTTAAATACCAAGAGATTGAAACTCGATAACTCAAACAACACATATTTGTGGCATTCCTGTCTAGGACATATAAATGAAAACCACATATCTAGACTTCATAAAGATGGTTATCTAGACTCTTTTTATTTAGAATCAATAGAGACATGTGAATCTTGTTTGTTTGGCAAGATTACTAAGACCCCCCTCACTGGTAACAATGAGAGGGCTAGTGATCTATTAGGACTCATACATACTAATGTATGTCGCCTTTTTAGAACAAATGCTAGAGGTGGTTATCAGTGCTTCATTACTAATTACTTCAGTAGGTATGGATATGTTTACCTAATGAACATAAGTTAGAAACCCTTGAAAATTTCAAGGATTCCATGAATGCAGAACAAAACCAACTTGACAAAACTATTAAGGCACTTCATTCTGATCGGGATGGGGAATACTTAAGCCAAGAGTTTGAGGACCTTTTGTGAGCCCATGGTATCATGTCACAATGGACTCCACCTACCAAAGCATAATGGTGTATTAGAAAGAAGGAATCATGCATTGCTAAATATTGTGATCAATGATGAGTTTAGATGACTACCTTCTGGGGTTATTCTCTAGAAACCACCACATTTACACTAAATTGTGTACCATCTAAATTAGTTCAAAAGACATCATATGAGATATGGTATGGGAAGCGGCCCAATGTGTCTTTTTTGAAGATTTGGGGTTCCAAAGCTTATGTGAGAAAGTATTTTCCCAAAAAGCTTGGACCCAAATCAGATCAATTTTATTTTTTTGGATATTCCAAGGAAACCATAGGATATTACTTTTATTCCCTATCTAATGACAAAGTGTTTGTTTCTAGAGATGTTGTATTCCAGAAAAGGGATATCATTTCCAAAAGGAATCAGTGGGTGGAAAGTGAAAATCGAAGAGGTTCAAGACCAACAAGAAAACATTGAACTAATAAAGGTATAAGAGGAAAAAAGAGAATCACGAATCATTGTAGAATCTCAAATTCTTCATGTATCATAGGATTTTCGTAAATCTAATAGGACATACCTTGAGCTTAAAATATTTGGTTATCTTATGACTCAATAAGGTAGTGAGTTGGTTAAACATGATGAGTCAACAACCTATCTAGAAGCTATTAAGAGACCAAAGTCTGAAAAGTGTGTTGAAGCCATGAGATATAAGATAAAGTCCATGTACACCATCAAGGTATGGACGTTGGTGGGTCCACTATAAGGGGTAAAACCCATAGTGCGCAAGTGGGTCTTCAAGAAGAAGACTGACAATGATGGTAAAACCCATAGTGAGACATAGTCAACCGCAACTAAGATGTAAGAAAATATGTGTGAGGATGGGAATGGACCCATGTAGTCCACACCCCAAACATCAAAAATCTCGATTTCTTGCCATAGCTTGAGTGACATCTCATCTCTTTTTGTCATGTGACCTGTTCTCTGACATTTGTCACATGATAGAACAAAGTTGTAGGAATCTTTGGATATGGTTGGACAAAAGAAAACACATTGCAAAACTTTCAAAGCAGTTTTCTTAGAACTCATATGGCCTCCAACTGGGCCAGAGTGACATTATTTCAAAATGAGTTGGGCTTCTTTCTCAGTGATACATCATTTGTAGAGACCATCAACATAGAGCTTGAAGAGGTAGGGCTCATCCCAGTGATACTTCTTCACATCATGCATGAATTTCTTAAGTGCATTTCTAGTGCATTTAGGGTGGATGACACTAGCAGCGACATAATTCACATAATCCAAGTACCAAGGGTAGCTTCTGAAACTTTCATAAGTTGGTCATCCAGAAGACAGACATTGATTGGGATCTCTTCAGTGTCCATGGTGTGGATATGACTCAAGTGGTCTACCACAACATTCTCTATACCTTTCTTATCTCTTATCTCCAGATCAAATTCTTATAAGAGGAGAATCCATCTAATCAATCTAGGCTTTGCATCTTTCTTCATGAGGAGGTAACGGATAGCGGCATGATATGTGTAGACAATGACTTTAGAACCCATGAGGTAGGATCTGAACTTGTCAAAGGCATACACGACTGCATGGAATTACTTTTCAGTGGTTGCATAGTTCCTCTGAGATTCATCGAGGGTTTTCGATGCATAGTAGATCACATAATGTTTCTTTTCTATACATTGGCCTAAAATAGCACCCACAGCGTAATCACTGGCATCACACATAATTTCAAATGGGTGATCCCAATCGGGAGCTCTGATGATGGGTGTCGTTGTAAGAGTGTGCTTCAGGTTGTTGAAACTCTTGACACATTCTTCATCAAAATGGAAATCAGCGTCCTTTAACAAAAAATTTGTCATTGGCTTGGTTATCTTGGAAAAATCATTTATAAATCATATGTAAAATCATGCATGACATAGGAATGCACAAACTTCTCTTACATTTCATGGGATAGAGAGTTTGGAAATCACTTTGATTTTCGCTCTGTCTACTTCGATCCCTCTATTTCTGACTCTATGGCCAAGGAAAATGCCTTCGTTTACCATGAAGTGACATTTATCCCAATTTAACACAAGATGTGCTTCTTCACACCGTTTAAGGACAAGGTTGAGGTGTTTCATATATGAGTCGTATGAATCTCTATATACGGAAAAATCATCCAAAAAAACTTCCATTATAGTTTCAGTGAGACCTGCGAATATAGTTGCCATGCAATGTTGGAAAGTTGCAGGCGCATTGTAGAGGCCGAACGACATCCTTCTAAAGGTATAAGTTCCAAACGGGAAAGTAAAAGTTGTTTTCTCTTGGTCATCTGGATGTATCGGAATTGGATAGAATCTAGAGTAACCATCGAGATAACTGAAATATACTTGGTGGGCCAACCTTTCTATGACTTGATCAAGAAAAGGCATCGGGAAATGATCCTTTCGGGTTGCCTTATTCAACTTCCTATAATCAATACTAATCCTCCACCCGGTGACTATTCGAGTGGGGATGAGTTCATTGTCTTCATTCTGTATCACAAAATTTCCCCCTTTCTTCGGGACAACATGCATGGGACTCACCCATGGCGAGTTAGATATCAGGTAAATGATTCCAGTAGTGAGCAGTTTAATGACTTCTCGACAGACTACTTCCTTCATGTTTGGATTAAGCTTCCTTTGATGTTCCACGGTTGGCTTGTGATCTTCCATCATGGGGATTTTGTGCATGCAAAGCGCCTGACTCACCCTGGTGAGATCACTCATCTGTTAGCCAATGGCTTTTCTTCTTTCCTTTAATTCCGTCAGGAGTTTATCTTCTTGTTTAGTTGTTAGGTCAGAATCTATAATGAATGGGCATACCTTGAGATCATTCAGAAACACATACTTCAATCCCTCGGGTAGGGGTTTCATTTTGAGGGTGTCTAGTTTCTTGCTCAGTTCTTCGGTAACATTCACATCCTCGAGTTCCTCAAATTTGGCTTTGGGATCTTCTTCAATAGTGTCGAGGTGGTGAACAAAGTTTTTCATTTGTTCATCAACTGAACTTTCTACATTTGGATTAGTCAGAGCCACTTCTAAAGGATCTTCTTATTCATAATCCTCTTGCATGAGGAGTGACATCTTCTTTATGCACTCAATCAAGTAGACTTCTTCTTGCATGCTTGGTCTTCGCATACTCTAAAAAATTTTGAACTCGAGAGTTTGTTTACCTAGTCTGAGCAGCAAGGTTCCTGCTTTAACATCAATGAGAGCTCTTGCAGTGGCAAGGAACGGACGGCCAAAAATGAGAGGGTATCTGGCATCTTCTTTTATATCCATGATGACAAAGTCGCACGGAACATAGGAATCTTTGCCTACCTTGACAGATATATCCTCAATAATTCCCAAGGGGAGAGTTACAGTGTTATCTGCAAGTTGTATGGTCATGCCAGTCGGGAGTAGTTCAGCAAACCCTAGCCTTTTACAAAGGCTAAGTGGCATGATAGAGATGCTAGTACCAAGATCAGCCAATCCTTTCTTACATGAAGAGTCACCAATATGGCACGAAATCCCAAAAGATCTAGGATCCTTATACTTCTTGGGCAACTTGGTCTGTATGATATTGAATGTGGTGGTTGCTAACTTCACTGTCTCATATTCTTTGGTTATATACTTCCTTGTAAGGAGAGACTTTAAGTACTTTGTCCATGCTCATATTTCAGCCAGCGCATCAAGAAAGGGTATATCAACATGGAGTTTCTTCATGGCTTCTTTGTACTTGTTGAATCGAGTGTCAAGCTTTTTCTGCCTCAAACGAGTTGGGAAAGGTATACGAAGCTTGTACACTGGAACATCCAGCTCAGGTGTTTCTTTAGCTTTTGTATCGGTAGGTTCTTCAGAACTTGCCTAGTCCGTTTTATCAGTAGTTACTTCCCTTTTTGGTTGGGACTCAGGTGTTGTAGAGTCTTAGACAACCACAGAGTCACCCTCGTTAGTAATAACCACAGGTGTCTCAATGGAGGGATCAGAATAATCTTTTCTGGACCTGGTGGTGATAGCCTTCTGTTGTTCTGGGTGCTTTGGATTGTTTTCTAGTTGGCTAGCAAAGGCTCCAATAGGTGGCTTCATGCTAGCTGCAAGTTGAGCTAGTTGAGATTCAATAGCCTTCTAATGAGCTTGTTGGTTAGCTATCATAGTCTGGTGTGACAGCAACATTTTCTCAATGGCTGATAGTTTGTCATCAGGAGAGACTGGACTAGCTTGTTGCCCTTGTTGTTGGTTCTCGTAAGGGACTTGGTTTGGATTCTGGAATTGAGAGTTGTTCTCATACTAGTTGTAGTTCCCATTTTGAAAGTTACCCCAAAAGTTTCCTTGATTCCCAAAATTTTGTTGTTGGTTATTCTGGAATACTGGTGGGTCTCATTGGTGATTATTTGAACCAAGTTGTCACAAGTTTTCCACTCCTGAAGGGTTTCCGTATTGAAAACTAGGATGGCTCCTGTTCTGATTCGGATTGTAATATCCTTGACCAGGGATAGTGTTGACAACATTAATATTTTCCATTTGACAATTATCTCCTTGGCCACAAACATTGTTCAAAACAACATCATAGAGAACATTGCAAGCTAGCGTAGAATGATTAGTGTCTTTACTTGCTTCACAGAACAGTGTAGTTGACTTGATCTGTTCTTGTTGTTGTGGGAGCGAGCGTCTTCTTTCATAAGCAGCAAGGGATGATTCAATATGGTCTTGCTTGGAAACTAAGAGTTTGAGGGTTTCAACGATAGACTTGTACTCAGGAATGGCTTCAGCCATTACTACCTTCAATACTCCTTTGCCTATAGATCTACCCCAATTGGCTTGATTTTCAGCTCCCAGGGTGACAACCTTCCATGCGCTGTCATAACTTTGACACGTGAAGTTTCCTCCAGATTAGGAATCTAAGAACCTCTTGATGTCATCATCCACACCCCTATAGAAGATCTCGATGAGTTGATTCTTAGGAATGCCATGGTGTGGACACTTGCGTAGAAGCTCTTTGTATCTTTTTTCATGCTTTAGCTAAGGATTCTCCAGGGACCTGAGTGAACATTGTTATTCGACCCCTAATTTCATAGGTGAGAGAAGGAGGGTAGAATTTTTCCAGAAAGACATTTTCAAGTTGTTCCCAAGTGGTGATGGGTTCACATTGCAAGGAATTGTACCAACTTATAGCTCTATCAGTAAGAGAATACTGGAAGAGATGAAGTCGGATGGCATCATCTGATACTCCATTTTTCTTTGTCATAGCACATAGATCGATAAACCTCAAAAGATGTTCTTGACTATCTTCTCCATGCTTACCATAGAATGGGTTGTTTTGATGCAAGGTGATCCAATGTGCCCAGATCTCAAAATTTGAAGCATTGATGGGAGGAGGTTGTATCGGGTGGTGAACGTCAGTGACTTTAGGAATGGAGAACTCTCTAAGGTCCTTTTGCAGTTTTGCTGCTTGTGCTGCTACTTGAGCTGCTCAGATCTTTGTTTCAACAGCAACTCTGGCTTCTTGCATGGGCCTATCTCTTTGTGCAGCAAGGGCTTGAGAAACCCTTCAAGCTATTTCCTCCTCTTGAGCCATCCTTGCTTGGTTCTCTCTGTTCTGAGGATGGAAGGTTCTATCTATCTCAGGATCAAAGCTAGTAGTGAGACGAGGACTGTTTGAGCGGTGCATGCACTAGTCTTTGTTCGTACCTGGGATGGAAAGATTTTTCAAAAGTGAGATTGACAGAGTAGAACCAAATTCAAGTGAATGATCAATTGTATCAAAAGAAAAAGAAAAATCCTAGATTAGCCTCAAAAGAACTAGATTTGACTAACTGATTCTGTTGTCCCTGGCAACAATACCAGAATTTGACGTGATTTATTATCGCACTAACAAGTTCACTCAAGGGTGAAATCCTTGAGATTTTACCAAAACCTTGTGCAATAATACCACCCGCAAGCAGGCGGGTCTTATCGTATTATAGTTAAGGATTGAATCCCAAAGGACAATGTTTTTAAGAATCATTGCTAGTTGAGTCTTGTTCAAGTAAGGCTAATATTTAAACCGATTGATTGATTTGAGGTTAATTAAACTAAGTACAGGAAAGTAAAGAGAAGAATTAAAGTTAATCTAGATTAATGATATGGAATCACTGGGGTGGTCCCGAGTTTCACCACCACTACACATGCAAACACATCCAAACATCAAACATCCAGGCAAGATATACCCATCCAAATGGAGCTGCTACGAACTCTCCCTAAGGGATGTTTAGGTTTGTGTAAGCATCAACTTAGGCATCAGATGTCTCATCGCCATCCAGACCATGTACTTACGGTTCTGAAGATATAGATATCCAACTAAATCTAGGGCCCTCCCTAAGGGATGTTTAGGCCACAGAAGCATCACTGTGGGTTGGATGGCTCATCCCCTCATAGTTCATACACTTACTACCTCAAGGAATCCTATCAGAAGTTATCGTCAAGGAGTCAATCGTGCTAATCGACAAGCAAGCAGGAAATTAATCTACAAGCAAACATCAATGATTAACAATGAAGATACAAATATCCAAATGAAGTTGTGGCCCTCCCCGAGGGATGTTTAGGCCATAGAAGCATCACCATAGGCTAGATGGATCATCCCTCATGGATCATACACTTACGACCTCAAGAAATCCCATTCTATTCCTAGTTTGGGAGTCAAACTCATTAATTGACATTCTACCCTACATATAGAAGTTCTCGCAACATAGGGAAGAATAAGATAAAAGCAAGTAGGTAATCAACCTGCAAACATTAACAATTAACAACAAAATGAAAAGTTATATACATTGCCATGGAATGTTTAACAAGAGAACATGCTTGCATGGGTAGCAGGGCTAGTTCCCACACCCCAGCAAAAAGGAACTACTCGTTCATGATGTAAGGAATAAGAAGAACAAGAGAGAGGAAAGATTCCAGCATGAGAATGGTGCAGAAGAGTGTCACATCGCGGTGAATATGATGCAGTCTTCTACGCCATGTCGGAGCAGATTTGGATGAGGAGCGAGGGACACCAAGATAGATCAAGTATTCTTTCTCTCTCCACCTTCCTTCTCATCTTGACCTCCTTGCTCACAGTAGGAGTAGCAGGTGAAGTGGCAATGGCGTGGATGTGCATGGACCAAACCTGTGTTCAGGCAGCCTGTCGGCATCCTGGGTTTGATACCCAAATGAGGACACTGCTGGTCCTATTTATAGGCTTGGGTCGGGTCTTGAAAGATTTGGATCTGCTAGTATTTTCTTCACGGTCTTGAGTTTAAATGGTTTGGAAGACCGTTTTCATTTTTCCTTAACAGTTTGATGACTCACGTCCAAATGGTCTTCAACGTTCTATCGGTCTTCACAAACCCACCCTTCATGGTTTCTACTCCAACCGGTCCTGGGATCTTCATGATCTCGCATTCCATCCAAACATTTTTGGCTTCCGTCTGGTCTTGTCATTTTGATCATCCAAACGGTTTGGAATATTGACTCCAATCGGTCTTGGTTGCCTCTGGTTCTTCACGGTCTTGCATCCCATGTGTGCCTATCGGTGTCTTGCTTCATGGTCTTACAGACCGTTAGGGCTTGTGTGGTCTGATGGTCATTTGCTCTGATCAGTTTTATGCCCCAGTGTTCCTGTGTCCAAATGGTCTTCGGCATCCAAACGGTCTCGTCTGGTCAGTTTTGGAGATCGATTACACTTTCATGGTCTTGCTGTCCAATTGGTTTTGGGGGTTGATCACCCAAACGGTTTGGAGACCGTTTGCTTCTCACGGTTTGAGGATTGTTTGGGCTTGCACGGTCTCAAGACCATTTGGGCTTGTGCGGTCTCAAGATTGTTTGCAGCCCGTGCAGTCTCAAACCATTTGCTGGTCATGAGGAGGATCATATAGGTGAAACTATTTGGAGAAAGAAGAACAAACCATGTGGATGCAACCCGAATGGACCAAGACCGTTTGGTCAAGACTGAATGCACAGGATCGTTAGGGCAAACCGATTGGCTGAAATCGCATGCTCTGGATCGAATGTGCTGGTTGTACATGATTTGCATGAAAATCATATGAAATTGGTGAATAAGCTTGATAATCCAATCAATTGAGAAAGTAGCAGTTTGTACGATTTAAGAAATGAAATCGGATGTAATTAGTCGAATTGGGCCCAAAATGGCGATTGAAAATCATGATGAATTTGGATTCATCAGAATATCCCGAACTTAAACGTTGCATGTCCTCGAGTAACACAAAATATGAAATAGTCACCATATTAATGAATTCAATTCGTGTAACTGCCTCATCTTCACATCACGATTTGTTTCCTTTCTGCATAGTATGACTAAGCATCTCAACTTCCTGAGACCACTGAATACATCTTACAATATCTTCGTTCCTGAGTTTGTTTCCGAACATCACTTCCTCCTCACTTTTTCCAACAACAAGCATTTCTATGAGTTTCGTAAGAGTCTAGAGATACCCACGTAAAAACAACTATGCATTTGATCTGACACTGGTGCATTTCAGGATAGTGGAAGCATTCATTGTGCCTTTAGGTGGAAAAGGGTGTGAATGGTGGTATGGAAGAAAGAAATAAATCTCTCCTCTATTTGAATCAAGATTTTTATTTTACGATTACAATTTCATTGATTGCATTTTTTGTGCAAATCTCTCCTCTATTTGACTCGAGATTGCATTTTCTTTTTGTGTGCACATCGGCATGTTTCTTGGCAGTACGCCCCTATTCATTAGCGAGGGGTATGGAAGAAGCGGATATAGAGGGAGGTGGTGTGCCACTCTGAACTTAGGGTTTGGCACTATTTTGGCTATTTTTGTTTCTTTTTTATGGATGGAGGGATACGAAGATGATAGAAGAAGTGTAGAAGAGAGTTCAGATCAGAATGCAACTTAATTTACAATTCAGTGCACCGGGTGGTTCTCTTTATCACACTATGCTCAAATAATGTCTTGATGAGGATCTGGTGGAGATTCCATGTTATTGTTCCACTTATCAGTTAGGAAGCATGATGTCTTTGATCCCTATCAGTTTGACAGACACTTGCCATTATTGCAGAGGGATCACGATGTTAGGATTCATAAGCTGCACAAGATGATTTCAATCAATAGGCTAGTTTTCAAAAAAATGGCCCTTTTGAGGATCTTCTTCGAATAAGGAGGGTATAATGATGCAAAGAAAAGCATAGAGAGAGAAACTAGCTGGCTAGGTAATGGCTATTACCGAAACGAAAAGTGTCAAAACTTCATCAAATTTCTGTTCAATTTCTATGAAAAACTTAAAAATTTGAAAATTTTGATCAAAATTGCAACGATGAAATCTTGCATCTAAAATGGATGGGTACAGGTGGAAAGTGAAATACGTACCACCCACCCTCCATCCCGAACTTAGAAATTTTCTCATCCCGAGCAAACTCTAGATCCGAGATGGAGGGGAAAATTCATGCCGATTGAACCCCCAGATGTGGTTGTGTTCCAATATGTGCTCGCCCTCCATATAAAAATCTCAAAAATGAAGATTAATCAGAACTCAAGATAGCATCTAATGATGCGATTTTTATTCAGTACAAAAATTATCTAAAATTTAAAAACAAAATTAAGGAAAATTTCTAATTCAAAATTAAAAGTAAAACAAATTTATTGATCGAGTTGCCTCCCGACAAGTGCCTTTGTTTTATGTCGATGACTCGACTTGATTCCTTCAACTTTACGGTGGCTATGTTGGGTTGGTGGGTTCCATCATTACTTCAGTGCCTATGTCCGCTGAGGTGAAATATCTCTTCAAGCATTGACCATTAGCTACAAATTCACCTGACTTTTCACTCCATAAATAGAAAGCACCATGTGGGGAGATTTTCTTGACAATATAAGGTCCAAACCAGTGAGAATGGAGTTTTGCTGGGAATAACTTCAATCTTTAGTTGAACAATAGAACTTGGTCTCCTACTTGTATGTCTGTTCTTTTTAGATGACCATCATGCCAATGTTTCGTACGTTCTTTATAAATTCATGCATTCTCATAAGCTGTCATTTGGAGTTCTTCCAGCTCCTAGAGTTGCAGAATCCTGGCTTGGCCTGCTTTCTTCATATCAAAATTCAGTTGTTTTATTACCCACCATGATTTGTGTTCAAGTTCTACAGGTAGGTGGCATGACTTTCCATAGATCAATCGAAATGGTGTAGTTCCAAGAGGAGTCTTAAAAGTAGTTCAGTAGGCCCACAAGGCGTCATTGATTTTCACTAACCAATCTTTTCAGTTGTGACCTATTGTCTTTTCTAAAATAGCCTTGAGTTGACGGTTAATGACCTCTACATGTCCACTTGTTTGTGGATGGTAGGGAGAGGCCACTTTATGTGTTACACCATATTTCCTCAGCAATGCTTCAAAACTTCTTTCTAGAAAATGAGAACCTTCATCGGATATCACAGTGCGTGGAACTCTAAAATAGGGAAAATAATATCTTTGAACATTTTGATGATAGGTTTGGAATCACCAGTGACGGTCAGTATGGCCTCTACCCATTTTGAGACATAGTCAACCGCAACTAGGATTTAATAAAATCCATGTGAGGATGGGAATGGACCCATGTAGTCCACACCCCAAACATCAAAAATCTCAATTTCTTGCCAGAGCTTGAGTGGCATCACATCTCTTTTTGTTATCTGACCCGTTCTCTGACATTTGTCACATGATAGAACAAAGTTGTAGGAATCTTTGGATATGGTTGGCCAAAAGAAACCACAATGCAAAACTTTCAAAGTAGTTTTCTTAGAACTCATATGGCCTCCAACTGGGCCAGAGTGACATTGTTTTAATATGAGTTGGGCTTCTTTCTCAGCAATACAATGTCTGTAGAGACCATCAACACAGAGCTTGATGAGGTAGGGCTCATCACAGTGATACTGCTTGACATCATGAATGAATTTCTTAAGTGCATTTTTTATGCATTTAGGGTGGATGACACCAGCAGCGAGATAATTCACATAATCTGAGTACCAAGGGGTAGCTTCTAAAACTTTCATAAGTTGGTCATCCAGAAGAGAGTCATTGATTGGGATCTCTTTAGTGTCCATGGTGTGGATACGACTCAAGTGGTTTGCCACAACATTCTTTGTACCTTTCTTATCTCTTATCTCCAGATAAAATTCTTGCAAGAGGAGAATCCATCTGATCAATTTGGTCTTTGCATCTTTCTTCACAAGGAGGTAATTGATAGCGACATGATCTGTGGAGACAATGACTTTAGAACCCATGAGGTAGGATCTGAACTTGTCAAAGGCATACATGACTATAAGGAATTCCTTTTCAGTAGTTGCATAGTTCCTCTGAGCTTTGTCGAGGGTTTTCGATACATAGTAGATCACATAATGTTTCTTTTCTATACATTGGCCTAAAATAGCACCCACAACGTAATCACTAGTATCACACACAATTTCAAATGGGTGATCCCAATCGAGAGCTCTGATTATGGGAGTTTTTGTAAGAGCATGCTTTAGGTTGTTGAAACTCTTGACACATTCTTCGTCAAAATGGAAATCAATGTCGTTTAGCAACAAATTTGTCATCGACTTGGTTATCTAGGAGAAATCCTTTATAAATTGTCTGTAAAATCCTGCATGACCAAGGAATGTGTGAACTTGTCTTACATTTGACAGGATAGAGAGTTTGGAAATCACTTTGATTTTTGCTCTGACTACTTCGATCCCTCTACTACTGACTCTATGGCCAAGGACAATGCCTTCCTTTACCATGAAGTGACATTTCTCCCAATTTAACACAAGATGTTCTTCTTCACACCATTTAAGGACAAGGGAGAGGTGTTTCAGACATGAGTTGTATGAATCTCCATATACAAAAAAATCATCCATAAAAACTTCCATTATAGTTTCAGTGAGACCCGTGAATATAACTGCCATGCAATGCTGGAAAGTTACATGTGCATTGCAGAGGCCGAACAACATCCTTCTAAAGGCATATGTTCCAAACGACAAAGTAAAAGTTGTTTTCTCTTGGTCATCTGGATGTATAGGAATTTGATATAATCCAGAGTAACCATCAAGATAACAGAAATATTCTTGGTGGGCCAACCTATCTAAGACTTGATCAAGAAAAGGCATCAGGAAATGATCCTTTCAGGTTGCCTTATTCAACTTCCTATAAGCAACTCACATCCTCCACCCAGTGACTGTTTGAGTGGGGATGAATTCATTGTCTTCATTATGTATCACAGTAGTTCCCCCTTTCTTCGGGACAACATGCACGAGACTCACCCATGGCGATTCAGATATCGGGTAAATGATTCCAGTAGTGAGCAGTTTAATGACTTCTAAACGGACTACTTCCTTCATGTTTCGATTAAGCTTCCTTTGATGTTCCACAGTTGGCTTGTGATCTTCCATCACGGGTATTTTGTGCATGCAAAGCGCCTGACTCACCCCAGTGAGATTATTCATCTTGTAGCCAATGGCTTTTCTTCTTTCCTTTAATTTTGTCAAGAGTTTATCTTCTTGTTCAGTTGTTAGGTCGGAATTTATAAAGACTGGGCAGACCTTGAGATCATTCAGAAACACACACTTTAATCCCTCAGGTAGGGGTTTCCTTTTAGGGGCTTCTGGTTTCTTGCTCGGTTCTTCGGTAACATTCACAGCCCCGAGTTCCTCAAATTTGGCTTTAGGATCTTCTTCAGTAGTGTCGAGGTGGTGAACAAAATTTTTCATTTGTTCGTCAATTGAACTTTCTGCATTTGGATTAGTCAGAGCCACTTCTAAAGGATCTTCTTGTTCATAATCCTCTTGCGTGAGGAGTGACATATGCTCTATGCACTCAATCAAGTAGATTTCTTCTTGCATGCTTGGTCTTCGCATACTCTCAAAAACTTTGAACTCGAGAGTTTCTTTACTTAGTCTGAGTAGCAAGGTTCCTGCTTCAACATCAATGAGAGCTCTTGTAGTGGCAAGGAACGGACGGCCAAAAATGAAAGGGTATCTGGAGTCTTCTTTTATATCAATGATGACAAAGTCGCACGGAACATAAGAATCTTTACCTACCTTGACAGGTATATCCTCAATAATTCCGAAGGGGAGAGTTGTAGTGTTATCTACAAGTTGTATGGTCATGCCAGTTGGGAGTAGTTCAGGAAACCCTATCCTTTTACAAAGGCTAAGTGGCATGATAGAGATGCTAGCACCAAGATCAACCAATCCTTTATTACATGAAGAATCACCAATATGGCACGCAATCCCAAAAGATCTAGGATCCTTCTGCTTCTTGGGCATCTTTCTCTGTATGATATCAGATGTGGTGGTTTCCGACTTCACTGTCTCATATTAGTTAGTTATATACTTCCTTGTAAGGAGAGACTTTAAGTACTTTGTCCATGTTGGTATTTCAGCCAGCGCATCAAGAAAGGGTATATCAACATGGAGTTTCTTCATGGCTTCTTTGAACTTGTTGAATCGAGTGTCAAGCTTTGTCTACCTCAAACGAGGTGGGAAAGGTATACGAGGCTTGTACACTGGCACATCCGGCTCAGGTGTTTCTTCAGATTCTGTAACGGTAGGTTCTTCATAACATGCCTTGTCCATTTTATCAACAGTTACTTGTGGCATCCAACTCCCAAAAACAAGATTAATTAAGCGGAAGCGATCATTTGCAGCGGATTACTACAAAATCACTAAAAATTAAAACCTTTTTCAAAGAGATCCAATCATAGGAAAACTCTTTCAATAAGAACCAATGTATTACATTTACATCCTGGTTCATAAGTACATATCTTGTACTATCTCTTCTCGAGGGTTACAACATCAACTGCCTTATTAAAAGTTAAACATAGACAGCATAAGAACCTCGAGGCATTACACCAAAATCTCAAAACGATTCATTAAAAGCACTAACTATTAACTCCGAGGTCCTGAGAGTACATAGACGACACATCAGACTTCTATCTACAAACGCAACAGATAGCACACTCTACATGAGTTGTTGCTGTTGTACCTGTTGCTACTGAAGTTCTTCCTCTGCAAGATATTCTCAATCTCCTCTGTGCTCATCCACCTAAAAAAATTGTTGGATCCCACAGGGGTGAGACAATTGAAAATTGCCCCAGCGAGAGATATAACTCTCTGCCATAAACATTATTAATGCAGTTTATAATATAAATCTGAACAGAAGATAAGCAATTTATATCATTCTCATCTTTAACTATTGCAGCTATCTGTGATAGAGCAGTAAATCATCTATTCTCTTTATAAGGAATAGAAAGAACATGTATATTATTTATCTATTGTATTAGTCAACATCTCATGCTTTTCTCATGATACTCATTACTCTGATATGTCACCCATGACTCTTTCTTGTTTCTATCTGATGGCCTTAGCCAACCTGCTAAATAGATATTGGTTTATACTAGACATGAGAGTGTACATCATCATGTCTTATTTAGTCATTGGTCCATACCAATCCTGTGCAACTAGTACGATCATTGGACTTATGTTGGTCCTGTGTATCCATTCCAAGTATTAGACTATGCCAATCCCAACCATTCCAAGTATTGGACTATGCCAATCCCAACTATTCCAAGTATTGAACTATGTCAATCCTATAACATTATTCCAGGTATTGAACTATGTCAACCCTGTGCAATTATTCCAGGTATTGAACTATGTCAACCCTATGCAATTATACCAGGTATTGAACTATGTCAACCCTGTGCAATTATTCTAGGTATTGAACTATGTCAACCATGTGCAATTATTCCAGGTATTGAACTATGTTAACCCTGTGCAATAATTCCAGGTATTGAACTATGTCAACCCTGTGCAATTATTCCAGGTATTGAACTATGTCAACCCTGTGCAATTATTCCAGGTATTGAACTATATCAACCCTGTGCAATTATTCTAGGTATTGAACTATGTCAACCCTGTGCAATTATTCCAGGTATTGAACTATGTCAACCCTGTGCAATTATTCCAGGTATTGGGATTTAACCAATCCCGTGTTATTATTCCAGGTATTGGGATTTAACCAATCCTGTGTTATTATTCCAGATATTGGGATTTAACCAATCATGTGTTATTATTCCAGGTATTGGGGTTTAACCAATCATGTGTTATTATTCCAGGTATTGGGATTTAACCAATCCTGTGTTATTATTCCAGGTATTGGGATTTAACCAATCCTGTGTTATTATTCCAGGTATTGGGATTTAACCAATCCTATGTTATTATTCTAGGTATTGGGATTTAACCAATCCTATGTTATTATTCCAGGTATTGAACTATGTCAATCTTGTGACATTATGTCCCATGTCTGTTTACACAGCACTGGGTACCTCATTCTTCTACTGCCATTTAAACTTTGGTCATGCCATTATGCTCAATCACATTCTTTATGTAAAACAAGTATCCCTCTCTTTTCCACACTTGTACAATCAAGGTTCCATCATTATTATTGTATTTTTATTATAATTATTACGTTATTAGGTTTCCCTTTTCTTAGTTTATTAAGAACATTATCATCTCTTACAGTGGGCTTTTATAAATATCTTGGTACCTCCCACTAGGTATCAACTTACTCATGTGGTTCACAAGGCTTATTAAAATATCTTGTTACCTCTCAGTAGGTAACAACCAATCTCATGGCTCATAAAGAACATTTAACATCTTGTCACCTTTCACTAGGAAACAACCAATCTCATGGTTCATAAAACACATTACATATTAATGTAATGATTAGGACAACACTCTTTATATGTTACTTATCCAAGTATGTTGGATTTGAGATGCATCAAGGGATATCATTCTTAAAGAGCTAGATGTGATATTTATGATGTCTTGATATATCACTTCCCTCAGCACTTTAAACTTACTTGATTTTATCGATTTATATTGTATTAAGGTATTTCTCATCTTAATACTTCCATATACTAACCTATCACCTTTACTATGAAGTGCATAGATCATAGAACACACATAAGGATTGTCCAACTATTTTCCATGATAGGGACTCATATCAGGTTAAGGCTTTGCTTGTTATAAAATTACCTATAATCAATCACTATTCCATTATTAGGATTAGGTTTCCCATACCATCACCCTTTATTAGGGTTTAGGGTTTCACATACTATCATACTTCATTAGGGTTAGGATTTCATATAGCATCATCCTTCATTAGGCTTTCACATCACATTCCCCATAAATAGGGTTTACTATTCATCCCAAATAGGGTTTCTCATGGCATCACCCTCAATTAGGGTTTCTCATGGAATCACCCTCAATTAGGGTTTCTTATTTCATATCAATACATCAGGGTTTTACATCACATTACCCTAGTTTAGGATTTCATACACTTTACCCTAAAATTTGGGTTTACTATTCAACCCAATTTGGGTTTCACCCTCCATTCCTATAATTAGGGTTTTACCTTATGTTACCCTGAATAAGGGTTAGGATTCATTAACCTTCTGGATTAGGGTTTCATAATCTCTTTACTGAGGATCATAACTTAATCACCACATGATTAATACTCATGTAAAAATTCCTTTCTATTATCCTTTCAACTTGATTAGGTTTATATCAACCCTTCAATCAAGTATATATATATATATATATATATATATATATATACAACTATGGTTGACAAAGTGTATTGAGATATTGCCTTCATAAGCTTTTAGGGATTAACTCATCTAGGGTTACCAATTACTTAGTACCTTATAGGTACAACCCTAGTGATTATCTTTGGGATAAATCAGTAACAACCATAGGGTCATTTTATCTTTCATCACCTTAGGTTTACAATTAACTTAATTACATTGAAACATCCAAACATTCTTGACCATTAATACTCCAAATGGTTTGAAATCATTTAAGCAAAATAATGATGAACCGTATGGACAAGTCACACTCGAAACCACTTGGGTCTCTAAATGGTTTGAGATTGTTTGGTCTCAAACGGTCTTGAGACCGTTTGGACTCAAACGGTCTTAAGACTGTTTGGTCCAAACCCTCTCAAAACCGAATGGACCAAAAAGGTCTTCCATCACTTAATCAATTCAAGATTTCAGTCATTAAACCGTCTATCAATTGAACCACTGATTTATTCTTCCATTGGACCATTGAATCACCCTTCTATTGGACCTTCAATTAGGGTTTTGAACCCAATTGAACTAGGCTTCATTATCAAGAAACCATCCATTAGGGTTTTGAAATCAAGGAACCATCAATGGTTGACATTGTGGAACTAGTCCAATTGAAATCATTGGGTCATCATCAAACCATGACATGACCTGACCTCAAACGGTCTTGAGGTCGTTTGGATGACCTCCAAATGGTCTTGAGACCGTTTGCCGCATCCTATCACTTAAAATTGTGAAATTCAATTAGGGTTTGGATCATTAGATTTATCAACAATTGAACTATTGATTGCATTACCATTTGCTATCTTTGGACCTTCAAATACTCAACCATACTCAACCCTAGACCTCCAAACGGTCTTGGTTGACCTCCAAACGTTCTTGAGACCATTTTAGTGATCTCCAAACGGTCTTGAGACTGTTTGGGTTAATCAACCCAAATATTTAATTCATTCAATTGCAAAATCAGCACTTAACCCGATTAGGGTTTCTAATTGGATGATTGTCCATATATTGATTCAATCAATTGGAACCATTTGATCCTCATCCAACATGTACTCGGGTCCTGACCTCAAATGGTCAACCCATCCAAACAGTCAACTCATCTAAACGGTTTGGGGTTCAAGACTCTAAACAGTTTGCAAACCGTTTAGTCTCCAAACGGTTTGGTGAAACCGTTTGGACCCAAGTCTTAAAACTGTTTGCAATAGATATTTGGGGAGGTGTGTGCTTATTATGATGTCATAATCATCAAGCTCTAAACCGACGAAACTTTCTATGATTTTCATGGAGATTGCATCAATCAACCAAATAAAATTTTGAGAATAAAGAAAGGGTCAACAATTGATATGGAATTGAATGCAATAACAATATTAAGGGTTCGAGTTATAAAACCCGCATCCAATTGAGCTTAAAATCTTCAACCTCCACGTCTTTAATGGTGAAAGAAACACCTTCAACTATACCAAGCTCATCCTCAAGGTTTGAGTGAAAAGGAATGGCTAGAATTGAAGATCGAGTGAAGATAAGAAGAAATCATGCATTGATTTGTGATTTCCACCATGGAATCAAGGTGAAAGAAGGTCAAGAAGCTTACCAACTGGTTGGGGGTCGTCCTCTTGTTTCTCCAAGCTCCCTTGGTCGTTTTTTCAAGCAAGAAGTGAAAGTGGATTCGAAAATACCCATCCAAGCTAGGGATAAAGGAGCATATATGTATTTTATTAAAAAAATCATTTAAGAGAGAGAAAGTAGGGGATAACTCCTCCATTTCCTTGCCACTTTCCCCCTTCCCTTACTTGGTATGAGGCAATCTCTTTTTTCTATTATTCCACTCAATTATCCATGATTTAAAGAAAAGCAAATTAAGCACCTTAAATCATATTATAATAATATCCATAAGTGAGTGGATATTTCTTTTTCTTATAATAATGTGAGTGAGTTATCCACTTCCCTTAGATATTTTTGTGCCTTTGCAAGGCACATGGTCGTCCACATATATGTATTTCAACCATTTCAATTTTGGTTGAAGGGCACTTCAATTAATATATTTATTTTTGCATATAATTGAAGTAAAGTTCCAATTATGCTTAAATCTTGATTATTTTAATATCAAGATTCTCTCTCCTCCAAAATGATACAAATGAGACGCCCCTCTCATTTTCTTTGCTCTTCATGATGCAAAGAAGCATTAGGGACTATTCTAAAGTGGTAATTTTCATATTGAACCATGGGTTTTGGGTAAATTGCACATTGCACCAAAACTAGGTTTTAATGCATAAACATTGCTTAATCAGCTCTTTCTTGTTACTCAGGCTTTCCCAAGCCATCCCTCTGCATTATCTTCATTCTCATGATGCTTCAACACATCAGGAACATTTAACAAGTAAAATTTGTAAGTTAACCCCTCACATTGGGTAATTTGCACTTTAGTCCAAACTAAGCAAACATTATTTCAACATTATTAAAAAAGGACTAAAATTGAAATATAAGTTCCTATTGAACCTTAATTACTTTTCAAAAGATAAGAGAAAGCATATAATTATCTTTCTTAAACAAAACACCTAGGGTTAAAGCATAACCCAGGTCAGGGATGTTACATTACTGCCCTTTTTGGTTGGGACTTAGGTGTTGTAGTGTCTTGGACAACCACAAAGTCACCCTCGTCAGTAATAACCACATGTGTCTCGATGGGGGGATTGGAATGATCTTTTCCAAACCTGGTGGTGACATCCTTCAGTTTTTCTGGTTGCTTAGGATTGTTTTCTGGTTGGCCAGCAAAGGCTCCAGTAGGTGGCTTCATGCTAGCTGCAAGTTGAGCTAGTTGAGATTTAATAGCCTTCTTATGAGCTTGTTGGTTAGCTATCATAGTTTGTTGTGACTGCAACATCTTCTCAATGGCCGATAGTTTGTCATCAGGAGAGACTGGACTAGATTGTTGCCCTTGTTGTTGGTTCTGGTAAGGGACTTGATTTTGATTCTAGAATTGAGAGTTGTTCTGATACTGGTTGTAGTTCCTGTTCTAAAAGTTACCCCTAAAGTTTACTTGATTCCTGAAATTCTATTGTTGGTTATACTGGAAGCCTGGAGGGCCTCGTTGCTAATTATTTGAACCAAGTTGTCAAAAGTTTTCTGCTCCTGAACGGTTTCTGTATTAAAAACTAGGATGGTTCCTGTTCTGATTCGGATTGTAATATCCTTGACCAGGGATAGTGTTGACAACATTTAGATTTTCCATTTGACCATTATCTCCTTGGCCATAAACCTTTCTCAAAACAACATCACTGATAACATTGCAAGCTAGCGTAGAATAATCAGTGTCTTTACATGCTTCACAGAATAGTGTAGCTAACTTGATTTTTTCTTGTTGTTGTGGGAGCAAGTGTCTTCTTTCAAAGGCAGCAAGGGATGATTCAATATGGTCTTGCTTGGAAACTAAGAGTTTGAGGGTTTCAATGATAGACTTGTACTCAAGAATGGCTTCAGCCATTGCCACATTCAATACTCCTTTACCTACAGATCTACCCCAATTGGCTTGATTTTCAGCTCCCAGGGTGACAACCTTCCATGCGTTGTCATAACTTTGACGCATGAAGTTTCCTCTAGATGAGGAGTCTAAGAACCTCTTGATATCATCATCCACACCCCTATAGAAGATCTCGATGGGTCAATTTCTTAGGAATGTCATGGTGTGGACACTTGCGTAGAGGCTCTTTGTATCTTTCCCATGCTTTATCTCGGAATTCTTCAGGGACCTGAGTGAACATTCTTATTTGACCCCTAATTTCATAGGTGAGAGAAGGAGGGTAGAATTTTTCCAAAAAGACATTTTGAAGTTGTTCCCAAGTGGTGATGGGTTCGCATTGCCAGGAATTGTACTAACTTATAGCTCTATCAGAAAGAGAATACTTGAAGAGACGAAGTCAGATGTCATCGTCTGATACTCCATTTTGCTTTGTCATAGCACATAGATCAATAAACCTCAGAAGATGTTCCTGACTATCTTCTCCTGGCTTACCATAGAATGGACGGTTTTGAAGAAAGGTGATCCAATGTGCTCGGATCTCAAAATTTGGAGCATTGATGGGAGGAGGTTGTACTAGGTGGTGAACGTCAGTAGCTTTAGGAATGGAGAACTCTCTAAGGTCATTTTGCAGTTCTGCTCCTTGTTATTCTACTTGAGTTGCTCAGATCTCTATTTCAACTGCAACTCTGGCTTCTTGCATGAGCCTATCTCTTTGTGCAGTAAGGGCTTGAGCAACCCTTTGGGCTATTTCCTCCTCTTGAGCCATCCTTGCTTGGTTCTCTTTGTTTTGATGATAGAAGGTTCTATCTATCTCAGGATCAAAGCTAGCAGTGAGACCAGGGTTGTTTGAGTGGTGAATGCACTAGTCTTTGTTGGTACCTGGGATGGAAAGATTTTTCAGAAGTGAGATTGATGGAGTCGAAGGAGCAAACTTCTATGGGATGTGATGAAGGTTGTCGTGGTCAATGAGGTTGACCATGCTGAAGAAGACAATGAAATTTGAGGGGCTGTGAAGGGTGCATCCCATCACATATCAAGGTTATTGATGAGTTTATAGAAGCCTGTCAGAGATCCTCAATGATCTGGTCTTGTTAAAGGCACTTAATTGCAAAGAATCCCCTTTTTTGTTTGTCATGGAAGAAGCTATGGTGGAATGCTCATGGAGTCAGAGATTTAGACCCTTAGACAAGGAGTTGTGTAGTCGTTGAGTGTCACATGACTACTCTTATCATGGGGGAAGAAGAGTTAGAAGGTGAGGATGCCTAAGGAAAGAATGATTCCTCACTATCTATCATGTGTATGATGTTGTTGCCATATTTAGAAGATGGGAGAGTCGGGCAGAGGAACATTTACGAGAATTAGAGAGTGGGGTTGGAGGTCCACAAGACCAAACCTTGAACCAGTTAGAGGTAAATCCAATCTAGACATAAACTGAGCGGTCCAACAATATCAGATTGGGAAAGCCCTTGAGCCCTCAACTCAACCAGGAAGTAGGAGGTGCCCATACCAGCCATATGACGATACCCAATAGGTCCAAAATTGTAAATACGTTCAAATATCCAAAATTGAACAGATTTTAGAAAAAGCATAGTAAATAGATCCTTTATTTGAAAAATACAAACGAGCAACTAAAATTCTCAAAAAAATGATTTATAACATTATGAAAACATTATATCAGTAATTTGATGCTTTAGTTGTAATTATATTATGTAAGAAATATCTCACTTGTTTCATGAGTAATAAATATAAAAAAATATCTAAAATTATGAGAATGCATCAATAATTCTTAAATATGACATATAATCCATATTATGATATATATGATCATGCTTGGACAAATAATTCTGTAATTTTTTAATGTAACTGGTTTGGGTTAATAACCCTAAATAAAAGGTAATAGTTACATATATGCATAAAAAATCCTTATTTTGTAGATGACCCTCATATTTGTAGTTGGAATCTAATATGTAACTCTATAAATTATTTTATACAAATTATTCATGTTATGGGATGATGACTATTAATACATGGTTTTTACTCCTAATAGGATTGATTAGTGTAACCTAATATTAATATGTTCAAAAAATATTATGCAACAAAGTGTATAGATAATTTGTTCTAATCTGGATATGACATCGAGAACTTAACTATATGATATAAGACATATAATGATGGGTATGTCCTAATGAGATAATTAAAACACTAAAATTGGGATACTAATGTTAAAATGATGAGAAGAACCCTAAAGAACCAATTTAAACCTAATATAAAGCTTATAGGGTTAATGATGACGAGAACATGATGGTGATATGTAATCTTATCTTAACTAGGGTTGACTAAGGTTATAGTTGACTCATAAATTTGATGATTATGATATATGTTTTTAGTATACAGTTTACCTCTTACTTGACCTACTATATAATGATTTAATTATGTGTAATACCTTGACATATGATAATGGATGAAATAATTGTTTTGTATTATATCTTTTTTTATTATTTATATACACAGTAGTAAACACATGAAACATAATAGATTAGTTCCATTATTTCTTTGAGCTATATCTCTTTGGTAAGAATAGTGTTAGTAGGTGATCTATCTTTTAGGTAATAAGATCACATGTACATGATCGATCTCATTGATAAGTAGATCATAAGGTGTTATTGCAATAGATGGATTGAAGCCACATTAGTTATAGATTGTGATGTCTCATCCTTGGATAGAAAATGGGCTTCCATTTTACTTCTGAAACCACATTGTGTATGGATTGACTGTGACTTTGCATGTAAAGCTTGATGACATAGGGCTAATTGGTTCTCCTTCACAAACACATTCACATGATTTGAGGGGAGTAAATTAACTATTTCCCCAAAAATTTAGGAAGAGCCAAATGTGATGATTTCAATGGTTAAGTTAACTAGTTTACTTGGAGGCATGGCCAAAGTTATCTTTGATGAAATGTCATTTCATCTTGTAAAAGGCATTGGAGAGGTATATCTTCATTGCCATTAGGCTTTTTCTTCCTTTATTAAAGAATATAGTATGAATTTCTTCTTGGGTTAGGAGTATATCTTTAGTGATATAATGACCAGGGATAAAGATGGATTGAGTTGGAGTGATCCAGGCATTCAAGTGTAGTTTGATCCCTTCTACAAGGATCTTGGAAATGATCTTCAAACTGTTATTGGTAAGAGATATAGGACTCAGATCCTTGTAGGATTTGGTGATTCATGAATTTAAAATTAGTACGATGTGGGAATTTGCATGTTTTGGTACAATTGCTTTGGAGTTCAAAGATGATAACATGGTCTTCATCACTAAGCTTTTAACATTCTCCCAATTTCATTGTGAAGTCCATCAGGTTTGGAGGGTTTGGAAGGCTCCATCTTGAAGGAAGCATGTATAATGTTTTCATGAGTAGGGTCTTGTGTTATAGCATTATAATGTTGGGGAGTAAGACCTAGAAAGATACTGACATACGGAAGAGTGGCATCATAGTAGTGAGGTTTTTGACTTATTATTTAGTTCTTCATGAAGCTCCATACATGTTGTTCAAGAAGAGTAGTACCATGGTCCAATTGCCAGTTTGGTTCTTCAAGCTGCTAATTTGGTTTTAGAATCTTCTAACTTTGACATACAAGTGGAAGACTTTGGGTTTCCAACTCTGAGTTTCAAGTAGCTGAAATGAGACCTCTTTCTGCTGTCAGCTTCTTTGCAATGGAGAATATGTTATAGACGTTCTTGAAGCTCAATGCATTTGAGTTACTAGGAATAGTTTGGATTAAAGGGTAGAGTTACCTAAAGTTTGTTGTGATTCTTCAAGATAGTGGATTTGTTTTGGTGTTGTTTCTTCGTGTTAGTTGCATTCCATCTCATTACTGTAGGTTTGAAAGATCAGAGTGCCTCTTTGAAGGAGATGATGTTGTCCGTGTAAGCATTTAACTATTATTGAATATTTGGCTTCAAATTCCAACTGGAATCTATTATTAAGGGGAAATTATTGCCAAAATCTGCACGTAAGAAAAGACATACTTAAAAAGACATTCTTCAACCATGAATAAAATAAGCATAACTCCCACCTCTTCTGGCCTCCCCATTCATCATCTCATCCAATCTAATGGTTGATCACATCTTTCTGTTGGGAATAGTAAAAGGATCCAACCCATGCCTAGTTTGATTTGGACTTGAGTAGGAGTTGTCTTGTGCTACCAATCCTAATACGAGTCAAATTTAAAAGTGAAAGAAGATGGTCCCCTATGTGTAACATGGAGTTGGATTCAGAGTTGGACTCATAGTTGGACAAGGATTCCTAGTTGCAACCACATACCATAGAGGCCTATAAATAGAGGCCCTAGGGGAGGCCATTGAATCATCCACCGATTGAGGTGTGATCCCTCCCATTTCTTGTTGGTGCCTTCTATGGTAGAAGAGCCAGAGAATAAGAGTAATGGGAGGAGCTCTCTTGGTTGAATAAGAGAGGGTTAGTAACTTTGCCTTGAAGTGAAGTAGAGGATGACAGTCAGTGAAACATTGGGTGCACTGACAGAGAAGCTCTCTTGGTTGATAAGGGAGGGCTAGTGACTTTGCCTTGAAGTAAAGTAGCGGTTGGAGGTTACAAATGCAGTGTTGCCATAGCCGAAATGGCCTGCCCCAGTCAGCGGTCACAACAACATTAAGCAGTCCCCAGCAACGACAGTGATCTCGCAAGGAGATCAAGTAAAGAGGTAGGTTTTATACACACTAGGTGTGATTCTCTTTTTCCTAATATTTGTTCTCATGTAGGTAGGGCTACCTAGATTTAGGGGTAATCAAATTTGAGAAGTGTGAGTTGTAATCTTAATTACATAGTGCTTGTTGGTCGGTATTGCCTCGTGGTTTTTTCTCATTGTCTTTGGGAGAGTTTTCCATGTTAAATCTGGTGTTTCTTCTTTGGGTTTATATGCTTGTCAGTAACGCTTCTGCAATAAGTTTTCATCACATCTGGGACCGTATCAGTACAACATCCCAACAAGTGGTATCAGAGCATCGGCTGCAGATACTGGTCCAGATGGGGATGGATGAAGATGCGATGATGATAAATTTGACAAGCACAAATTGGCAGATTTGGAAATCCAAGATGGATTGTAAAGATCTGTATGATCCGATAGATGGAAAAAGCCAGAGAGTACCTCTGATGTAGACTGGAAGAAATTAAAAAGGAAGATTGTTGGAACCATTTGAAAGTGGCTCAATATTTATGTGTTCCATCACGTCTAAGAAAAGACCATTGCCAAAGTTTTGTGGGAGAAGCTCAAGAAGTTATATGAGTGGAAGACTACCACAAATAAAGCTTTCATGATTAGAAAGTTGGTGAACCTCAAGTACCAAGATGGTACAAGCATTGCCGAGAATATGAATGAACTACAAATCCTTGTAAATCAACTAAGGTCCATGAAGATGGTTCTTGATGACGAACTCTAGGCTCTACTTCTTCTAGGATCATTACATGATAGTTTGGAGACGCTCGTAGTGATAGAATGCAGTTCTGCATAGCAAGGTAAGTTGACACTTGACCAGGTGAAGAATAGTCTAATGAATGAAGATACTCAACGACGAGCCTCAGGAGATAGTGGATCAGAGGTGCACTTCACAAAGAAAATAGGCGTTGATAGAGAGACAGACTGTGGCAAATCTAAGAGCCATGGTGAGTCCCATAACTGTGAGAAGTCTCATGGTAGATCCAAGTTGAAGAGTAGTAGAGGGTTTTCCATTGCGGCAAGTCAGGTTATTTCAAAAGGGGTTGCATGTTTTGGAGGAAAAAACATGGGTTTGAAGCTAAAGACAAGCAAGATGACAATAAGAATATTGCAGTGACAATCTCAAATGACAAGGACGATGAGAATGATGTGGTCTTAGCAGTCTAAGAGTAGTGTTTCCTTGATGAGGATGATGATTCAGAGTGGTTGGTGGATATTGCAGCTTCTTATCATGCTTCACCAAGTAAGGAATTATTCACTTCATACAAGAGGGGAAACTTCGGTAGGGTGAACATGGGAAATTCCAGCTTCTCCATAATTATCGGGATTGGAGACATTTGTGTTCAAAAAAGGTATATTGCATTCTCACACTAAAGGATGTTCATCACGTTCCAGACTAGAGGCTAAGTTTGATATCTTGTTCATTTTTTGATAGAGCAGGTTGTTTTTTGGATTTTGATGGTGGAAAATGCAAAATCACAAAGGGAGCTTTGATTGTTTTGTGAGGAAAATTATGTCACACATTGTATAAGACTCAGCTTAAGATGCTCAAAGGAGGCCATATATATGCAGTTGAGAATCACTAGACAGATCTATGGCACAGACGGCTAGGACACATGAGCGATAAAGGCTTGAATCTTTTATCAAAGCAGAAATTTATTCCTTATGGAAAGGATACTAGTCTCTGTTCATGTTATGCATGTCATGCAGGAAAGCATTGACGAGTTTCTTACAAGACAATATTGAAGGTGAAGTAAGATATTCTACAATTGATTTATTCAGACATTTGTGATCTGTTTGAGGTGGCTTCACTGGGTTGCAATAGGTATTTTATCACATTCATTGATGATGCATCTAGGAAGGTGTGGGCCTACTTGTTGAAGACGAAGGATCAGGTCTTTTAGTGTTTTCAGAAATTTCATGTCATGGTAGAGTGGGAGATAGAGAAAAAGTTGAAGTGTCTCCGCACGGACAATGGAGGAGAGTACACCTCCAGGGAGTTCCAGGATTACTATGCATAGCACATAATACAACATGAAAGGAAAAAGCTCGACACACCATAGCACAATAGTACAACTGAGAGAATGAATTGTACCATAGTAGAGAAAGTTAGATACGTGTTGAAGACTGCAAAAGTTTCCAAAGACATTCTGGGGAGAGGCAGTGAGTATTGTCTGCTATCTGATTAATCAATCTCCATCAGTTCCTTTGGGGTTTGATATACCTGAGAAGGTATGGATAGGCAAGGATGTATCCTATGCTCATCTATGAGTATTTATGTGCAAGGAGTATGCACATGTTCCAAAGGAAAAGAGGTAAAAGTTGGATGATAAAGTAGTGCATGTATCTTTCTTGGCTACGGAGATCGTCAGTTTGGCAATAGGTTATGGGATCCTATAAAAAGGACCATGATCAGACATAGAGGTGTGACTTTCTATGAGAGTCAGACATTTACAGAGCTTGATAGTGATGGTGTAGAGGTTGCATGATCAGGTGACAGTTCTTCTTTTGATGAGTATGAGGATGCTTCAGCTTCTTTATAGGTGCAATCTTCAATTTACAAAGAAGAGCAGCAAGATCACCTTGAGCATCCAAGTGATAGCACATCAAGTGCTCCTATTCCAGATGCAGAGATGAGTGATTCAGACTCACAGTCAGAGACTTTTGGGCATGGGGAGCAAGATTATCACTAGGAAGAGTCCTTAGAGCAACATTTGAGGAGGTCTAACAAAGTTTGTCATTCTTCATCTAGATATCTGGCATCTTAGTATATTCTTCTTACTGATCAGGGGGGCCAGAGATGTATCATGAGGCACAAACTCATAGAGACAAAGTATAGTGGCATCAGGTGATGTAGGAGGAGATGTCTTCTTTGCATCACAATCATACTTATGAGCTTGTGGCGCCTCCTAAGGGCCGGAGAGGACTAAAGTCCAAGTGGGACTGTAAGATGAAGAGAGATGACAGTAGCAAGGATCCAACTTCTAATGAGGAGCTACATGGACATGAGGAGCATAATTAAAGGGTTTTCTGAGTCTTGGTATAGAAAGTCAGAAATAAGATTTTCATCCAGCATGGCTCGACATACCAGTCAGGGGGAGCCAACAAAGTTCTAGGTGTGGGCATGGAGAGGGAAGAGTCACTTCCAGGATATGTCTTCTCAGTTGCTTGAGAACAGAGTGAAGTCAGGATGGGACTTCAAGAAGATGGGTGAAAATGATAGGATGCTGACATGTCTGAGGATAATGGATCCATCACACGTGGTGATGAGGTCTAGAAGCTACTCTAGATGATTGTTAAAGACAACGTCTCCCTCATGGGTCAGAGGGGGAGATTGTTGGAAATAGGAAAAGGATCTAGCCCATGCCTAATTTGATTTGGACTTGAGTAGGAGTTGTCTTGCACTACCAATCCTAATAGGAGTCAAATGTAAAAGGGAAATAAGATGGTCCCATATGTACAACATGGAGTTGAACTCAGGGTTGGACTCAGAGACAAGGATTTCTAGTTGCAAGCACATACTATGGAGGCCTATAAATAGAGGCCCTGGGGGAGGCCATTGAATCATCCACTGGTTGAGGTGTGATCCCTCCAATTTATTGTTGGTGCCTTTTGTGGTAGAAGAGCTAAAGAACAAGAACAATGGGAGGAGCTCTCTTGGTTGAATAAGAGAGGGTCAGTGACTTTACCTTGAAGCAAAGTAGCAGCTGACAGTCGGTGACACATTGCGTACACTGATAGAGCAGCTCTCTTGGTTGATAAGAGAGGGCCAGTGACTTTTCCTTGAAGCAAAGTAGCGATTGGCGGTTAAAGCATAGTGTTTCCATAGAGGCAATGGTCTGGCCCAGGCATTGGTCACAATGGAATCAAGCAGTCCCTAGCAATGACATCAAGCAGTCCCTAGCAATGACAGTGGCCTAGTGAGGAGATTAACTAAAGAGGGAGGTTTTTTACACACTGGGTGTGATTCTCTTCTTCCTCATCTTTTCTCTCATGTGGGGAGGGCTACCTAGATTTAGGGGTAATTACATCCGGAAGTGTGAGTTGTAATCTTAATTACATAGTTCTTATTGGTCAGTATTGCCCCATGGTTTTTCTCTCCTTGTCTTGGGGAGTGTTTTCCACGTTAAATCTGGTGTTTCTTCTTTGGTTTTATAAATTTTTCGGTAACACTTCTGAAATAAGTTTTTGTCACATATGGGACCGTATTAGTGCAACATCTCCAACATATTATCCTTATCATATCTTCCACCAGTTAATGATGGTACAAACTCCTACTTATTAACTGAAGTAACTATTAAGTTGAAGCCATCACGTTTGGAAAATTTCTCGCAAGTAACCTTTGGTTCACTTTATAATCTCTAATATTTTATTTTAACTAAACTAATTTATCCTATTTCTATCCTCCCTTTCTCTTCTTTCAAAATTCCCTCTTAGCTGATCATACTTACTACGACAAATAAGGAAAGATATTAAACAGACCATATTTTAGCAACGGGCAGGGTTGGGGTTTGGTGTTAAAAAATGAATTTTGGGTTGGTTTTAGGTAGAACTACAATTAGGTTTATGCAAAACAACCCAAATCAAAACAGACACGGAACTAGATTTTTCTTAAGTTGTATACCCAGAAAGGTAACTAGTTCAATACAAGTCCTAGAATAAACTAGGATTCTATACATTTATATTTACTTGTGATATATAGGAAGTTGCATGCTGTTATGAACTTGTCTTTTCTGATATCATCAGCCCAGATTCAATTTGGATTGCAAAAACTACTACCCAGAACTAGTTTGTTTTTGACTCAGACATAACGTTAAAACTCAAAACAAATCCAATTGAATAAATTCAAAATGGGAACCAAATCTTTTCAGTCATACAAAACTGGTTTCAAAGTTTCTAAAAGAATTTGACAGTCCTGACTCAAGTGATGCTTTAAAAGGGTGAATTTTCACCACATGGGTGTTGAGGTGATGCACATAGTGTGACCAAACCACTCACTCATGTGTTCCCTCTGTCTTGTTTTTGCAATTAATAGGTTGGCTATTAGGAAACCCTTTTATTGTAGTTGACTATCATTCCCTTTTCCGATCCAACAAGAGTTGCACCATTGACACTCGACTCTGTCCTTTTCTTCTCATCTGTTCCTTGTGGGATATTATGTAACATCCTAAAAATACAATTTAAAACACATATAAAAGCATAAGGAACACCAGTCAAATCCAGATAAAAACCCTTCGTCGATACAAGGATAGGTGATAAGAGAATATCTTTATCGATAAGGAAGATTCATCAAGTAATAATGTTTTAAGAAATAAAAATGTAGACCATGTATGTTTTTTTATAGATAGTCTAAACTTGAAAAAAAATAGAAATCTCATATCAAGATAAAATGAATGAGTCACTTTCCATTGTGCATCATTGATGCCAAAAGAATCATTATGTCCATCGTCAGCCAATATCAACAAGGTACATGTAGGATCCATATGCAGGGGAATAATTGATAGTCATGTATGCAGCTACAAAGGTGAAAGGTACATAAAAGAGATAGTCTAACTAGTAAGTTCATGTGGTGTAAACATATGCCTAATGCAATCAACATTACAACCATTTTGAACCTTTTTAAAAGTTAAGGAGTAGAATATGCAATAAGACACATTCAAAAATCTTAAGGGAGAAAGTAACCAAAGGTTGCAGTCAGACCATGAGGATGCAGTCAGTAAATAGTCTCACCATGAGGGTTCAGTCAGTAAATAGTCACACCATGTGGGTACACTCACAAGTTGGTAAATAGTCCACTACGAGGGTGTAGTCACTATGAGGGTAGAGTCAGTTAGTAACCAGTCAACCTATGAATTTTGTCACAGAGATATTGCAATCAACTGAAAACAGGGAGGAGCTCCGATATTTTATTACCCAAGATTGGGTATAGTCACTAAAATGTTGCATATTGGTATGATGGGATGAATGCCAACACTTGATCCTAAGATAAGGTCCTAAAAGTAGCATTCAATATAGTCATACTTATTCATACAACCTTGTAAGTATGAGGAAAAAATAATATTTGTTGAATTTTATTATCGATACTTTCTTATCCAGTACTTTCTTGTAAAAGAGAGACACAGTTCATTTGAGCATAACCTTTAATACCGTGATTATCTTCTCTTTTTATGAAAGTACTATACCTATGTATGTCATTTTCCATTTGGGATAATTATGATCATTATAAGACACTTGGTACATAGCAGGTAGTACAAAATTAGCATTTCCTAACGTAGATCATGATTAAGAAAACCATAATGGAGTCATATATTAATTGAAAATATGACATGTATATGTACCATGAGATTAGGAAGAGTGTCAAATATATTAAGACTCATATACAATCCATGTTTCATGGATAATAGTTATCTTAACACAAATAATTAATAAGATAAAAAAACATATTTCATACGATCATGACCAATAAATAAAGAAGAAAGTATAACATTATGGATTTTTCTTTGGTCTTAGAATATATTAAACCAAGTTTTTTTAGTAGATTTGGCAGGCATGAAATCATATATAGTCAATAGGTTCAATTATAGAAAAATAAATAGCTAGATACAAAATTGGTTTATAGGATACAGTCAAGGAAAAAGCCTCGGTGATGAATCTGGATACATACCTTGGAAGGGAGAGTCAAATCAGGTATTCACCAAATTGTCACTTCATGTACAATGGTGTGTGTCATTGCTTTCTTCCGCAACACAAGCACTGTCCTAGGTCACTAGCTGTGTCTCCAATCCTTTTTATCATCTCTCCTATTGACTGCACCATCATAGTCCCCTCTAGGTTACTATTATATATTGAAGAATAATAAGTAGGAAATAAGTAATTAGTTTGTTGCAGGTTTTGGTTAATAGAACAAACTTATATATATTGATGCATTAATAGGCTGGATGAGAAATCAATTCCTACTGTTATGCTGACTGTTGTCTAATCAAAATTGGAGTCCATTCCATATCAGACTACATGGTTTTTACATCCTCCCCACAAAAAAGAAATTTTCTTCCTCGAAAACAAAACATGAAAGTCACAAGACATACTAAAAAAAGGTGATAATACTTGTCCTTCATATCCAAATCGAGCGCCCATGTAGCCTCTACATCTCTATGATGTTCCCAGGCCACATTTAACATTGAAATAATACATTTTTTTTTTTTTGGCAAGCTTGTTGATCCACTATGTGAATCTGTCTTTCTTCATAAATGAAATCCAGACCGAATTCTAGTATGCAAAACTAATAACATTGGACGGATCATGGATATATTACGTCAACATTGAAACTTGAATCACATCGTGGATGTTTGAGTAAGATGGAGGTAGGGAAAGGTTGTGAGCAGAGTCTTCATACTACTCCATGATCTCAAAAGGTCTGATCTACCTTAGACTATGTTTTTTTTGGTGACCGAGAGAACCCACCCCGGGAAAGCCCGATATGGTAAACTCTCCAGGCATTAGAGGGTGCAGTCTGGTCACCCCCCCTCTGGTGCCAAATCAACATGGATTATCATTTGTAAACTTCCTTTGATGAGGTTTGAAACCGAGTCCTTCATTGGGACTTATCAAGCTCTTACCACCCAGGCTACTATGATCAGATGACACCTTGGACTAAGCTTTCCTTTCCTACTAAAAAGTAATCCTCCCCTAAAAGGAGATTGTTTTAAAAATGTGGTCCCCAACTTCAAAGATAAATGCCTATCTTCTTTTGTCTACATAGCTCTTCTGTCTACTATGGGGAGTCTTTAGCATTTCTATAATATGATCAACCTTATCAACACATTCTTGAATAAAAACATGTCCTATCCAATTTCTTTCTCAAGTATCACTCCATCAAACTAGAAATCTACATGGTCGTCCATATAAATTTTCATAATGAGCCATGTTAATGCTTGTATGGTATCTATTATTATAAAAACAAATCTACCAAAGGTAGATGCTCCTCCCAAATGCCCTTTCATAATAGCACACAAGCTATCAACATATTTTCTACTATTGAAATTGTCCTCTCTGATTGCCCATCAATTTGTGGATGACATTTTATGTTGAACTTCATTTTTATTCCCAAAGTTTTTTGCATGACTTCCTATAAATACAAGGTAAAATGTGGATCTCTATTAGAAAATTTGATTTTGGAACTCCATGAAGCCTCAATATTTCTTCAGTGAATATCTTGGCTAGACTATCAATAGATTGACCCACTTCCACTCTAAGAACAAGTACAATCATTGTCAAGTTGTCCACAAGATATGCAATCATTTATCTTCTTTGTATTAGGCAATACATATGATGCCCATAGCCACACAAAAAGAGATTACTCAAAACAAAGCATGAAATTATCACTAATAATCATATTACCACAAAATAGGATAAAATGAAACTGATCACATCACAGCATCTCAAGTTAAAACACATAATATCTCAAACCACAAACTCAGGCCACATGTATATCATTCATGCTCAAAAGATGTTATACATCATCATTCAAGGGTTATCAAGCCACAACCTATTACATATTATATCCTATTCATATATACCATCCATATATGTACAACCATGGCATTTAGCCAAAACCTCATAATGATGTACAAAACAACAAAACCTCCCCAAGGACCTGAGAGTATAGGGATGACACATAGGACTCTACTACAAAACACTAGTAGCATATCCAACCTTCTGACATCTATTGCTCTTCCTGCTGCTCAGCCTCAACCGCACAGTCTCTACCTCACCGTGCATGACCGCCTAAAAGATGTGGAAACCCAAGGGGTAAGACCAAAGTCTCAACAAGAGATATAACTCTCCGCAAACATCTATTATAAGCATAGATACTAAAGAATGAAGATAACATTATAACAATATGACCAAATTCAACTAAATAACATAAACAATGCAATTTATACTGACTAAGCAGTTTTGGTTTCTACAATTGAGAAGTAGAACACATTATACTTTTAGAAGGAATATGAAAATCAAATATAACTATTATAAAATAAACAGTATAAGAAATAAGGCATGGGGTCATGCAATGTGATTCATATTTGACCCTAAGCAGATATACTACACCGTTGTATTACATGTTTTATTATTATTTCTTGAGGATTTGAGGTGTAAAACTCAAATCCAACTGACAACTGCAAAGTCAAAATTGGTACCATATAAGATCTATGGAAGAGCTGGACTCCATAAACTCAACAAACCTTCCGATCGGTGTGAGAGAAAATACCACAAAGACATAATAGACATTTGCAGACAATGACATATAGTCAAGTTGATAAACTTCTAGCCCACCTTGGTAAATGACACAATGCTAGAGAACATGCTCACGCATGTCAGTTCTAAAAATAGGCATAAATGAAGTTACACTACTGCCTCTCACATATCACAACATCACAACGTTTGAGGCATGACCACAGTCATCCTCTATATATATCACAATTGTGGATGCAAGGAGATACCTCGACTTGCACCCCCCACATTTTCAACAGTATGCACTATGAGTTTAGGAATCACTCATTTCACCATCCATCAAGCTCTGACGCTAAAGATGAACTATGGTACATGGAAACTACATGATTAGGGTTTCACTTTATTAGTTATTCCAATTGGGTGAATTAAGGTTACATCAAACAAGTGGACATAAAAACCCTAATTCTTTCTAGCAAACATAACTATGAAACAACTGCATAAGATATAAAATGTATGAAGTATAAACTTTTCACATCATCTCATGACATCACTATCGCATACCTTAATCAAGGCCATTATCATCACATGTTATCACTGCCATACATGGACAACATCATTATCACATCTTTTAGGGGATATTAATCCCTCACCTCATAACTGGAGGATATCACCTCTCAATAGGTATTAAGCCTCTACTAGGTCATAATTCCCATCACATCATTATGATCTCAGCATGCCTCATCAAGAATCATAATAATAACCAATGTCACATCACATATGCACCATAGCAATTACTAGCAATGACATTTATTCACCTGCATGGTTATTGTTACACAAGTAGGAGAGAGAAAATATCATCTCATGCTATTTAAATAAAAATATCAAACTAGAATATGATGCACTTGAGATTAGGGTTAGGGTTTGTCATATAGATGACTAGGGTTTCCAATACAATAATCACCTTTAAATCCTAGATACATCATCTCCACCTTTCTTGGAACACATTAGCTTTAGCATCATACTTATGATTATTCAACTCATCACTCCAAGTATCACCATGTATCAATCAAACATAAACCAAGATGTAGCAACCAACATGAATGACATGTGTGTAGCGACCATACTCTCATGTATGTGTCGACTAAACCACCAAAGCAAGGTGTTGTGACCGCAACAAGGTAGGTGTAGCGACCATAGATAACTAGGTTTAGATCACCTTTGCAACCAAAACAAATACCAAGTGTAGCAACCAAAACAAAATCCAAGTGTACTGACCGCAATAAGGTCTAGGGTTAGGGTTTTGACCTAACCCAGTAGAGCATGTGTTGCGACTACAACACATCAACACACATGGCTAAAAGATCTTTGACCAAAGAAAAACACATCAAGGCAACAACACTTGTAGTGACCAACCCAGCAAGAATCATGTGTAGTGACCACCATTAGGGTTAGGGTTTTTTGTGCCCACAACAACCCATCCACATGTAGCGACCATAAGCATCCAAGTGAGGTGTAGAGACCCAAAGGCCAAGCCACTCCAAGGAACACATAACCATCTCCAAAATAGAACTAAACCACATTCAAAACATAATATAAACATCAAGGGAACTAAGCATCATCAAGGAGGAAAACCCCATACAAAGATGATCACCAAACCCTAGATCCATCACCATACAAATCAACACAGAAACCATGATAAGAGAGATGAAAACCAAGCATTACACACATGTAAATAGGACCAAAACCCCAAGTTGATCAAGATGGTCTAACCAAAAACATAATTATAAACTCATGGTCAAGATGCATGTGAAAACCATCACCTCCATAGTCACAACCAAATAGGGTACAAGAATTAGGGTATAGGAGGAAGAGTAATCTACATGAGAATACTACAAAATCTTAAACCCTAGATCAAGAAAACTTCATCTAGATAATTAGAATCACATTTTAGAGATGAAAATAGTAGCATGCAAGAAAGATTATGGTGTTATAATAGAAGAGGGGAAGTTATATAACTTTCCATAGATTGAAGATCAAGCTCCTAGATCACAAGCTCCATGAGAGAGAAAGAAGCTCCAACTTAGATCAACACCTCATCCATAATATCACCTTAAGAAGAGAAGAAAACATCAAGGTTAAAGGAGAGCTCATGAAAAGGAAAACTCAAACCCTAGGCCAAATAAAAGGAGAAAGAATTAAGCTTCTTCTCACATAGGTACCACCATGGTCAAACCATAGTCTCCAGCCATTGTGAAGAGAAGATCTTCAAGACAGCCACCATGGTAGATCCATAGTCTCACGACCAAGAAGGAAGTGGTAGGGTGCAAAATAAAATGAGATCATGGTGATAGAGCCACTTACCAAGAAGACAATCACAAAGGCTCACCACAAGAAGATGATCAGACACCAAAGCTCTAAGATCAGCCCTCTCAAGTTCCACAAGATCCAAGGTTGGTCAAGCAAGGAGGAAGAAGAGAGAGCTAAAAGGATTGCTTGCATGTTGAGGAGAGATATTATATACACATGGGGTATGAGGGTGGTAAAGGTATGAGGTGTCAAAATGTTAGGACATCAAAAGAACACTTGTCCCTCCATCGATTGGCCATGCCTGGTAACATGCAAAAAGGAACATTAAAACTAAAGCAGTGTAGTGACCACATGGTCCTAAAACCCGTCATGGTATAAGCACACACCTTGGTAGAGGTCGTAACACATCACAAACCCTAGTATTGACCATAAAAAAAGCACACCAAAATTCACTAAAGCAAAACCCTAGCACCAAACACATGTCCAAAGCACTCGGTCAAAGAACAACATCCAAAACATGTTGTAGCAGTCGAATCACTCTTCAAACACATCATCAAGGTCGCAACATAGGTCGATACTCAAGGAACATACATGGTCACTACCATCACACATGAAACTCATGCAAACCCTAATATCACATTAAAATGCCACCTCATAATCCAAGGCTCAAACATGGCACCCCATAGCATCACATTCTCTCTCATGATGATAGGGCACAAGAAACACACTCTATGTGTGACAAATTGCAATATAAACCCTCAACATGAGTAAATTGAAACTTGGTTCAAAAGAAGCACATATAGCTCAATCATCAAGCAAACAAGACCAAACGAAAAACATAGGCATGTCACACATTAGTAAGGCATCTCAAGAGATTAGAATGAGGATCAAGCATCTTATTAAGCAAAGAAGGCACACTTAAGCATTAAGCTAGGTCACGGGCCTTACAACCATAAACACCTAACAAGGATTTCACCCACGAAATCCTATAGGAAAAGAGACGAATAATTCCTACACAGCTCATCCTCAAGATTCCATGTGGCTTCCTTTATGCCATGATGATGTCAAAAAACCTTAACTAACATTATATCCTTCTTCTTCAACTTTTTGATCCTTCTATCCAGGATCCACACTGGACCTTCCAAATATGACATGTCCTCATCCAGCTCAACCTCCACAGGCTGCTAAACTAACTCTGTCTTAGGGTGACACTTCCTTAGCATAGAAACATGAAACACTGGGTGCAACTTGAACTCCAACTTATAGGCCACCTTCCCAACACATGTGATCACAGGATAAGGTCCGACATACTTGGGAGCCAACTTACCCTTCTTCCTAAACCCTAGCACACCCTTCCAAAATTTGTCAGCATAGGACATCTACTTGTCATGTGATGCCTTTAGCTACTGTTGAATCACTTTGATTTTTTCTATCATCTGTTGCACAAGCTCAGGACCCAAAAGTTGCTATTTGCCAGTCTCATACCGATATAAAGGAGATCTGCAACATCTCCCATACAAAGCCTTGTGCATTGCCATGTTGATGCTCCTCTGATAACTATTATTATATGCAAACTCTATCAAACTAAGATGGACATCCCAACTGCACAAAAACTACAAAACAGGGGCTCTCAACAGATCCTCCAAAGTTTGGGTTGTCCTCTCAGACTGTCCATTTATCAATGGGTGAAGTGATGTATTGAACTTCAACTGTGTACCCAAACCTACATGTAGACATTCCCAAAAATAATAGGAGAACTGAGGACCTTTGTCTAACATGAATGTAGCTGGGAAACCATGAAAACGTACTATCTCATCCACAGACACCTTTGCAAGTTGTTGGTAAGGTATGCCTAGAGAGCCAATCATGTGATGATTGACATGGCATAAACCATAAATGATTTGGTTAATGCTTATAAAGTCAAGCTTTCAATTCATTTTGTTTCATTCAGTTATGAGATAATGAGGAAACATTATGAATGTCTAAATATTGACAATACTCAATGACGCATGTCTTCAAGTATGTGATTTCGAAGAATGACATCATACAAATGATAAGAGTATGTACATTCTTATAAAGTCCCTAGTTGATTGTTTATATGGAAGGTACATAGATACCATTAACACATAAGACTAGAGTGTGGGTTGGCTGATGACAAAATCTCATAAGTCATGATATGGCACTATCAAACCAAGCACACAGATACATGTTAGTGAATAGTGTATTAGAAAGACCCATCTTGAGAATGACACATAGAAACCATTATTGGTGTTCATAGTCATATCTCATAGTGAAGGTTGTGATTGTGATTCTTAGACCTAAAATCACTACACTCGTCACATGTCGTTGGGTATGGTTTGACATCATCAAATGTAGTCCTGAAACATGGGTTGTTATAAAGGTGATGATTGGGTGACTTTAACACATGGGGATAGATTGTGAGTTATAGATATGGGATTTTCCCCTCCTACTATAGTATGATATCCTGGCCACTTGATAAGTGAGACTGAAAAACACATGTGAATCAATATATGATATTGAGGTCACATTATCTCAGACAGTCTTCTCTTGGTTCAAGGAACATGAGTTGAATGTTGGAAGGATGATGATCCATGCCTTGAGTTCAATATGGATATCAAAGGTAAAGGAATATACAATCACTATAACGCCATACACATATTCTAGGTTGAAGTTGTTCTCCAAACTTTGCATTCGCTTGGGTAGCATTGATGTGATGACCCAGAATTTTAGGGTTTTGATTCCCAATACAGTATTGGAGGTAAACCTAGAGTAAAATAGATATTAATGGAAATGAGGTAGTATACAATCAAATTGAATAAATTAGGCTTGTGTTGATAATATTGTAGGATGATTGATGTGTAGATTAAGTCCAATATCTTTATATATGTACCACTTCGGGGTACTTATGACTTCATGTGTCAATGAGAGCATACATGAATCCATATGGTTGAACATTGATATGCGTATGCATCATGATCAATGTAATAGGATCAAACATGTTTCGTCAAGGTTTGGTAACTAATTGATCTATATTTAAGATTGATACACTTAATTATGAAACTATTTGAGGAATTAAATTAAAATAAACAAATGTTGGATTCTTGGTCTCAAATTTGGTTGAATGCTAGACCACATTATGGGTAACTAGTGCCTAAAATTTTGGTATCTTTTGAACAAACCATTAGATAGATATTGAGGTTGTGAATCTTGGTATAATTAATAAGGTTTGAGTTATAGTTGAACTAAGTTTGATATTGTTAGATGTCACGCAGCCCTTCATGTACTGAGGCTGTTAGGCGACACCTAGAAGCCTGGGCTGCATGGCCCTCATCTAAGCATTAATGGAGGAATCAAGAGCAGGGAGCTCACCCTAACATTCGATCACTGTGGAATAGAAAGAGGCTGACCAAGCCTTGCAATCTTGAACGGAAAGTACCACATATCATGATCTATACGTGATTCAAGCTGAGAAATCAGTTCCGCCTTATTAGGATCCATCTCCCAACCGGTATCACACTGGTTTAGGTTCCAAGACGAGACCAGGAGAACCCTCTTCTCCTCTGCCCTCTCCACTGTTGTCTATAGGTGATGGGGTGATGGGAACATAGGGAAGAAGGGAGTCAAATATAATCCCATGTATCCACTAAGTTAGCCACCACATCCACGAACATCCTCAACCACTTACTTATCAGTGGTCTGATCTCCCTATAGCTGTCGAACTCCTCCATGAATAGATGGAAGCATGAGTTGGGGAATGACCCATTGGGCTGTCAACAACAATCTGGCACCACCCATGAGTTCCATTGGAGTCCTTGGTTCTTCTTAACCTATTTCTGGAGGGGGGAGATGCAAAGGGAGAAAAACCCCAATTTTTTGTAAAGCTTTCACCATCGCAGATCTAAAATGGATGTTAGCATGGCATTCCTGATCAGTCAGCACCTTTTAGGATCGACCATCTTGGATCTACCTTCCTCCAAGAATCTTTTGGGCTCAACACGGCATGACAATAGAAAGTTTTTGGCCGCTGGTTTCTCACCAGAATTCCTCTCAACGGCGGCGCCTGATCGGTGAACCCACGACTTCACTGATATCCACCTCCCTGCCAGTGATGGAGTCACTAGATGCGTTCTTAGGGAGGAACCGAAGTATATTCCCCATATCTAAGATTTGAGGAGGCCACTGGCCCTGCCTCTCATCGAAATCCCAGGAGATGACGACGCTGGCGGGATCTAGAGAATATAGGCATCACGGTGGCCTGAAGCATGAGCAGAGGGTAGCGAAGGGATACCAAGCATCCTAGAATAATCTTGATCGGTCCAAAGTGGCCATCCTGATCGCACAGATCCTAGAAAGCTAGGAAGACACCCTAGATTGGGAGGATAGAAGTCGCTAATAGAGGTGTCGAGCAGAGAACTGACGGAGAAGGCATCACCATTGCGTGAGGGAGAAAGAGGCAAGTAGTGAGGACCCTGAACCAACCACATCACACCCAAACCCAGTCCAGACCACTGAACTGGACCGGCCAGCCAAAGTAGGCCTAAGGGGTCCGCAGGTGCCATGTGGTAGTGCTTGATTCGATTGAAGGTAACAATCCACTCAGAAAAATCCTGTAAATGTATAGATCTTAGAAAATACATAGATATTAGTATGGTTATAAGAAAAATACAAATCAGATATTAAAATTCTCATAAAAATGCCCTCTTTATTATGAAACCCTTAGATTAGATCTTTGAAGTAGTGTTATTGGTGGTTTTTAATTAAAGATGATGCTTCATTTTAGTTTTTTTGAGACACAATAAATGATATCTATTATAAATAAATTCTTAGAAAATTCTTATAGACACTTAATTATTATTGGAATCTGATTTAGACCCTGATCTAACTTTTATTGCTCAATATTAGGTCTTTCCTCATTAATGACTAATTAGATGCTTATAAACTCATTTTAATTCCAGAAACTAGACCAATCATCAGAAAAATATGAAATTCGGACCAGACCCCTATAATGACCACCTGATCAATATAAAAATATTATAAACATGTTCTAGGCCATTAAAACCTAGACTTGGTCAAAACCCTAATTTTGGACCTAAAATGCTAAGAATAATAATGATCATATATTAATGATGCTCAATTATATTTAATCAGGTCATGGATAAGTTCTAGATGATCCAGGATGATTAGGATTCTCTGAACTCAGGTACATGGGTTTTATTAAGTATATGACTAGTTTTCGTGGATGCATAATGATATGATGTACTTTGGATGCTTTTGTTTGCAAATATATTCTTGGATGCGTATTAGTATTATATGCTTCGCCAAAACTTAATGAAACATAAATGGACATTTTTATGAGTTGTAGCTACTAGTGCACATGGCCCAGTATGGATGTATGTTTCCTAACATGGATGTATGATGAATTGCCCATGTTAGATGTATGATAAAATAATTTTGCCCATACTGGATGTATGAGAAGTGCTTATAAAATTGTACTACAATTGCATCTAATGAAATGTATAAAAGATGTGCTTACCTGATTATCACTTTAAATAATTCTTTCTTTTACTCTTTCTTTCTCAGGTTATTTCAATTATGCAAGCATATTAGTATGTATCTTTCTACCCACATATACAACACCTTGTGTGTTGATTCATTGTTTCACATATGTTTTAGGTTCAGAGCTAGCATGGGATAAAGGAATAGGATGTGAGCGGTTGTACAGGTTTACGTATTGTGTGTGTAGATCCTAGTTAGCATACATGTTCATAGACTTGTAAATCTTCTTTCAATATGTAATTGTAAATCGTTTTGTAATAATTCTTTTGTAATAAATTACAAGTTGAATGTTGAGAAATGTTATGGGGTCTACCTATGGTTGTATGTTCATTTATGCGCATATTGCTTCCGCAACACACTCTGATATGATTGGATAATGTTTTTGGATTTTAACCTCTCATCCCTATGGGGTTTGGAGAAGCCAAAATCTGGGGATGTTACAATTGATGTGCAACTAGGCACCACTCTCTACTTATGATGTCATAAGTTAGTTATGGACATTCACTGCCAACATGGTATGGGACCTATTAGGTCACAGTCATAGGAAATCATCTAGAAGAGGTGTTTGATCTTGAATGATAATTGGATTGATTACTAAAGTGTTTAGGTACTCAATTCACACAATAGATTGGCAGACTACACTACCAAATCACCATCTCATAGGGTGAGATGGTTGTTTGGGCATCCAGATGAGCATCTCGAGTGTTGAGACAGCCAATTGGGTTTTTAGGATGATCAGAGATCAAATTAGATAAGCTCTTCCCTAATTGAGGAGTGAACCGATCAGTTCATTAATTTGAATTGATCAGCTCGACTCGTGCTTACCAGACATCTATCTGGGTGAGTGGGATGTGAATCTCACATGTGTGGGATGACTCAGTTGGGTCTAAGCGAAGGTTTTGGATGTTTCCTGAACTTGTTTGATTGCACAATACTTGTGGTGCAAGGAAATAATATGTGATATTAATTGGAATTGAATTGCCAAGTTAGTATCTGATTGGGAAACTTCTAAACAACCATTTGGAAGCAAGAGACAATCGTCTCGTGTGACCATACAACTGTGTGGGTCACCAGATGACCGTTGCAATGATCGTGGGTTGCAAACATTCAAGATCTTCCAATCCCTTCCACTCCTGCACAATCCCAAACAGATTGGGAACCCTGACCCTAACCCCTCCTATAAATAGAGGGCTAGTGGGGGATTCCCAGAACACAACAATAACAACATCAACTGAGAATTAGTTTCACTAACAATTGTTGTCCTCTCTAGTAGTAGAAACTGAGAGAGCCCAAGCAAGTCCTACCTGATAGGGAGGGTTAGCTACGGGAGAGAGAAATTAAGGATCATTGTTGTAAGAGAGCAATTTGGTGACTACTATGCCAATGGGAGGGACAACTCCTTCCTAACTATTCTAGTTGAATGAAATCGGTTCTAGTAGGTCTGTGTGGACTACTCTAGAGGCAAGAGTCCTTTAGTTGCTGCTAGGAGAGCAAAGTCAACCTACAGTCTGTGGCAAGACCACATGAGTCATTGCAAAAGTTTTCGTGTTCGTTGTTTGTGGTGAATACCATGAGCTACACAACCACCATCCAAGAGAAACTAATTTATAGTTGCATTGAAATGAGTTATTGTTCCTAGACTTGCTCCAGGACCAGGTATAACTCGCTAAACCATCCTTATTATTTCATAGTAGTTGATGCGATCTTGGTGGTATGGGAATATTTTTGGTAAGGTATTCCCGTAGAGCCAATCATATGATGATTGACATGGCATAATTACCTAAAAGGATTTGATTAAGGGAAGGGATCACTAAGTACATCATTCAAATATCAGAGAAATCCTTGATTAGAAAGATGAAGGAAAGAGACCCAGTAAGCATGAATGTTGTAGTAAGGACTTTCCATGTTTGTTGGTCTTCTCTGATATGGGGATTTATTAAGATCTTGGTTTTGCATATCATGCAGTTGTATTGAAGGATTGTAGATGTCGTCATCCCTAGCGGCTCAATTGCACTCCCTGATGGGAGAAGGAAGCCCCAAACTTCACCCCGTGTTTGTCTATAGACTCCAATCTCAAATGAATCAACCTCCAGATGTTTTTGGATACCAAACCAAATGGGTAGTGCAACACATCTATTTCGGGTATAGAGGCGGTGAGGGGCATGAAAACGGCTACCCAACCCAGCACCAATAGGGAGGGGGCAGGTGGACTGGAAAGGGGTTAGAATCATGCCACCTTTCTTGTGAATTTGGAAATGACATTTTTGGAATTGTCTCATTATTCATTACTTTTGGGTCTTTTCCTTGCATTTATTTACAACAAGAAAGAACCACCAGCATTTGGTGTGGCGCCTGCATTTTAGTGTATTCTTCTTCTTTTTCTTGGTGTATTCTTCTTCCATTCTATCACATTCCGGAGAACTTATCCCCTCTCAACGTCTCCACCGTAGAGGCACCTTTTTTATCAAATCTCAGGGACATGGTCTAACCATGAGGGTAGTATTTTATCATAGTGTTGGATCCCAAGTTTTTATGGATTCCTTCTTTGGGGTTGACCCAAAATACATAATGTCTCAAAATGAATAGGCCATAGAGGAAGAATTTCTTTTTCCTTTCTCTCAAACTTCATGAATATTTGGTATCTTCAACTACTTTGTGGGGTTGTGCCCTAGTTGTACACTCCCTTTGTTCGTAGAATTCTTGTTGATTCTAAACTGAGTTTGTGAAGGAAGTGGGCTTTTCACAGTTTTTTGTGCAGCGCTTGATCTTTTTTTTTAAGGAAAATAATTTTTTCTCCTTTGGGCGTTGGGCGCTCTAGTGGTTTGTGAGAAGCAAAAAGGACTCATCTACAATGATTGATCCCATTCATCCTCCTTGTCCTCTCTGATGTCTGAACTTTGTTGATTGATGAATAGCGGGTTAATGGAGCTCTTAGCATTACTTTGTTTTTCTCTCTTTTCCTATCAGTGAGTTCTAATCCTTCAGTTTGAAATTTCTTTGTTCATACCAAACCACTTGCGGAATCAAATCATGAGCTATAAGATCTCATATTATCCATACATCCTCCTTGCATTTAACTGGAGAGGTAGCCAATGATATGGGCTTTAGCTTATGTAGATCAAAAATGATGAATGGGATTGTGGCACTCCACTCACCGCTAATGTGGAAAGATGTTGCCAAAAAGAATAGAAGGTTGCTTTGCTCTGTTGGATGAGTTGGATCCTGAAGGAGAAGCTCGCTCTTTACCTGATCTTCCAAGATGTGGGAAAAAAATGTCGGTGGTTGCCTTTCCACTGAAGCCTGCTCATGATGCCTCGACTTAGCTTTTTTTCCTTCTCTTTGCAAGGAGCGCAACCCTTGATCCTGTGGGCAAAGTGTGTCATTCTCCATGGTACGAACAGAACATCTACTTCACCTCTTTGTTGGACCGCTGACGCATAGACAGTGGTCTATGACTAGGACCAGGACGAAATTTGAATTTGGATCTTGACAGTTCGATTGTTTTAAACTACAGGCATCTCACCAGGAAGTTGGTGGGCTTATCATGAATTAGGTCTGGGTGGCTAGTGGTTTCGAGAACCCATAGAAAATGCTTCTTTTATGCCTCAGGTCTCCACCACTGCTCGTGTTCATTCTATAATTTTACCCCTTCTTCATTCTTGGACCACACTTCTCCATATTGTAACTCTTCCATGTTGTGTCTTTGGAACCTCTTCAATATGGTCTGGATTGCTAGATCCCATTTATAGTTCTACTATAGATGATACACGATGCAACATTTCCTTATGGTTTTTCCTTCTAATTACTAGTATCTCTATGATTCTTTTCCCTCAGATGACGCAGCAGGCATCAGTTCGTAGAATAGATGGTTGTGGCGTGAAGTAATCTTGTACATCTATGACGCTCGTTCCCCTCCCCGCTCTTATAGTTATGTTATTCACAATCAATAATGTTGGATTTCATCTCGTGTAGCGTGTCTCACCACACAAGCATTGGACACAGTGCATATATGGAAGAAAAACCTCATTCTTATATCTATGTCTTTTTTCGGCACTTATCACTAGCCAACTCACTAAGAAATCCAACGGAAAAAGGTCCTATTGATTTTCTAGATAGAATAGACTAAATTTTGTATATAAAGATTTGTGCAGGGTGAAATCTAATGTAGGGTTTTTTGAATTTTTTTCTTTCTTCTACCTTATAAAGGACTCGAACCAACATTGTCATATTCTAAACGAGTCAGAACTTGGTCCTTAGATTGATCGTGAATTTGTTTTACCTAGGGAACCTGGTGGGTACGGCTAGGGCTGACATGTCGTCAACTGACAAAATCAAGTCAAGTGAAAAATTATACAAGAGTTTTGAAAGGGGGCCTCTTCTTTCTTTTCCCAGAAGTCAATGATGTCCAGACCAACATAGGCTAGTTCTATCATTTAAACTGGGTTTCATACATTTTTGGTGAGGGGTCGCCTTTGTAGTCGGTGTATACTTCTCTTAGCCACTCTTCACTTTACGGCCTAGACTGTAGCAGAGCGGGTTTCTCCCGAGATTCACAGATTATGTGTGGGTGATGATATCATCATCATAGACCACATTCATTCTCATGCAATTTGTCTTGCATCATTTTTTTAGTTCTCTAAGAGATTTTGTGTCCTTCAAAGGGAGCCTATCATAGGCGGGAAGGTTGATCCATAAAAGTTCCCCCCTCTTTAGTTAGTTAAAGTGTAAATCCTTGTCTAACATCTTGTGGCTAAAACGGGAGTTGAATCAGAGAAATCTTGCATAAGCTACTTCCACCAAATGTTTATTCTGCCATTACGTCAGTCAGACTTTTTCTCCAGGTCAGTGCTTATGCATCCCCATGTGCGGGGATGAGCTATTTTCATTTTTACATGAGACCTTCAACAATACATGTTTGTCAATGATAGATAAAGGTCAACAAATCCAGTCCATCTATAAGATAATCCACCTCCTTTTACTACTAAAAAAGCAAATCACCCCTAAATCCAAAAACTCATTATCATCCAGAACCGGAGAACTCATCCAGCTAAAAACATTAGGTACTTTCTAGATGTCACAAAAAACCATTAATAGATACCCTACCCAGATCTACAGCCAAAGGTGCGGATCTAGTTATCACCAAATCCCACATCACCAATGCCAAATCATCATAATTCGTTCTTTCCTTCTCCGATGACATTTATACGACAGGGTGGGTGAAGACCAAATAAATAGGACTCTGAAGAAACAATAAATTGTGGCATACCATTTCAGATATCAAAAATCCATCCCCTTCCATTCCTAGGGAGGGTTCTTGCCATCATTCGGGACTACCCACTGTCTCTCATTCATCGAAATCCTTGGGGCACACTCCTTCTAGAAGATAGTACCTCCTACTATAGGTTTCCTCAACTGAAGGTGCCATGCTATGGCCCTCCATGTGAAGGGTCAAGTATTTGAGAGGTGAGAAGGACTAATGGATGTTTATATATGATTACAACAAAGAAACTTTGGGAATTAGTCGTGCACCTCCGCTAGAGTCTCACCTGGTAGCAGGTCTTAGAAGACTCAAAGATAATGAGGGTTGGAGATGTTTCATCATTTCTCCATTGTTTGTTGTTATGGCCTACACTCTCAAAAATTTCCCTTTGATCTGGGTTTTGACCAAGAAATTGTTGCCCAATACATATAGGGTGGAGGAACGTCATGATGAACTATTTCAAACCGGTTTCGATTTCTGAAGAAAGTCTCAACTTTGACTTCTTAATGTCGCATAGTGGAATCTGTATTCCATTGTGTCTCAAGTTAACATACATTGATACACATAAATGATATCTATAATCATCTAATCACATATTAATCAAGTCATCAATATGAAATGCATGGTATGTTACCTTGTTATCTAATACACACACGATTAGTCACTTAATGTGAATCAATTCATAATATGCCTCACCTTGATCATTAAAATACATGGAATGGCTTCAATATGAATATGAAGTGATTCGATTCACATAAATATGCAAATCAATAATATAAATAAATATGATAAAATGATTAATGATGGCATGAATGTGAGAAATAAAGATAATGTAGTAATGAGATAACATTTAATATAAATGTATTTAATTGATGTGAAATAATTTGGATTGAATGAAGACTTAATGATAAATTGAATGTTTCATACAAAATAATTCTTTATAACCTAATGTAGTGATACTATAAGGATAATGAAGTGGAAGTTCAAAATATTAAGGATAATGATCAAGTATATTGAGGGAATTGAGTAACCCATAATTTTGCTAAAATTCTTAGTAAGATAAATGAGATATATATATATATATATATATATATATATATATATATATATATATATATATACGTATATATATGAGCCAAAAATGTAAATAATACATATATATATGTATATATATATATGATGTTTCATGGATGATAATTAAATATAACTTCTTTGGTAATAAAGTTATTATGACATGAAATAATTAAAATAATGGTGATAATGTGATATCATAATGAATATAATGTTAATGAGCCAAAAATGTAAATAATGTAAAATCTCCTAAAAAGAATATCTAAATAATGGAACCTAGGTGATCCTTGAGAACCTGACCTATTTTGAGATGCTTTTGGAGTATATGTTGATGATTTGTTTGGTGGAAGTTAAGGTTGGAGAAATAACCTAAAGTTTTGTGATGAGATGTTGCACACTCACACTTCCCTTCTTGCTTGTGATTTCGGGGACAAAATCCTCTTTAACGGGTGGAGTGTTGTAACATACCGAATTTTGAAATTTGTATTTTGACCCTCTTTCCCATCTTTTCCTTTCATTTCTATCCTTATTGGCCTTTCTATTTAATTAGTGGAATTTATAGTGGTTTAGTGAACATTTATTCACTAATTGTACCAATATAAGGGTTTATCCACAAATACCTTAGTGAAAGCCTAATTACCATAATTAAGTGCTATAAACCTTAATATAACTTTTGATATGATTTTAAAACATAAAATGAGCTTAAGTTTCAAATTTGGTTCGATTTGGATGTTGTTTGTGCAAGCTATGCAATTTTAGGTACATTTAGACTTTTATGCAATTTACCCAATTGGGAGGTTTTCTTTGCAAATTATCACCTGAATTTTAATCTTTAGATATTCTCTTACCATTCTCAATATTTTTAACCATGGGGCACCTACTTGCACCTTGGTTTGAAGGTATTTCTCTCCAAGGGCATTATAGGGATTACCCTCTTTATAAATGTGCTTATCTTTAAAAGCTATCAACCAATGGGGTTATTTCTTTGTTTGAAGGACGGTGGGGATGTCTTAGAAGGCCCTAGAGGATTTTAGGACCGACCTTTGATATACAAGAAGAGTCTATGAGCTGTCCTCTTACATTGCCATGAAGCCCTAGCCTAAGGCATATGGAAAGTCCCACAGACACCTCATACTTGCCCCCTTCTTTATAAAGCCATGCCTACACCTTCCCACCTCCCAATCCAAGAACCAATCCTCTCCTTATCTTTCCCACAGATTAGAGAATTGTTCCTTCTATGTTTGGCGATGAAGTTGATGTCCTAAGGTAAAAGATGGTGCCTACCTTGGTGAAGAAGGCTCCTACGTTTCCAAATTTCTCTATTTAGGACTTCTTAAGCTCCTCCTTGGTGATTTTGACCAAAACTAGTAAGTATCCTCCCTTCCTTCCCTATTTTCATTCTGTTAGTATTCCCCCCACCTTCTTCCAGGTCGGAACCATGACCTTCCTTGATTAAACTCCATCTAGAACCCTAAAACATCTCATCACCATGCTCTTTTACTAGGGTTTGCAACTCTAAAGTGGAGAATGTAATCTTTTCTCAAGAAAGGAGCTTGTCTTGGAACAACCAAACCTTCAAATCTCAGGATCCTTTCTATTTGGACCTTCTTACCTTCCTAGAGGCAAGTTTTGTTAACCCCATTCTCATATATTGCATAGTACATGCTTAAAACTCATGCTTCTATGTTTAAAATCGATGATTTCCATCTCTTTTTACCATGTTCTTCTAGGGTTTTAGTTTCTTACTGTTTTACCTTCTCTAGAAGCTCTAGTTTGGTTACCTATGAAACTTCAAACCTAATCTTGGGTCGAATGGTGCTTTCTCCCTCTCCCTCTCTCTTCAATTATCTCGATCGGTTTGATGATGTGGCAATTTCCTATTGGTCAGTACTGAAAAATTCATATCTACTAATACGCTTATCCAACTTTGACAAATAAATATGTTTTGGAATTTAAAAATTAATCTCTATCTAATAAAAATATTTTTAAGGTCTGATTTCATGGTTTGAAGAAGGGTCATTTTTGTAAAATGAATTTAATGCATAAAATCCATAAAAATTACATCTTAATTATCATAACTCCAAAATTAACATAAAAATATGTTTTCTTCGTCACGAGAACCTAATAAGTTCATTGATGATATTTTCAAAACACTAAATTTGAGTTTTGCTAAAAAGTCATGAAATTAGGGTTTCTATACATTAATTTGCACTATGTACTCTAATACATGTTAATACATTGAAAATAGGCAAAGTGGAACTTGGACTCAATTAAAGTGGTGAAAGTTAGTAATTGATATCAGTAAGAGAGGTATGTGCATTTACACCTTAAGTTGGTAATAATTTTGCGTTAACCTACTTCTCTATAATGAGGCTTTATTAAACCCTATTTCATATACTCTTGAATCTTTTGCGATACGTGCCACATAAATCAATTTTCGAACATTATTGTTGGGTCTTGGTACCCCACTGCCATGCTTATTGATTCATATAATTATTATTGCCATGACTACTTTTTCCAAAATGTGGATTTATATTCTATTTAAAATAAATTAGCGGTACTTATGTACAACCACCCACAGAGGGCATGTAAATAATTTCCCTGGGGAATGTCTCATTCTCCCCATAATATTGTAGGTGACTGGGAATGTCTTATTCTCCCCTCACCTAAGGTTAGAGATCTGGTAGGTACCTCAACCCCACTTAGTTAGGTAGACATAATTATCTTACATGTAAATCCTTTTTAATACAATTGTTAATGGCAAGTTTCTTTTGAGTATAGCATATGATGAACCCTAGCATGTTCTTATTTTCTTTACTTATCTTGTTATCCTAGACTAGTTTTGTGACACATACCTTGTTTTCTTTTCCCTTTTGTTGGGTGCTTTCCCAACCACCCATGTTAGGACAAGATGTTGAGTTGAATCAGGAGAACATAGCTTTGGGCATGGATCTAGCACTTGGAGATGTTGCTCTAGAGACAAGATTTGAAGTAGTTTAGACTTCCCTCTATCTAGATCCTTTTTGTTGTATCTTGTTGTAAACCCTAATGGGGGATTTTGATGTACTTGTGTAATCTTTTATGAAAGTTGAATATGTTCAGTTATTTTTATTCTACTGCTACACTTTGGTCTTTTGCATACCATTATAATAAATTTGGAAAATTTATGCCCATTCCATCATACCTCTGAGAGTGTTTGGAATGGATGTCAATTCTTCAAATTTTTACTTTAGTAAAGGGGTGATTTCACTCCTTTACATCATGGTATCAGAGCTCATGGTAGTCAGAATCTGACTATTTCAACTTTGTCTCCCTAATTAGAATCCATGCCTTACATAGTTCCTTTAGGTGACATGGTTGTCATAGAGTTGATCTATAAATGATGAAAGGTTGATTTAGGACCCTATAGTTCCACATTAGTATCATGATGAATAAAATCATAAAATACTAATAACTAAAATATGCATAACTTAATGTTGTTTAGGTTTGCCTTTAGGAAACTATCAGGCCACGAAGTTGAAGCAAAGGTGTCTAGAAAAGATCAAGTTCTGGGGATTCGAAATATTTTCCTCCGTGCCACTTGCTTGGTTTATGAGGACTCCCAAATTCATATGATATCGTCTGGGCCTAACCGGAAATGGATTGTCCGAAATAGTTTGCTTTTAGGTAATAGTGACCTTAGACATCCATGTTGTATATCTTTGGGAACCCTAAGTTTTAGGTGTATGATGACTTGTTTTAGGATGGATACCAAGATAGTCTCCTTATGTCCCTTGGAGCCACATGCTTGGATAGTTTATCCCTATAACCTAGACTTTGAAATTTGGGGTTAAGTGAGCTATCAGAGTGCACAGTGGAAGTGTGATGGATCTTGTACATGGTTTAGTTAGACTCATCCTTTAACCCTAGTATAGTTTGGCTTGATAGGTTGAACTCTTTAAGGGGTGGAGTATAGTTAGTTTGATGATGTTGGGTGGTCGAATTTCGAGGAAAAAATCCTCTTTAGGGGGATGGAGCCCTATGACATCTTGAAATCTATCTACACTATCTTTAGAAACCCTAACCCCATACTTAGGAGGTTGTTGTTCTTGAAACCTTAGTGGGGTCTAAACAATTTATAGTTATAGCCTAACGTGCTTGTTTATATATTAATGAACATATAATGATCATCTGAGGAATAATTTATATGTTAAAACCCTAATGAATACCTAATGCACATAATATGAGTAACTCACATATTTATCCTAATGGATATGCATGGTGTTTCCCATGTCATAAACCAATAAAATCTAATGAAATGACAAGTAAGATGATTGTAACCTAATCTTGGACTTATTACATGCTAAGTAAAATATAGTGCTCATATTAACCTGAACCCTAAGTTGTAATCATATAACCTTAACATATACATCCTTAATTCATTTCATGATACATTAATGACATTAGGTACCATAATCAATTAACATACTTTTATACACATAAATGATATATATATAATCATCTAATCACATATTAATCAAGTAATCAATATGAAATGCATGGTATGTTACCTTGTTATCTAATACACACATGATTAGTCACTTAATGTGAATCAATTCGTAATATGCCTCACCTTGATCATTAAAATAGATGGAATGTCTTCAATATGAATATGAAGTGATTCGACTCACATAAATGTGCAAATCAATAATATAAATAAATCTGAGAAAATGATTAATGATGACATTAATGTGAGAAATAAAGATAATGTGGTAATGAGATAATGTTTAATATAAATATATGTAATTTATGTGACATAATTTGGATTGAATGAAGACTTAAAGACAAATTGAATATTTCATGCAAAATAATTATTTATAACTTAATGTAGTGACAGTACAAGGGTAATGAAGTCAAAGTTTAAAATATTAAGGATAATGATCAAGTATAATGAGGCAATTGAGTAACCCATAATTTTGGTAAAATTCTTAGTAAGATAAATGAGAAATATATATATATATATATATATATAAATATATATATATGATGTTTCATGGATGATAATAAATATAACTTCCTTGGTAATAAAGTGATTATGACATGCAATAATTAAAAAAATGGCAATAATGTGATATCATAATGAATATAATGTTAATGAGCCAAAAATGTAAATAATGTTAAATCTCCTAAAAAGAATATCTAAATAATGGAATCTATGTGATCCTTGAGAACCTGACCTATGTCAAGATGCTTGTGGAGTATACATTGATGATTTGTTTGGTGGAAGTTAAGGTTGGAGAAATAACCTGAAGTTTTGTGATGAGATGCTGCACACTCACCCTTCCCTTCTTGCTTGTGATTTCGGGGAAAAAATCCTCTTTAACGGGTGGAGTGTTGTAACATACCGAATTTTGAAATTTTGTATTTTGATTCTCTTTCCCATCTTTTCCTTTCATTTCTATCCTTATTGGCCTTTCTATTTAATTAGTGGAATTTATAGTGGTTTAGTGAACTTGTATTCACTAATTGTACCGATATAAAGGTTTATGCACAAATACCTCAGTGAAAGCTTAATTACCATAATTAAGTGCTCTAAATCTTAATATAACTTTTTGATATGATTTGAAAACATAAAATGAGCTTAAATTTCAAATTTGGTTTGATTTGGATGTTGTTTGTGCATGTTATGCAATTTTAGGTACATTCTAGATTGTTAGGCAATTTACCCAATTGGGAGGTTTTCTTTGCAAATTATCACCTGAATTTTAATCCTTAGATATTATCTTACCATTCTATATATTTTTAACCATGGGGCACCTAGTTGCACCTTGGTTTGAATGTATTTCTCTCCAAGGGCATTATAGGGATTACCCTCTTTATAAATGTGCTTATCTTTAAAAGCTATCAACCCATGGGGTTATTTCTTTGTTTGAAGGACGGTGGGGATGGCTTAGAAGGCTCTAGGGGCTTTTAGGACCGACCTTTGATATACAAGAAGTGTCTATGAGTTGTCCTCTTGTATGGCCATGAAGACCTAGCCTAAGGACACATGGAAATTCCATAGACACCTCATACTTGCCAACTTCTTTATAAAGCCATGCCTACCCCTTCCCACCTCCCAATACAAGAAGAAATCCTCTCCTTAACTTTCCCACAGGTTAGAGCATCGTTCCTTATATGTTTGGCCACGAATTTTCTGTCCTAAGGTAAAAGAGGGTGCCTACCTTGGTGAAGAAGGCTCCTAGGTTTCCAAATTTCTCTATTTAGGACTTCTTAAGCTCCTCCTTGGTGATTTTGACCAAAACTAGTAAGAATTCGCCTTTCCTTCCCTGTTTTCTTGCTTTTAGTATTCCTCCCACCTTCTTCCAGGTTGGAACGATGACCTTCTATTGTAAAACTCCATCTAGAACCCTAAAACATCTCATCTCCATTCTCTTTTGCTAGGGTTTGCAACTCTAAAGTGGAGAATGTAATCTTTTCTCAAGAAAGGAGCTTGGCTTGGAACAACCAAACCTTCAAATCTCAGGATCCTTTCCATTTGGACCATCTTACCTTCCTAGAGGCAAGTTTTATTAACCCCATTCTCATATATTGCATAGTACATGCTTAAAACTCATGCTTCTATGTTTAAAATCGATGATTTCCATCTCTTTTTAACATGTTCTTCTAGGGTTTTAGTTTCTTGCTGTTTTACCTTCTCTATAAGCTCTAGTTTGGTTACCTATGAAACTTCAAACCTGATCTTGGGTCGAATGGTGTTTTCTCCCTCTCCCTCTCTCTTCAATTATCTCGATCAATTTGATGATGTGGCAATTTCCTATTGGTCAGTACTAAAAAATTCATATCTTCTAATCCGCTTATCCAAATTTGACAAATAAATATGTTTTAGAATTTAAAAATTAATCTCTATCTAATAAAAATATTTTCAAGGTCTGATTTCATGTTTTGATGAAGGGTCATTTTTTTAAAATGAATTTAATGCATGAAATCCATAAAAATTACATCTTAATTATCATAACTCCAAAATTAACATAAAAATATGTTTTCTTTATCACGAGAACATAATAAGTTCATTGATGATATTTTTCAAAATATAAATCTGAGTTTTGCTAAAAAGTTTTGAAATTAGGTTTTCTATGCATTAATGTGCACTATGTACTCTTATACATGTTAATACATTAAAAATAGGCAAAGTGGAACTTGGACTCAATTAAACTGGTGAAAGTTAGTAATTGATATCAGCAAGAGATGTATGTGCATTCACACCTTAAGTTGGGAATAATTGCACCTTAAGCTATTTTTCTATAACAAGGCTTTATTAAACCCTATTTCATATACTCTTGAATCTTTTGCTATACTTGCCTCATAAATCAGTTTTGGAACATTATTATTGGATCTTGGTACCCCACTTCCATGCTTATTGATTCATATAATTATTCTTGACATGACTACTTTTTCTAGCATGTGGATTTATGTTCTATTTAAAATAAAGTAGCGGTACTTATGTACAACCACCCATAGAGGGCATGTAAATAATCGCCATGGGGAATGTCTTATTCACCCCATAATATTGTAGGTGACTGGGAATGTCTTATTCTCCCCTCACCTAAGGTTAGAGGTCTGGTAGGTGCCTCAACCCTACTTAGTTAGGTAGATATAATTATCTTACATGCAAATCCTTTTTAATATAATTGTTAATGGCAAGTTTCTTTTGAATATAGCCACATACTCTTGTTATCTTCATCTTATGACAAACCCTAGCATGTTGTTATTTTCTTTACTTATCTTGTTATCCTAGACTAGTTTTGTGACACATACCTTGTTTTCTTTTCCCTTTTGTTGGGTGCTTTCCCAACCACCCAGGTTAGGACAAGATGTTGAGTTGAATCAGGAGAACATGGTTTTGGGCATGGATCTAGCACTTGGAGATGTTGTTCTGGAGACAAGATTTGAAGTAGTTTAGACTTCCCTCTATCCAGATCCTTTTTGTTGTATCTCTTTGTAAACCCTAATGGGATATTTTGATGTACTTGTGTAAACTTTTATGAAAGTTGAATATGGTCAGTTATTTTTATTCTGTTGCTACCCTTTGGTCTTTTGCATACCATTATAATAAATTTGGAAAATGTATACCCATTCCATCATACCTCTGAGAGTATTTGGAATGGATGTTAATTCTTCAAATTTTTATTTTAGTAAAGGGGTGATTTTACTCCTTTACACGATTTCTTCCTGAAAGCTTGTTCTCCTATCGGCTCATTTGAGATACTATCAACCTCCTTATTCATCGACAAAGTCAACAGCCAATTTTTTTCATAAGGAGGGTGTCGGCTCAGGGGCAAAATATTTTGGGAATAGAATGGACTGACTTAGCCCATCTTAGCACTCTTCTATAGTGATGAGTAGCCATCTGATTCTCAATTTTATGATTCTCTACTACATGGAGTATAGTTCTTTACTAAGGGAGGCCTTAGTCTTTCAAATCTCAAGAATAAGGAGATACCAGTCTTGTTAATACGGAGCCAAATGCTTTGAGATTTTTTCATTGAGTCTCGTATCTCATGTAGAATTAAGCCATCAAAATGAGGATGATCAATTTTCCTATTTCTTTTGTTCCAAATCCAATCAAGTAGGTGAGTGACTATGAACTCACTATAGTAGTATATCTATCTATAGTAGCAAAGTCCCTAGTAAGAGTTTAGTGAACTTTGCATTTTTTATAGTCAAGGAAAGTGGGGAAGTAAATCAAAGATCAAAAAAGGGGTTTCGGTCAACCTATAGGGAGAGGTGAAAAGTGACTCGACTAAAAGGAGAGGAATGAAATTGATCGAGTGAGGCAAGAGGAACGAATGCTAGACTCAGACACTTCCTTATTTCTTTTTAACTTTCAACTTAGAGTGAAATTACACCCCTACTGATTGACTTCTTGGCTTCCTGAAGTTCATGCTTAATCTTATCTTGCCTTGTTGAATCTATCTTTGATGTGGTAATCTAGAGCATCATGTCAAAAATCAAATAAGATGCAAGTATAACTAAACTTGATTCCGTGAACATCGGAGCTAGAACAATAGATCTTGCAAATGAGAAGTGGATCCATATTGCTTTTTTGCAGGGGGACTAATTTCATTTCGTTGTTGTGTTCTAAGAGAATTCTTCTTCCTCATAGGTTACATTTGATGACTACAACTTTAATGAATACCTTCTCTTAGGCAACTTAGGAAGTGATGAACTCTTTTTTGGGTCCACACCAACCAACTCTAAGTCATGTCTGGGTAATTCCTCTTATGATTTTTTGAACTATCAAGAGGTATAAGTTACTACTTTACCAAGATGCATCAAAACAAAACCCAAGCTAGTACTAGGGGAATATGTAAAACTTCAAAGCCACCACTGCAACTAGGAAGGGTGTGAACAAGTTATGTAGTCAGTCTTTCCTTAGCTCTAGGAAACTATCTTCACACTTGTGTGTCCATAAGAACTTAAAGTCCTTCTTTGTCAGATTAGCCAATGGAAGGGATATAGTAGAGAAGTTCCCTAATAAACCTTTTATGTATCCATCCATTACTACAAAACTCATGTTCTCTATCACTGTCATGGGTTTGTACCTATTCATCATGGATTCATCCTTCACATGATGCAAAAATGCATGTTCTTTAGAAATCATATGTCCTAAGAATGTAACTTTTCCAACAAGAAATCACATTTGGAGAATTTGGCATAGAGTTTGTTTGTCTGTCAGAATTTGAAGCACCATTCGTAAGTGTTCCTTGTATTTATGAAAAAACTAGAATATCATCTACAAATATAATCACAAATTGATCTAGAAATTGACATATTAAATCATAACAGTGGGTTCATTAGGTCCGTGAACGAAGTAGGGGCATTCGTTATCCCAAAAGGTATAATACAAAATTAGTAGTGTTTGTATCTTGATCCAAAAGAAGTAAAGGAATATCTTGTTAAAATGCCCTCAATAGGTGATATCTAGATCTCAAGTCAATCTTTGAGAAAATACATGCATATTGAAGTTGGTCAAATAAGTCATCAGTATGAGGAGAAGGACTTTTATTGTTTCCATTATCCTTTTTCAAAAACCTATAATCAATAAAGAGTCATACGGATATGTCCTTCTTTACAAAGAGTATGGGATCTCCCAAGGAGACATTCTAGGTTGCATAAAACCTTTATACAGATGTTATTGCAACTGATGCTTCAAATCTAGCAGCTTTGTAGGGGTCATTCAAAGATGTGTAGGGAATCCTGGGAGATCAATAATGAAATCAACTTTTATGTGGAGGGAATCTTGGGAGATCCTTAGATAAAAAATAAAAAAATTGATTACTACCTCTATCTCCTCAATATTTGTAACAAAAGAGTCAATCTTAGATACATTAGCTACAAAAGACCAAAACCATTCATTAATGTTTGAGTGCCTTCAAAGCTGAAAGCAATTCTCAAAAGTCTTTTTGTGTTACGCATGATTGAAATCAAATTTGAAATTGTCCCTATCAAAAATTTCTTTTCTTTATAGAGTAAACAAGAATTATTTTGATCCAACCAGTCCATACCCCATATTAATTCAAGCTCAATCACATCAAGAACTACAAGATTATCCCTAAAACTCTCACTTTCCACCATTATAAGCACATCATGCACATATCCACTATAGTTGGTGTGGGCATTAAAAGGTGGTATATCACTAAATCATAAGCTAGAGGTTTTGCCTTTAGATATAACTCGGTGGCAAAACTTTTAGAGATTAAAGATTGACTAGATCCAACATCATTGATGTCTCCAAAGAAAGGGATTGGTTGAGAGGTTGGGTATCAGGGATTCATGCACTGATTGATGATGAGAAGGCATCTATTTCATGTACGAAAGGGAGAAATTACAATTGGAATTAAGTATGAATTTCACTAGTTGATTGGTTGATGAATTATCTTTTCCTCTGGCTCTTTTCTACAGACTAGAAACTTTGTCTCTAATACCATAAAATGTAAAGCATGGGACTGTAAAAACCCTGACCCACATTTTGGGATAACCATATTTGTTTTTCTTAATCATGCTTCTTGGTACCTTGCTCTAATCATCTGAGATGTAATTTGGGCATGTTGGAAGCTTGAAGTTTCTTGCTTGAGCTTCTTTGGTTGATACTTGTGTTTTATGGTGAGGTTTGGGTGAAAATTGCAAATTCACCCCGAGTTATTGTTGATATGCAAGTTTTCCACCTCCTGAGTGTTCCTTCTCTCTCTTGGCATCATCTTGAGGGGGAGAGAGAGAGATGAGCACCTTGTTTGGATCTTGGTTGTGTGGTGACATCCTTGGTGATGTTTTGGACACATGTGTGAGGTGTGCCTTACACCTAGATGTGTTATCCCAGGCTAGAGATCCCTATAGAGGTTCCCTATCGGTTTGTGGGTGTATAGAGTTGCACCCTATCAGTTTGAGGGTGTGTACAGCTGCACCCTATCGGTTTGTGGGTGTATAGGTTGCACCCTATTGGTTTGTAGATGTGTGGCATGACCAAGGTAGGAGACCAAGTAGGTGAGACCTTTCCTAGACCTTATCACCATGTCTTTCACGATGTTTTACATGTGGCTCTTTCTCGTAGAAAAGTGGCACATAAGCTTCTTAGGTGATGATACCTCTTTCATGATCTCTCACTCATCTCGCTTGTATATACACTCCTTTCTCTCCATGCAAGAGGATCCTTTTTGCCATCTTTTCTTTCCCTCTTCCTTGGTAAATGACCTTAAGAAGTTTAAGGAGCTAGACGATCTCTCTTGGAGCTAGGTGGATGAGTTCCAAGTTGTGGTGTTCTTTTCTCATCCTTCATCTTCTACCTTGGTAAGCTATGTTCTTAGTTCTCTTTTATTTTTTCTTCTTCTTTTCAGCCATTAACCTCAGATACCTTCTTTCTATCTTGAACCATCTTAACCGTGGTATCATTTTCTTCCTTAGAGGTGTGGTGGTGACCTAGTTTGGTGGATCATCATCTACCTTCAGCTCGTGAGCTTGGAGCTTGACCTTGGAGCTTGGATCTTGGTGGTGATCATTGAGGCAGGTTATATAACTCTTAACCACCTTTGTTATTTTCACTCATCATATGATTATGTTGTTCTGCATCTTGAGATTGTTCACCTCTTGTATGCTAATAGTTTTTAATGGTCCTAGAACTATTTTGATGATGGAATCTCATTGGTTTGCTCTTCATGTCTTGCACCTTCTTATTGTGTATTGTAGATGGACTAGTGGTCGATCTTTCTAAGGTTCAAGATAATAAGTCCACACATTCATGCATCATGTTGAGGGCAGCTCATCATGTCTTGTGAAGTATCAAACCAACACCCTTTGTGGCAAGTCATCATGACTTGGAGATGCCTAGGTTGTCATGACTTAGGTAGGCTCAGATTGACATGTGTTGAGAAGGTTAGCTCTTTTCATCTTATAGTGGTTGCTAACCGATATGGTTAATGGATATTAAAAGATAGTTGTCATTATCTAGCACCACCTAAAATTATATGGGATGGTTAACTGTTATCCATGGTGGGTGTTAGTCATCATGCTCTTGAAGTACCCTAAGTAGATAAGGTGTTGCTCAACCGTTGAGCCCTTGGAGGTGATAGCATGTCATGGCTATGGGTTTACATGCAGGATTTGGTCTACTAACAATGATGCCCTAGTTGATGGGAGGCCAACACACCTTGTAGTGATGCTTCCCGACACATCTCAACTTGTGACGCCCAGCAGAACCCTAACCCTAATAGTGTCTTACCTTTTGTAAGGCTGCTAAGTTGCTTAATGAGTTGAATAAGATTAATTATCCTAATTTAATTCTTATAACCCTAATATAACATTTTATATGCTTTTAAATCAAAAGATAATCTTAAGTTTCAAATTTGGTCCAATTTGGACATTGTTTGAGCAAGTTATGCAATTTAATGCACATTTTGGAATTTTCTACAATTTACCGAAGTGAGAGGTTTTCTTTGCAATTTATCACTCAAATTATGTTCCATGGATATTCTCTCATCATTCTTGAGCTTTTTTAGCCATGGTGTGCCTATTTAAACCTTGGTTTGAAGGTGTTTTCCTCAAGGGTATTTTAGGGTTTACCCCTTCATGGATGAGCTACCTTTAGTAGCTATCAACTAATGAATTATATGTTTTGCTTGACATTCAAGAAATGAGGGATACACATGTCTCTATGAATTTTAGGGGATATTCTAGTGTGTGTTTGTATATTCTTAATAGTTTAAGGCCATGGACACTTGGAAAGATACTATAACTTCAACTTTTTCTTTTTCTTTATCTTAAAGTTTCATATACTTATCCCTAAGCACCAAAACGAGGCATTTTCTCTCCACCACTTCCCTCCTTATATGAACCTCGTCCTCCCTCTTTTCTTCTACAAATTTCCTATCCAGGGAAAAAGAAAGAGGGGATCTTCTTGGGAAAAGAATCTATGGTTGCAATTAACTTCATTTTAGGGTTTGAAAAGCTTCCTTCTAGTGATCTTGACCTAAAAGAGTAATAATCCCCTTATTTCCTCCATTTATTTCTTTTTTATCATTCCACCTACCTTTCTCCAGGTCGGAACCTTATTGTTCCAAGGTAGAAATTGCTCTAAAGCTCTAAAACCCTACCTTTCTTGCTCCTTATGCTTAGGGTTTGCTCATTTGATGAAGAAAGGTGCTAGATGGACGAGTGCACAACTTATGCTTGGATTTCCTATCCTACCTGCTCATTTTTTCTTCTTTTTGGGAGTTTATCTTTTAATTAGAGGCAAGTTTTATAACTTGATCCATGTTTATTGCTTACCATAAGCTTTCTAGGTCATGTTATTGCTTGAAAATGCGGATCCATGCACTAAAAAGTTATGCTTGACTTGGATTTTGATTTTTATAATGTTCCCTATTCTGATTTCTGTTCAAGATGAACATGTGATTATGTGTACATTATTCCTAAGGTATAATATGACTTGGATCAGGTTGTTTTGACAACCTATGGTGCTAAGAACCTATCAACCAATGGTCAATTTTTGGGTTTTATGTTGATTTCTTCTATAAAAACATGACCCGATGATGGTACCATTACAACAACTCTATGGTGTTGTCTTCATGACAACTGATGGTCAGGATCAAAGGTGTCAAGTGATGGTGACAACCTATGGTCACCCCCTTAGGTCAGGTTTTGTATCAATTAGAAGTTTAATGATCAACCATTAAGTACCCTACTGATGTTATCAATTAATGATGACATTAGATTAATATTTGATGTTGATTAATGAATATCATCCTGATCTAACAATCTATGGTGACTTAATGGTCACTATTTATGGTATATCAGGTCTCCAAAACCTATGGTGAGTTAATCATATAGTTGTAGCATCAATTAAACCTTAGACCAATGGTTTCTTGGGTCACTTGATGCAATGGTCGGACCTATACTGTAATTGACAGTTTTAACATATGAACTTGACCCAAATGTCAAGATCTAATATTTCTTCCTCCAATAAAGTGGAATCATGGCAAATGTAATATGTTTGTCTTAATAATTTGATTTATATGGTTTCCTTTATATGATCAACTTAAGGAGCTTACTTGTTGACAATGGATGGCTTGTTTTAAATGAACAGTCGATTGTGGGTTTTACCCTACTCTCGACAAAACCCTTATTGTTGTTAACCAAAGGATTTTTATTGTTAAATGGTGAATTTTATAGATCACAACTCAATAACATCATATATGATTCATTCAAGGTGTTTACTTATGTAAACAACCAATGGTCTTACCTTTTAAACATCCAATGGTTCTGGGTGACATTATGGTATGGTGATATGGGTTGAATGATGATGGAAAAAATGGAGGGTTACCCTTAATAAGGTAGTCTTACCTATTCACTCATATTAATAGAAGGGCATGATAACCATATTATGTTGATATGTAACCCTAATGAGGTATATCTTGTTATACCTATCTTTAATATAACTAAATGATGGTAATTGTGTATGAATAGTCCTTAAATGATTTATACAATCATGGAGTGCTCTCTTATTGTTGTTGAAACCCTAGTATCCTATAACCCAATGGTTACACCTTGATTTATTTGTGGGTTCATACTTGAGAATAGAATGGAATGTGATGGTGATGCTTCACCTTATGCATCCATGATCCAATGGGGATGTTGTGAGTTAGGGTTTGGGTATGAGTGTTGATTAGTAACATTAATATAATTTATCTTGTTGAGCCTAACTCTAATGCAAATAGATAAAGATGAGTATTCATGTTTAACCTACTTATATGATGGCATGATGGTAAAATAACCTCCTTAATATGATCATAACCTTAATGTCTTAATTAGTGGCTATCATAGCCACATGGTCGATACTTTCTTATGCTAAACATGTGCATTATGAATATGATGAGGGTTAATCATAACTAGATTCTTTGCATGTTGATGCAATAAAGGAATGTTCTTAATGTTAATATAACCTTGCTATGACTGTTTATGAATATGCCCTATCTCATTAATGCAATGTTGTGTTGATTTGGTGTATTATTTGTAAGTGATGTTGTTGAGCCTTGTTATAAGGCATGGAAAGATAATGATGATCTTGTAGGGAATAGTATGATGGTCTTAATGACCTTTAGCCATGGTTGAGCCCTGAATGAGGTGTAATCCTCTTGTGTTAATAAGGGTTAATACCTTGTGATATTGTGAAAAGTATTTATATCCTGTGATAGTATGATGGTCTTAGTGACCTTTTGGAATGGTTGAAGGTGTAATCCTCTTGTGTTGATAAGAGTTGATACCCTGTGATATTATGAAAAGGATTTATATCTTGTGATAGTATTATGACTTGTGTGGTCTCATGAATGGCAAGTTAATAGTACCATGCTATGATGAGATGAGAAATTATGTTCCACATATTTTATATCTTTTAAAACTTGTGATATTTAAATGCTTGCTAGAAGTGAATTAGGGTTTATAGGTCCACTTGTTTGATGTAGCCTTAATTCACCCAATCGGCATAACTAAACAAATGCAACTCTAATCATGTAGTTCCCTATGCCGTAGAGCCATCTTCAGTGTGAGAACTTATTATATGGTGAAATGAGTATTCCTAATGGAAACTCAGAGCACATATTGTTGAGTATGTGGGGGTGGTAGGTTCAGGATATATCATTGTCATCCACAATGCAGGTTGTGGACGATGGCTATGGTTATGCCTCATACATCTGATGTAATTGAGGACAACTGTGGTTGTACCTCAGATTAGAGGGTTTTGTATACCATAGTTTCTAGTGTCGTGACTTGTACCATGGGTAGACTAGTGGTTAGCAGTTTGACTATATGTTGTTGTGGTGGCAGCTTTGACTGATATGTCCCTGCCTTTTTACTCGTATTGACCGAGGGGAAGAGATCTTAGGATACCAGCAGTCCTAGATCTTGTATAGAACTGAATACCTCATCGTAGGGGTCGGTTGGACTTTGGATGGTAGGATTCAAATTCCCCAGGGCATAATAAAAGATGTCAGACAAGCGTGTAGCATATCTATTTAGGGTTATACACAATGTTTCATATTGGATGATAACCCTTATTTTCTTTCTTTTCTTTGAGATCATGTTTAGTACAATAAGAGATAATAGATAAGCTTATGTTGTAGTTATGCTCATGTTGTAAAAATCCTTATCTTTTCAAATATGCAGACACTGATGGTTAAGATGATGTTTCTAGCTAGGTTTAATATTGCTAGCCATCTCTATGTAATTAGAAAAGCTTAAACTAATAATCATGCCTATGTAGTTCATTGTGTTATGATGTTAGTTCTACTTATGATATAGATCTATTCCCTTTATTTGAGATGCCAATATTGATAGCAATGTTAAGTTACTAGACATATTCATGTTGTCAAGGATGCTTATACTACTAGATTGCTTGTGTTGCTAGCAAGGAATATGATGATAGTTAGATTAATGATAATGATTGTTATTAGATGCAATTTTATGATATTTGAGTAGATATCTATCTAAAGAAATGGATTTATTTGCTATCTATATATGCATTGATGATCATACTTGTTGCTAAGGTTAACTGCTTAATCTGTTTAGCATACTTGAACTATTCAATTGATTATTAAATACTCCAACTGCTTAGTTATCTACTATTTAAAATGTTGTAATCAATAAGCATTGTTGGAGGTTATATCTCTTGCTGGGACATGGGTCTCACCACATTTTTTTAGGTAATTGGAAGTGATGAAAACAAACATGTGGTAGCAAATAGGGGCTATAGTAATGAATCCTTAAGAAAGTTGATTAGATGTCTAGTGTGTCCTAGAGTCATCCTTGTACTCTAAGGTCTGGGCATGAAAAGTTTGTATATTGTGTTTCAAACGAATCAGAATTTTGTTAGCATGTTAATGCTTGTTTGTGTGGCATATACAAATATTGTTATCATGTGTATATATGTTGTGGCTAAGGTGATAGAACAATTTGTATCAAATTCTTTGCATAGTATGGATAAAAGAAAGATGTTGGGATCTTATGCAAATGTTTCTGAGTAGCTGCTGACGTTGAAATCAGTTTTAATTTACCCATATTTTTGGGTATGCGATTAATTAGTGATTGATTGTGCTTTATGTTTTGAGTAATCTGTTTTAGTGTAATGGGTTCTCACAAGTTGGTATCAGAGCTTTAGGTTCACTGAGTCTATAGGGACACTAGGACTTAGGACTAAGATGATGTCAAAATTAGGAATAGGACATAAAAATATGGTGCACACTACCTAATATCAGTATTTGAGTGCCCTGACCAGGTATTCAATTATTGAAGAAAGGTAAGTATGGAACTCTTAGATTGTTATCTTTCTGATTAATCTGATCAAGTAGTCATTTTGAGAAAATCTAAAGAGCATAATGAATAAGAAATCATGGTATGAATATCCCAATCCTACCTTTAAGAAGATGAGAATTACATCATAATCTATCAAAACTTGAATGTTTGGTAACTATAACAGAAAGATATAACACCATGAAATCCAAATCCAAATACAAATTAGAAAAAGAGGAGTTCTTGAAGATGTGATTAAAGAAGATAATAAAATAAAAGACAGATAAGTTTATACTTATAAAGTGAATCAAGGTATGAAATCCACATAAGATGGAAAGAACTCCTATAACAAGTACAAAATGAAAAGATAAATGGGAAAAATGACAAAGGAATAAGGTGTGACCTGAGTTAATCTCATACCAACCTATGTGTGTAAGAAAGTGTTAATGTAAAATCAGCATAGCATGTGAAAGAAATTAAGGCAGATGATCCTTATTTAATGAAGAAAATGTGGAATATGATGATTTACCTATTGATAAGTGGTTGAAAAACATAATAAAATAAGAGAACATACCCAAGTGTGATAAATAGTCATCAAGGAAGGAGTAATGAGATATGTTAATCATGATGATTCTTATGACAATGACAAGGAATCCAAAATGAAAAGGGTAAAATGATACATAAGTTGTAACTCGCATAATGAAAATAGAAGTGATTATCTTTTTGCTAGTGACCCTTGAAAAATATTGCTATGGTATGGGAAGTGTGTTTCCCTTTGTGTCTTTCATTTCTAGGGCATAACTTTCAAGTGGATTATTGCCACTTGGTATGTATGGATTCACTGCAAACATGAGGGTGTATAGCTTATTATAGCATAAGGTTGCTTGGACTATGGTTCTAAGATCATAAATTTTGTGATGAGTTTGATTTTGAGCCTTCCAATAATTAAGAAGACTCCTCTTATATTTCTTGATATTTGTTATGTTTGTAAAAGTGGATGAGATAATGATGTGAGTTCCTTATAGCACATGAGGTGGATACCAAGGTAATGAATTCTAGTATACAAGATGTATCAATAGAATGAGAAATATGTGAAGGTTTGAGGTGTTTATTAAATGAACATTCCAAGTATACCTCTCCCATAGAGAGAGAGAGAGAGTTGATGATGACCCTATAAATGTTGTTTGGAAGGAAAAACAAAAGTGACTCAATAATGTTGTGTATGGTCTAGTGATAGCTGGACATGACCACTATCAAGGATAGATGGTTTGTTGATACAATAGATATAATTTTAGGATGATTGATAAAATTTAAAGTTGAAAGTTACTATTAGATTTGTACAGGTGGCACAACAAGTTTCTATGTTCCATATTTGCAAATGTCTTCTTATGTGGGGGTTTTATGCTGACCCAAGAGGATATATGTATGAATGTTGTGACATCACCATGATATGCAAGTAACCATGTGAAGGTAATAGGATGAGGTGAAAAGGAAGTACCCATCTTTTTTTACCTTGGATTTCGGGGGCAAAATCCTTGTTAAGGGTTTATAGTTGTAAGGCACCTAAACTTGCTTAATGAGTTGAATAAGCTTAATTATCATACTTAAATTCTTATAACCCTAATATAACCTTTTTATATGATTTGTAATAATAATATAAGCTTAAGTTTCAAATTTGGTCCAATTTGGACACTGTTTGAGCAAGTTATGCAATTTTATGCACATTTTTAACTTTTCTGCAATTTACCCAATTGAGAGGCTTTCTTTGCAATGTATCACTTTCTTTGTGTTCCTTGGATATTCTCCCATCATTATTGAGCTTGTTGAGCCACGGGGTGCCTATTTAAACCTTGGTTTGAAGGTGTTTTCCTCAAGGGTATTTTAGGGTTTACCACTTCATGGATGAGCTACCTTTAGTAGCTATCAACTAATAAATTATTTGTTTTTCTTGGAAATTCAAGAAACCAGGGATAAGCATGTCTCTATGGATCGTGGAGGATCTTATTGTGTGTGTTCTTGTATATTCTTAATAGTTTAAGGCCATGGGCACTTGGAAAGATACTAGAACTTCAACTTTTTCTTTTTCTTTATCTTAAAGTTTCATATTCTTATCCCTAAGCACCAAAGTGAGCCATTTACTATCCACCACTTCCCTCCTTATATGAACCTCGTCTTCCCTCTTTTCTTCTGCAAATTTCATGTCCAAGGAAGAAGAAAGAGGGGATCTTCTTGGAAAGAGAATCTAGGGTTGCATTTGACTTCCTTTTAGGGTTTGAAACGCTTCCTTCCAGTGATCTTGACCTAAAAGAGTAAGAATCCCCTTATTTAATCCATTTATTTCTTTTTTATCCTTCCCCGTACCTTTCCCCAAGTCGTAACCTTTTTGTTACATGGTATAAATTGATCTAAAGCTCTAAAACCCTACCTTTCTTGCTCCTTATGCTTAGGGTTTGCTCATTTGATGAAGAAAGGTGCTAGATGGATTAGTTCACAGCTTATGCTTAGATTTCCTACCTTACCAGCTCATGATTTCTTCTATTTTGGAGTTTATATTCTAATTAGAGGCAAGTTTTATAACTTGCTCCACATTTATTGCTTACCATAAGCTTTCTAGGTCATGTTCTTGCTTGAAAATGACAATCCATGCACTAAAATGCTATGCATGACTTGGATTTTGATTTTTATAATGTTCCCTATTCTGATTTCAGTTATAGATAAACCTGTGATCATGTGTACATTATTCCTAAGGTATAATATGACTTGGATCAGGTTTGTTTGACAGCCTATGGTTCTAAGCACCTATCAACCAATGGTCAGTTTTATGGTTTTAAGCTGATTTCTTCTATAAACACATGACCCGATGATGGTACCATTGCAACAACTCTATGGTGTTGTCTTCATGACAACTGATATTTGGGATCAAAGGTGTCAAATTATAGTGACAACCTATGGTCACCCCCTTAGGTTAGGTTTTGGATCAATTAGAAGTTTAATGATCAACCATTAAGTACCCTACTGATATTATCAATTAATGATGACATTAGCTTAATATTTGATGTTGATTAATGAATACAGTGTTGATCTAACAACCTAGGGTGACTTAATGGTCACTAATGATGGTGTATCAGGTCTCTAAAACCTATGGTGGGGAAATCTTATAGTTGTTGCATCAATTACACCTTAGACCAATGGTTTCCTGGGTCACTTGATGCAATGGTTGGACCTATACTATAATTGATGGTTTTAACATATGAACTTGACCCAATGGTCAAGATCTAATGTTTGTTCCTCCAATAAAGTGGAATTATGGTTAATGTAATATGTTGGTCCTAATAATGTGATTTATATGGTTTTCTTTATATGATCAACTTAAGGAGCTTACTTGTTGACAATGGATGGCTTGTTTTAAATGAACGGTCGATTGTGGGTTTTACCCTACTCTCAACAGAACCCTTATTGTTGTTAACCAAAGAATGTGTAGGGTTAAATGGTGAAATTTATAGATCACAACTCAATAACATCATACATGATTCATTCAAGGTGTTTACTTATGTAAACAACCAATGGTCTTACCTTTTAAACATCCAATGGTTCTGGGTGACATTATAGTATGGTGATATGGGTTGAATGATGATGGATCAAATGGAGGGTTAACTTTAATAAGGTTGTCTTACCTATTCATTCATATGAATAGAAGGGATTATAACAATATTGTGTTGATATGTAACCCTAATTAGGTATATCTTGTTATACCTAGCTTTAATATAACTAAATGATGGTAATTGGGTATGAATAGTCCTTGAAAGATTAATACAAACATGGAGTACTCTCTTATTGTTGTTAAAACCCTAGTATGCTATAATCTGATGATTACACCTTTATTTATGTGTGGATCCATACTTGAGAATAGTATGGAATGTGATGGTGATTCTTCACCTTATGCATCCATGATCCAATGGGGATGTCGTGAGTTAGGGTTTGGGTATGAGTGTTGATTAGTAACATTAATATAATTTATCTTGTTGGGCCTAACTCTAATACAAATAGATAAATATGAGTATTCATGTTTAACATTCTTATATGATGGCATGATGGTGAAATAACCTACTTAATATGATCATAACCTTAATGCCTTAATTGGTGGTTATCATAGCCACATGATTGATACTTTCTTATGCTAAACATGATGTTGTTGAGCCTTGTTATAAGGCATGGAAAGATAATGATGATCTTGTAGGGAATAGTATGATGGCCTTAATGACCTTTGGGCATGGTTTATCCCTGAATGAGGTGTAATCCTCTTGTGTTGATAAGGGTTGATACTCTATGGTATTGTGAAATGGATTTATATCCTGTGATAGTATGATGGTCTTAATGACCTTTGGGCATGGTTGAGCCCTGAATGAGGTGTAATCCTCTTATGTTGATAAGGGTTGATACCCTATGATATTGTGAAAAGGTTTTATATATTTGTGATATTATTATGACTAGTGTGGTCTCATGAATGGAAAATGAATAGTACCATGTGATGATGAGATGAGAAATTATGTTCCACACATTTTATATCTTTTAAAACTTGTGATATTTATATGCTTGCTAGAAGTAAATTAGGGTTTGTATGTCCACTTGTTTGATGTTGCCTTAATTCACCCAATTGGCATAACTAATCAAGTGCAACGCTAAACATGTAGTGCCCTATGTTGTAGAGCCATCTTCATTGTTAGAACTTGTTGGATGGTGAAACGAGTATTCCTAAGAGAAACTCAGAGCGCATATTGTTGAGTATGTGTGGGTGGTAGGTTGAGGATATATCCTTGTCATCCACAATGCAGGTTGTAGAGGATGGCTATGGTCATGCCTCATACATCTGATGTGATTGAGGACAACTGCGGTTGTAACTCAGATTAGATGGTTTTGTATACCCCTGTTTCTAGTGGCGTGACCTGTACCAAGGGAGGACTAGTGGTTAGCAGCTTGACTATATGTCGTTGTACATGGTTGCAGCTTTGACTGATATGTCACTGCCTTTTTACTTGTACTGACTAAGGGGATGAGATCTTAGGATGTCGGCACTCCTAAATCGTGTACGGAACCGAATAGCCCTTCCAAGGGTCGGTTGGACTTTGGATGGTACGATTCAAATTCCCCATGGTATAATAAAAGATGTTAGATAGCCATGTAGCATATCTATTTAAGGTTACACACAATGCTTCATATTGGATGAGAACTCTTGTTTGCTTTCTTTTCATTGAGATCATGTTTTGTATAATAAGAGATAATAGATATGCTTATGTTGTAGTTATTCTCGTGTTGTAAACATGCTTATGTTGTCAAATATACTACACTGATGGTTGAGATGATGTTGCTAGCTATGTTTAATATTGCTATCTATGCCTATGTAATTAGAAAAGCTTAAACTGCTAATCATGCCTACGTATTTCATTGTGTTATGATGTTAGTTCTACTTATGATATAGATTTGTTCCCTTTATTTGAGATGCCAATATTGATAGCCATGTTATGTTACTAGACATATTCATGATGTCGGGGATTCTTATGCTACTAGATTGCTTATGTTGTCAACAAGGAATATGATGATAATCAGATTAATGATAATGATTGTTATTAGATGCAATTTGATTATATTTGAGTAGATATCTATCCAAAGAAATGGATTTATTTGTTATCTATATATGCATTGATGATCATACTTGTTGCTAAGATTAATTTGTTAATCTATTTAGTATACTTGAACTATTCAATTGATTATTAAATACTCCAACTGCTTAGTTATCTACTATTTAAAATGTTGTAATAAATAAGCATTGTTGGAGGTTATATCTCTTATTGGGACATTGGCCTCACCCTTGTGGTTCGCCACATTTTTTTAGGTAATCGGAAGTGACGAAAACAAACATGTGGCACCAAAGAGGAGATATAGTAATGGATCTTTGAGAAAATTGATTAGATGTCTAGTGTGTCCTAGAGTCATCCCTATACTCTTAGGTTCGGGCATGAAAAGTTTGTATATTGTGTTTCAAATGAATCGGAATTTTGTTTGCATGTTAATGCTTGTTTGTGTGGCATATACAAATATTATTATCCTATCTATATATGTTGTGTCTAAGGTGATAGAACAATTTCTATCAAATTCTTGGCATAGTATGGATAAAAGAAAGATGTTAGGCTCTTATGCAAATGTTTCTGAGCAGGTGCTGAGGTTGAAATCGGTTTTAAATTTACCCATATTTTTGGGTATGTGATTAATTAGTGATCGATTGTGCTTTATGTTTTGAGTAATCTTGTTTAGTGTAACGGGTTCTCACACCTTTAGTGTTGTTTGACATACCTATGGTTTCTCATCAACCATTTGGTGATTATGATCATCACTCTTTAGGGTAGGGTTTCCCAATGTGGCTTGGGATTACCCGACACCCTTAGGTGGTGCTGGCCGATATGATGTGGGATTGTGTTGCTCGTCACACCTTATATGGTGATGATTGTCACACTCTCTAGAAGTGGTAAACTGATACCCTATTAGTGAGGTTATCTCTTGTGCCTTGCATAGTGGTAGTTGACATGTTGTGATGATGACAAGTTGACAGCTTATGGAAAGTGCTAACTGATATGTTACTTGTTATCCCCAACTGATTCCTTTTGATGGTGGCTATGTTATGTCATGTTGATGATAGGGTTACATGTTATGATGTGATACCCTATGGGATGATTATGTGAATAATAAGGAAGTGTTGTTTTCTATAATCTTCATCTCATGACATACCCTATAATGATTATGGAAGTAGCGATCTAAGGGTGGTTGTTGATCCAACCTTGTAAACCCTAATTGATTATATAGGAATCTTAACCCTAATGATGTGATGTGAATGGAATGCATCATATGAGATGGTAATCTTAATAATATATTGCTCTTCTAATTAAAAGTCTCAAACCATGCAGGTGATACCAATTGATAAAAATAGACATGTATGAGCTATGGTACTTATGATATATTTGAATGGTCCTTGTGAGGCATATATGTGATATTGGAATCATTGAAAGAGGAAGTAAAGGGGTCGTATGACCCAATGATGGATTATTGCCTTGTATGTGATGATGAATTCCTCACTGATGGGGGGTGTTACTCCATGTTATGTGATCCTTGTAATGAGAATTATGGTGAATGACAAGCATCAAGCGATAATGTGATGTGGTCACACCTCATACTAATATAACCTGGTGATGTGTTATCACCTTATTTATGTAGAATTTGATTAGAGGTTGTATATTGTAACTTTATTCATGCTAAAAGATGCTTAAATGATTTAACTAATCCAATGGAACCTAATCTTGTAGCTTGTCATGTTCCATAGATCCATTCAGTGTTAGTACTTGTTGAATGGTGAAACAAGTTTAACTTGGAGCACATATTTTTGAATATGTAGGGGTGAGGATGAATATCCCCTTACGTCCAAGAATATGTGACATAGGATTGGCTGTGGGCGATACTTGGAAGAGTATGGATTTGGAGCATAGGTCAGTGATATGTGACACAGGATTGGTTGTGGGCCATACCCTAAAAGAGTGTGGATATGGGTCGTAGCTCAATTTCACTAGCATCGTGACCAATATCAAGGCGGGCTAGGTTTGCACAGTTGGACTATATGTCGCTGGAAGCAGTTTGACTGGTGATGTCACTACATGTTTTCACTCGTGTACTGACCACCAGGTGATGAGGTCATGGATTCTTAATCTTCCACTAGACATGGTATGGCACTAATTTTGACTTAGCAATGGTCAGTTGGATTTGGGTGGTATCATTCAAATCCTCAGGGCATAATAAAATATGTAATCAGCAAAATAGTATATCTATACAGGATCAAATATGAAAACATTGGATGAGGCCTTGCTTGATCTTTATACAATATCGTTGATAGGAAATATACATGTTCTTCATATTCCTTTTAAATTGTTATGATGTTTCACAATTCAACAATAATTGCTCATCATGTTAATGATGAATACCTACTTCTTATAGTTATAACTATATTATTGCTTTATTTATCTTATCTATGGTAATAATAGAGTTGGTGTAGAGTTATATCTCTCGCTGAGATTTGGAATCTCACCCCGTGGGTTTCCCACACCCTTTTTAGGTATACGTGCACGAGAAGGTACAGAACGTGCAATAGAGGTTGAGGAGCAGCAAGAGAGATAGTAGCCAACATGTTGGAAGTGATGTTGGATGTCCTTTGTTGATAGAGTCCTAGAGTCATCCCTGTACACTTGGGTCCTTGGGGATGTTTTTTGGACATGCCTTCGATATGTGTTTGGCTTGTGTGCCCTTTTTGTATACCGCTGTGGTAGATGTATCCATATATGTTTCGGAACAGGTTTCCTAGTAATAGGGTGATGGCACACACAGTTAGTTCTTAGAGGCATGAAAGCACCTATATGTAAAGGTTCTTGTTGTTTGATAGGTTTATGAAAAAGTTTTTAATTTTTAGTATTTTTAGTAATCTGGTCACTTTATCTTCTTCTGCAGTTTTGTTTTGAGTAATCTCACTTTTGTTTGGCACATGGTGTCATAGGGACTGAGACGGGAGCCACTTAGAGATAAAACCATCCTATTCCAAATATGAAGGATAGGAGGAATTTCATTATTTCTTAAATGGTATATGTGTATCACGTAGCATGAAAGTTTATAAGAAACAAAAACAAAATTATTGCAAAGATACCAGGTGACTCATATACAATTATTCCTCACTATAAAGGGGGTATATCCAATTAAAAAGGTAATCATCATATAAATCTAGTGACCCATATGAAGAGGGAAACTTGACCATTCCAAGATAACTTAGGTACACACCATGTATATGACCTTCCAAAGTCATTACCCTCTAATGCACCTATGCCAAGGTGGAAGAGGAACATCACCCAAAAATAGGAAACAAATCCATGTATCAGTCAGAGTAAGTATGTTCATATAAACAACATTTAGTAGTATACTGGGTTACAAGTACAAAAAGGATGTTCCCATGAAAAAGGGACCATATAAAAGTAGGAAATTTCAACAAGAATCAAATCAAGAGCTTGAGGCACCATATTTAAGGAGAGAAATATTTGGGATAAAACAATCATCTTTCCAATGATAAACATTCATATTTTCAAAATAAACAATATCTTTTCAAGCATAAACAATGTAGACTATTTATACCTAAAATAGGGCCATAACATCATACTATCATGGCCTAAAAAGTAAGGGTGGGCATGCATGCCCTGGGCAAACTATGTGAGCCCTTTATAATTATGGTTGTACATAACTATCACTATTCTAAATACTCTAGTCCAATATTTATCTTGCACAAATATAGAAGAAAGACCAGCATTCCATTCATAATTTACATCAATATTAAAATATAGCAAAAGAGGTGAAAGTATCCATTTAAATGAAGTAAGTCAATGTCCACATGAGTTCATAATATTTTAATTCTGTAAATATGGATATTCAACTTTGGATTTCCAAAATGGGATATTGGTCAAGAAAAAGCATTAATATAAGAATCTAGATCACAATCATGATAATGTCCAAAATAAAATAGGTATTGCACATACATGGCCTTCACAAGTAATGCTTAACTTGGATGATATACTTGGTGCAAAAAGTTGAGTTTCATCCTAGGAACAAATTATCTATGTTAGTCAAACCAAAGAAAACATGTGTACACATTCCTATTATATATTTATATAGTTTCGATCACCTAAAGACATATTAGGGTTTTAAGAACTTATTATGTGAACATGTGACCCATTACACATATATAAGTGTCTAGGTGATAATGTATATATATGAATATCACATTTTTTTAGTAACTATATCATGGGTAGACTAGATTTCATATACACCTATTATTCTCATGTAAAGTTAGATATCAATATTTTAGATCAAGATTCCCATTTTCTAATTTAATATACATTCCTTCTCATTACTATAGGGAAATATGGAAACAAAGTAGGAAGTAGAAACAAAAATTTAACTACCATATTCCCCTTTATACATTAGATCGTGTCTAAAACTATGTAATGGGAAAGATGGTTATGAGGTAATACCTAATCCTGGACAAGTCCAACGACAATTCTATTATGGTAGCGTGCACCTTCTTCAATTTGCACCTGGATAATGTCTGTGTCAGCCTCTTGGTTGTTCACCGCGAATAATAGTTTCACTTTGTCCTATGAGTGGTAGGAAATGGCCTCCTCACCTCTGTAGTAGTCCACATGAACCACTGAGAAAAAATGTTGTTCTAGAAGAATAGACGAGAAGGAGTTGTCCCTTCTAATTGGTGTACTATCACCAACTTTCTCTCCCAAAATTGTTCTCCCTTCCTATCCCTCCCTTTGATTGGTGGGACTTTCTTAGATTCTCTCAGTTACCACAACCAGATAAAACAACAATTTTCAAAGCTAATTGATGTGATTGAGAATCCCCTAGTAACCCTCTATTTATAGGAGGGTTAGGGTTAGGGTTAGGGTCCGTAGTCTGAGTGTGAGTCAAAGGGGATATAATTTCAAAAATTTTAGCATTCTATGAATAGAGAAATGGTAGATTCAGGGGTGAATTGATTGGTTGCATGTGAGTTGACTAGTTCAACCCTTGAACTGGTCATTTGATCATGTTTCCCAATCACAATTGTATTGGCAATTAATGTCCAATTAATGCATAACATGACGTCAACACTAATCCTTGATCCAATCAAGTTGATCATTGAGCTGGTCATTTGAGACCTTTGAGCTCATCGGTTCACTAAGTGAGCCAGTCAGTTCATGCCATAGCTCAACCAATATTTAGTCAGTGCAGTTTCAATTATCCTGACACTCCAACTGATTAGTTCAACACCTGAACTGTTCAGTTTAGAGTCTAGTCAGTCAATTTTCAACCGTTTTTTTATTGAATAATTAAACACTTTAGTAATCAAGTTAAGCATCATTCATGACTAAACTCCTATTCCAAGTTATCCCATGTGTGTGACCCTATAGATTCCAAGTTACATTAGAAATGAATGTCCATAACTAATTTATAACTTCACAAGAAATGAGCAGTATCTAGCAACACATCATTGCTACCAAAGTAATTTGAAACGTTGGAGAACCACTTCAACCTACGATCTTTCAATGTTAGTATAGTTCCTTTGTCACTGATATCAAGATTGAACTTGAGGAATGAAATCTTCATCCTCTTCAACTTTCAATCCATGTTCCTTGAAATAGAGTAGATTGTCAAAGATATATGTAAGCTCAATATCACATATTGGCTCACATGGGAGGGACAAATCCCATCTACATCAGCCACAGTTATTCCCATGTGTCACGGTGCACCCGAGCATCACCTTTACTTAAACCCTTATTCCTAGTCATGGTGGATGATGTCAAAGTACACCGAACGAAATGTGATGAATACATTTATTTCAGGTCTTAGAACCACAATCACCACCATCACTATGAGAAATAATTATGACAACCATGTAATGGTTTTTGTGCATCACTCTCAAGATGTGTCTATCTGATACATTGTTATCTAACAAGTATCTAATTGTTTGGTTTCATATCACATATCATGACTGATGAGATCTTGTCATCAACCAACACACACTCTAGTCTTATGTATTACTATTGTTAATTTAGTTTGCACAGTAACATCTGAATAGGGACATAATAAGAATGTATATACTCTTGACATCCATATGATCTCATTATTCAGGTCCTCAGCCCGATGACATATGTTATTGAGTTATATTGTTCTATAGACATATATTATGTTACATAATTATTTCATAACTGAATAAACAGAATAAATTGGAAGGTTGCCTTTATTATTAATCAAATCATTTAAAATATATGCCATTTCAATCATCATATGATTGCATCTCTATGCATACATACTAACAAACTATCACTTGCACTTAGATCCAATCACCCATGAACCTAATTCCAAGTGATCTACCATGACCATCATGCTCCTACTATGATAGTTCTTTTGTCAAGGGGTCAGGTACATTGCTTTTAATTGGTATTCTATAAATCTTCACATCTCATTGTTTTATGATCTCTCGTATGAGATGGAACCTCATTTGCATGTCCTAGAATTTTGATGCAGTATGGGTTTATTAGCTTGTGCAATAGCTCCATTGCTGTCATAATTTAGCTCACTTATACGCTGACGCTTGGAGCCACCCCAAGTTCATAAATGAACTTCTTGATCCAAAAAGCCTCATTTTCTACATTGGATGCCACAATATACTTGGCCTCTATTGTAGAATCTGCAACTATCTCTTGCTTGGAACTCTTCCAGCTCAAAGCTCTTTTTTTAGGCAAAACACAAATCCTGATTGCAATCTGTAGTCATCTTTTTTAGTTTGGAAGTTTTCATTAATGTAATACTTTAGCACCAAATCTTCCTCTTCATCGTAGACAAGTAATTGATCCTTAGTTCTTCTCAAATACTTAAGGATTTTGTTCATGATAGTCCAGTGACTCTCACCAGATCTGACTGATATATGCTCGTCATGCTGAAGGCATATGAGACATATGGATGAGTACATTACATTGTGTACATGATATATCCAATTGCAGATGCATGTGAAATCTTACTCATACGCTCCCTTTCTTTATAAGAACTCAGACATTGAGATCTAGAGATGTGAACACCATGATACATGGGCAAGTTTCCTCTCTTTGCATTCTCCATGTTGAACCTCTTCAACACTTTTTTAATGTATGTGTTATGAATTAGTCTAAGAATCCTTCTAGATCTATCTCTATAGATCTTGATTCCTAAGATATAGGATGTCTTGCCTAAGTCCTTCATAAAGAATGTACTTCCCAATAAGGTCTTTACAATCTATAAAGAAGGAATGGCATTCCCCATCAATAGTATGTCATCTACATACAATATGAGGAATACTATTATGCTCCCACTAACCTTCTTGTATACACAAGGTTTGTCTTCATTTTGAGTAAATCTAAACTCTTTGATTGTCTAGTCAAAACAAAGATTCTAGCTTTGAGATGCTTGCTTCAATCCATAGATTGACTTGTGTAGCTTATATACTTTATTTGATTCACAAAAACCTCAGGTTGTGTCATTTATACATCCTCAAGAAAATTCCCATTAAGGGATTTGGTTTTAACATCCATCTTCCAAATCTCATAGTCATGTAATTAGTTGTAATGAAAAGTATGATCCTGATGGACTTAACCATGGCAACTGGTGAAAATGTTTCATAATAGTCAACACCTTGAACTTATTTGAAACCTTTTGCAACTAATATGTCCTTATAGGGTTGTACATTACCATCCATGTTAGTCTTCTTTTTGAAGACCCACTTGCACCCTATGGGTTATACCCCGTCAGGTGGATCCACCAAGGTCCATACCTCATTGGTATACATGGATTCCATCTCAGATATCATGTCATAAGCCATTTCTCATACTCTGGTCTCTTAGTAGCTTCTGGGTAGGTTGTTGTCTCATCATCTATGACCAACTCACCACCTTCTTGAGTCACAAGATAACCAAATCTTTTAGGCTCAAGGTGTGTCCTACTAGATCTACGATGTTATTGTGTTATATGAGGAATTTGAGATTCCATAGCAATTTTTGAGTCTCCTTGTTCCTCTTGTACCTCTATAGGTTCAATGTTTTTGACCTCTTCAATTTCTACTTTTCGCCCCTTGATTCCTTTGGAAATAAAATCTTTTTCAAGGAATACACCATCTCTAGCAATAAATGTTTTCTTGTAAGATGGGGTGTACAAGTAGTATCCCCTAGTGTCTTTGGGTTATCCAACAAAATAAAATTTATCATATTTGGGTCCAAGCTTTTTAGGAAACATTTTCTTGACATAAGCTTCACATCCCTAAATCTTCATAAAAGACCCATCGGAACGCTTCTGATGTTATATCTCATATGGTGTCTTTTGAACTGATTTTTTGATAGAGAGAGCTTTTAAATATATTTTATCTCTCTCTAATTTTTTTTTATTTCCAATAATACCCACAACCATCTCTCTCACTAATTTGATAAACGGAACTATCCATTTCAAAAAAATACAAACCCAAATTTCACATTAAGATGACTTAAATGTATTATAATACAAAGTCAAATGTATATGATCAACTTTTGAATTTGAACCCCAATTTTATACCAAAGTTACTTTCTGACATCATGAAGCTTCCCTTAAAATTTCATTCTTATTGGATAATTCATTTAAGAGATATAAGCTCAGATTAAACCGAACACCTAAGTTTGGATTTAAATAACCAGGTTGTGACACATAAATGTATCACGCGACTTCTTTAGCCTGTCTGCATTCTCAGACTTTTTCCCATCCATTTTATGATATGGATCACGGATCAAGTAGGGATCCAATGACCCTGACCTCATCATCTACCTCCTATAGATTGTGGCTTACTCCAATAGCTCGAGCCAAATCAACCTCTATACCCCGAGGATTATCTAGACCATATCCACTCGAGATTTTTGGAGGATGATTTCCTCCCTCCAAGACGATCTCAATAGCCCTTGCCACATCACCTCTAGCCCTCAGATCAGGGAGAATGAGCTCCCAACTTCCCAGGCTTCTCACCTGGTGGCAGTGCCATTTTTAGGGCTTCTTCCTCCTATGCTCACTTGCTTGTATATTTAAGGACTCTAAAACAACCACCACACCTCCTTTATTTATCCTAGCCTCTCAATTGCACCTAAGGACACCCCATCCTTCCTGACCTGAACCACCTACACCTTGCCTGACCAAAGAACCCCCTTTTCTCCTGAGACCTCCTCCTTCCAATTAACCGAGGTCACACATCCTTGGGAGCCCGGTGAATCGAATGACACCATCCATAGGAGCTATGAAAACACCAAGAGACAGGTCAGCAATTGCCTACAATCGAGCTTTGAAGCTCTGTCTCTAGAAAGGTCCCAAGCTCCTTCAAGATTCTTGGAGGTAGCTGATGCATCTCCAAACCCTCGTGAAGCTTCACGTTCCCTCAAGCAAATCTCTAAAACCCCATCTTCATTTCGTCTTAGCCTACTTGATCGGAACCTGAGTTATAGTCCACCTATGATGACCATTCTGGGTTCCCTATTATCAGCATGACACCATGAATTCAACCCACACTTCATCACACCTCAACATTCACCTAGCTACCCTATCCATCACCCCCACCTCTCACTTTCCCTCACTATTGCCATGGCATAAGAGGAGTAACAATCAAGTGGATGGGCTACCCACCTTGCCCATACCCTACCGCAACCATACATCTAAAGTCCATGGGCACTTTTGCCATAGTGCCTCCTATCACTAACCCTCTGAGTTGAGATATGGATTTTGGGTTAGTGCGAGTATCTAGGAAATGGATCCCTCACTTGATCTGCGAAGCCAAGCTCACGATTCTTTTATTTATTTTCATTTTGTTCTTCTCACAATTACATGATTGATTAGCTTTGTAAGATCTATTATAAATAGCTCTGATATCTAAAAAATACCCATAAAGTACCCACCTTCTTAGGAAAATTATTAGAACCTATATAAGTTATCACATGTACCTAAATTCAATCCTAGAATTGGTACCCTCTTATATGGCTTTAATTAATGTTCTTCTATTAATTAACTAATAGAAAATAAACATGTGAATGAGTTTCAGTAATCTTGTAACTCTGAGACATAAAATCCTTAGACTCGAAACCCTAAGATGGTGGTCAATGATAGATTCAAAATCATTAATATCTCATGAATGACCCTTATCTTCACTCTCCTTCTATAATGGTGATTAAGGAAAAAATCAACCTTCCTAAATACCTACATCCACACTATAATCCCTAACCTAAGAATCCTCCCTATTATACTTTGATTTAAACCCAAGACACTAAATGAAAACCCTAGTAAGTCCAAAACCCTAATATGAGGTGTTGAAAATGTTGGTATATATGCCCAGAGAGCCAATCATATGATTATTAGATTGGCATATATTCGGATTGATTTGATAAATATCAAAGGCAAGCTTCCAATTTATTCTAGCTCAATCGATTATGAGATAAATGATGAAGTAGAATGAATGTCTAAAGAATGACAATACTCAATGACGTATGTCTTCAGGTTGAGGACTTGAATCATGAGATCATACAGATGCTAAGAGTATGTACATTTTTGTTATGTCCCTAGTCAAATATCATTGTGGAAGGTTGATAGACAACAATGACACATAAAGATTAGAGTGTGTGTTGGTTGATGACAATGTCTCATTAGTCATGATATATGATATCAAACCAAGTATATAGATACATGTTGGAAAACAGTGTATTGGACAGACACATCATGAGAGTGATACATGGAACCATGACATGGTAGTCAGAATCATCTCTCATAGTGATGGTGGTCATTGTGATTCTTAGACTTGAAATCACTGCACTCCTCGAATGTGATTGGGTACAATTTGACATCATCAAGCGCAATCCTGAAACATGGGTTGTTATAACAGTGATGATTGGGTGGCTTTGATGCATGAGATAGACTGTGAGTGATAGATATGGGATTTGTCCCTCCTAAGGGAGTATGATGTCCAAGCCACTTCATAAGTGAGATTGAGAAAGGCATGCGCATGAACATGTGAATCAATATATGATGTTGATGTCACACATATCTCAGACAGTTCAAGAAACATGAATGAATGTTGAAAGGATGACAACTCCATTCCTTGAGTTCATTCAAGATATCAAAGACAAAGGAATTATACATTCACTTGAACACCAATCACAGACTATAGGATTGAAAGTTGTTCTCCAACTTTCCTTTTCACTTGGGTAGCACTAATGTGCAACTATGTACCGCTCTTTTCTTGTGACCTCATAAGCTAGTTATGGACATTCACTGTCAACGTGAAATGGGACCTATAGGGTCACACACAAAGGATTAACCTACAAGAGGATTTTATCCATGAATGATATATGGATTGATTACTAAAGTGTTTAGGTACTCAATCAAACATTCAATAAATAGACTTGACTCAGAATCATCAAGTCCAAGTGTTGCACCAAGTGATTAGAGTGTCAGATTGATTGAGAACTGAATTGACTATGTTCAGCACAATCTGGACCACCAACCGACTGGTTCACTGGGTGAACCGATCAGCTCATGGTCAGTGAGATGACCGGTTCACTCCAGTGAACTGGTTGGTTCACTTGTCTAAATGAGTAGTGTTGGGTTGTCCTGGTTTGTGAGAAAAAGTTTTCTATTTCACTTGTTCAATTTGATTGGGACAAGAATTAATCTTTGTGTTAATTAGAAATGAATGCGAAAAGTCAATTGAAGGCATGTCTGGGAAGTGAAATGACGCTGGTTCACACTCCCAACTGACCGGTTCACAAGTGAACCGATCGGCTCACCTTGCCAGATGACCATTTCAGTTATGAAATGATTGGTTCCCCTGTTGAAGTGCAAATTGTTCATGGAAATTCCAAACCCTTCTACTATCGCACAGACTGAGAACCCTGACCCTGCCCTCTACTATAAATAGAGGGGTACATGGGGCTTCTCCAGAGACACAACTCAAAACATGAGTTTCTCTACAAATTTGTTGTCCTCTCTGGTTGTGGTAACCGAGAGAGCCCAAGCAAGTTCTACCCATCTAGGGAGGAACAATGAGGGAAAGACAACTATAGAAAAGCAACTGATTATGGGAGAGTATGTTGGTGACTAGTACACCAACAGAAGGGGACAACTCCTTCTAGTATGTTCTTTAGGATGACTAGAGTTCCCGATAGTCTCTGTGGACTATCTATAGAGGTGGGAGACTTCTACCTCTCAGGAGGACGATAATCAACCATAGTCTGGGTCAAGACCAAGAGCTGCACAAACACTATCGAAGATAGGTGGTTGAAGACCACACTTGTTGTGAGTTATAGTCGTTGAGAAAGTCTCAAGACCAGGTATAACTCGCTAAAACCATCCTTCCCATTACATAGATATTGATGCGATCTGCTAGTTATGGTTATATGGTCATGTAAAAGTTTTGTTTCTACTACTTACTCCGACCATGTAAAACCCAATAGAAAACACATTATGACCTTGGGTCTTTATTTCTCTTTCAGGTTGACCTACTCTCTTAATCTAGGCTTGTTGAAATTAAGATCTAAGATTCAAGGTACGTTGATATAAGTATAAGGCTAGTTTTTGTTGGATGATATAATTATGAGTAAATGATTGCATGTAGTCATATAATCTTGTTGGATGTATATCTATACATATTATCACTTTTCTGGATTGAACACTAAGAACACTAAGGAAAGAAAATGGAATGTAGTTATTGATGTTTCATTAATCTACCTATGAGAGAGGGAAAGCATTAATGTTAACTAGCACCTCCCTAGAGTAAATGGTATATAGGGAGATCCCTAGAGTACAAGGTACACGAAAAATGGGCCCAATAACATATGTGATGTTTGTGCTAAGTCCACCATAGTAATACATGTCCATTTAAATATGATTAATAACTTGGGTTTACCTGATTTTCTGCCCTAAATAATGTTTTCTTTTTCTTTCTTATTTTTCAAGTATTTTAAATATTCCAGCATAGTATAGTGTTTTTCAACCACATAGGAACTTTATGTCGATCATTTGTTTCTTGTATTTTCTAGTTCAAGGAACAAGTACTGCATCTTAAAGTACTTGAAGAAAATAAATAAAGTTTATGGAGGATGATTAGCTAGATGGCTGCCTCTCATTTTATTTTTTTGGTTTAGTTAGTTGTTTCATTTCATGACATGATGTGTAGGATGTCTATCTCCTATGTACTCACTTTTCCTTAAGAACTTATTTCTTCCTCCTACGAATAATGTAGTATGACTTTTATTCTATTGAATGGTAGTTTTGTGACTACTTGAATGATGTTGTGATCAATGATCTGACTTCTTATTATATGCTAGTTGACAATAACAATCCCTTATATTTTCTCTTTTGACATCTTATAGATATGAGTGCACACATATCTAAGGAATGTCATTATCAAAAGTATATAGGAATTGGGGTCATCACAGTTGGTATCAGAGCTAATGTTCACACATAATACTCACATAAAACCTCATTCACCCTATTATGAGTCTAGGGTAGTCCTTGAGTTAGGGATATGAAGGGTGGAGGTGAATAGGATAGCATCTCATTAGGGTTTGGCTAAAGTCTCTGAGCCACTTAGCTTGGAAATCTCGAGGCTACCTATATGGCATAATAAGTCTATCTGGCTGATACCCTAAGTGTCCCCTCCTTCTTTGGCATACCTTAATTAAGGATCTTTCTCATATAAAAATACTCCCTATCATATCTTTATTATATAAATATTTCTGTCTCATCTCTATGGTATAAGGTTAAGAAAAGAGTTAGGTTATTTGGAAGTCCTAAGGATTGACTGGTAGGGATTATTAGGGTATCCTCCACAAATTGTAACACTGAGATCATTAATAACTAATAAAGAAGAATAATGAATTACAATATGATACAATATATATAGAATATCTAATTTGTTTTGATTATTTTTTAGGATGCCTCCAAAAACTCATGGGTCTAAGGCATTTGAAGAGTCATCCTCTATGAAAAGAAAAGAACCAAAATCTCCTAAAGAATTTGATTCTAAGAAAATGGCCAAGGATAGGTGGGAAGAACAAAAGAAAATCCTACTAGACTTCATGGAGACCCTTGTCCTAAAAGGAACCCCTGAACCCATCTCATCAAGGAAAAAGGAAGTAATTGTACTAGACTTAATCAAACTTAACCCTAACACCTTTTGGGGGGAAGACCAGCATGAGGTGATAGATAAGGATGAAGCCTGGACCCTATATGTGGAAACGCCTTCTGTACACTAGAAGTACCCAATGAAAAGAAGGTCAAATTTTCCACACACCTACCCAAGGGAGGGGTAAAAATCTGGTGGGAAAACTATGGCGGGAATAGGGGAGAAGAAATGGAAAACATGGAATGGGAAGCCTTCAAAACCCTCTTCACTTATTGTTTTATGCTTATAGATGTGAAGAAGAGAAAGGAAAGGATGTACATTGAGCTTAAGTAGGGAAATCTCTCGGTGGCTGACTACACCCGGAAGTTTAGGCTTCTGGAGTGTTATGCACCTATTTAGACTAAAGATTGCCTCGTGGAGTACTGTGTTGGCTGCCTAGCTGCTCACTTGAAAACCCTAGTCATCGTCTCCCATCCCAGGAGCATAGATGAAGCACTAGATATGGCCCTCAAGCAGGAAAGGGAATTAAGGTTTGTAGAAGCTTTCCAACATGGGATACCTAGGGTTAACCACCATCGAGAAGGATAAGTTTAGGAAGTTCCACCCTAGCCATAATAATAAGGGATTAGGAAAAAGAGGAGGTTCAGGTAAAGGAGGATAGAATAACCACCAGAATCAACAGAAGATAACTCACCCAAAGTACAAGACTTGTGGGAGACACCATGGTGGGGTATGTTGTCATACCAAGCCTATCTTCTACAACTACAAGAAGGAGGTCCACTTCATTACTAAGTGCCCGACTCCATCCATCTTTCAAAACTCAATAGCAGGTGCTCCACCCCCTCAAGGACACTGCAACACCAGGGTTTTTGCAGTGATTGTAGAGGAAGCCAAGGCAAATCCTAACCATCTTCTTGAAGGTAACCTAAATTCTTTTCATATATATAATATCTTGTTCAAATTCCTTCAAATTATTTATAACATAATTATCCTATGTAGGCATTATATTCTTAATGATCATCCTTTAAAAGCTTTATTCAATTCTAGATCAACAAACACATTCATTTCTCAAAATATGGCATCTATGTTACACCTCCATATAAGGGACTTGGGATATATTCTTGATGTGTCAACTCCTAGTGGCAAAATACTCACTACATTGCAGAAAATTAATATCCTGTCTCTAAAATTTGAAAATCATGATATTCCCTTTGAATTCATCCTCTCAACTAAGGAAGACTTCAATATTATTCTTAGTATGGATTGGATATACAAGTAGCATGCTCAGATTGATTGTAGAAACAAGATGGTAGTCCTCTCTCAACCTCATTCTTGTCCTATGGTGATGCCTAGGGGAAGCAGAATCTGTAATAATATTATCATTTCCTCTCTTAAAGCTAAAAAGCTCATTTTGAAAGGATGTAAAGTCTTCCTCACATTAGTCTCAGAGACCAGTCCTAGTAGCGGTTCTGTAGAAAGACTAGATATGGTACGTTATTTTCTTGACATATTTTTTTAGGATCTTCCTTGGCTGCCTCCAAATAGAGACATTAAGTTCTCCATAGATCTTCACCATGGAACCACTCCAATTTCTAGGGCACCATATAGGATAGCTCATGCTGAGCTTATGGAGTTGAAGAAATAGCTACAAGAAGTTCTTGACAAAGGTTTTATCCGTCCTAGTTTTCCCCTTGCGGTGCTCCTAATCTTTTTGTCAAAAAGAAAGACAGTTCTATGCGTATGTGTCTTGACTACCGCATGTTGAACCAAGCCACTATTAAAAATAAGTATCCTCTTCCTCACATTGATGACCTCTTTGATCAACTTCACACTGACAAAGTTTTATCAAAAACAGATCATCATTTTGGCTACCATCAACTTAAAGTCAAGGATTCTAATATTTCTAAAACTACATTTCAAACTCGTTATGGGCATTACAAATTTCTAGTGATTCCATTCGAGTTAACCAAGGCACCTGGCATATTTATGAATCTGATGAACAAATTCTTCAACCTTATCTATATGAGTTTTTGGTCGTCTTCATTGATGATATTTTGATCTATTATGACTATATGGAGAAGCGTCATGAGCACTTGAAAGCAGTCCTTGAGATCCTTTGATCACAGAAGTTCTATGGCAAGCTCTCTAAATGTGAATTCTGGATTGATGAAGTCATGTTTCTTGGCCATGTCATTTCTAGGGGTAACATATATGTTGATCCCGCCAAAGTATCTACTGTTCTTGATTGGAAACCTCCTCGAAACCCTTCTGAAATCTGGAACTTTTTGGGCTTAGTGAGATATTATCATCGCTTCATTCACAATTTCCCCAAAGTTACACTTCCTTTGACTAAGCTTACTCAGAAGGATGAGCATTTCATTTGGTCAGCTTCTTTTGAGTCCGGTTCCAATGGAAAAAGCAGAAGTTGACATCAACCCTTGAACTAGTTCTACCTTCTGGAAATGAAAGATTTGTGATCTTCACTGATGCTTCAAGAAATGGGTTAGGGTGTGTTCTACAACAGAACAAAAAGGTGGTGGCCTTTGCATCCAGACTGCTAAAACCCAATGAACTTAACTATCCCACACATGATTCGGAATTAGTTGCAATCATCCATGCTCTTAAAATCTGGAGGTACTACCTATACGTGGCGATGTTTGATATCTTCATCGACCACAAAAGTATGAAGTACATCCTGGGCCAGAAAGATCTGAATTGGCATCAACACTGATGGATTGAGTATGTGAAAGACTATGATTTCACTATTGGCTATCATCCGGGCAAGGCCAATGTAGTCGTTGAATCTCTTAGTAGAAAAAGGGCAGTATGTGCATCTTTATATGTTCCCCAGTGGAGGAACATGGAGGATCTAGTGGGTTGGAAGACCAAGTTTCTATCTGATCATCTCCAAGTCAATAACATATCGATCATGTCTGGTCATCAATGTAAACTTCTTGAGGCACAAAAAGATAGTCCTGATTATGATGAGTTATCCTCTCTCCTGTCAAATCCTCAAACACATTTGTCTGTGGGTCTTGATGGTGGTCTTTGATACAAGAATTGTATGTGGGTTCCTGAGCAGTCATCTGTGAAGACAAAGATTCTCAACGAGGCACATGGGTCAAAGTACACATTCCATCCTGATACAACTAAGATGTACAAAGACCTACAAACATCAGTTCTGGTGGAGGGGCATGAAGCGTGATATTGTTGAATTTGTATCCAGATGTCTAACATGCCAGAGAATCAAGGCAGAGCACCAGAGGCCAAGTAGTCTATTGCAATGCCTTGAAATCTTAGAATGGAAATGGGAACACGTCACCATGGATTTTGTGGTGGAGTTACCTAGGACGAAAAAGGGATACGATGTTGCATAAATTATAATAGATCCCCTCATGTAGTTAGCTCACTTTCACCCTATGAAGACCACTACCAAGATTCAAGCTGGTCGATCTCTATATATGGGAGAGAGTACATCTGCATGGGATTCCAACATCCATTTTCTCAGACAGGGACCCAAAGTTCACTTCAAAGCTGTGGAAATAGGTTCAAGAAGAACTGGGCACTACATTGAACTTCCGTACAGCCTACCATCCGTAGACAAATGGGCAATCAGAATGCACAGTACAGATTTTGGAGGATCTTCTATGAGCTTGTGTTCTTGATTGGGAAGGCTCGTGGGACCACTATTTGCCTTTAGTTGAGTTTTCATATAATAATAGATACCATGCAAGTATTGGAATGCCTCCCTATGAAGCTCTCTATAGACAACCTTAAAGATCCCCATTACACTTGGATGACGTGGGGGAACACACTTTGATGAAATCTGAGGAGATGCAGTTGTATATAGAAAAAGTTGTGTTGATTAGGCAAAGAATGAAGCAAGCACAGGATAGGAAGATATCTTATGCAGATGCTCACCGATAGGAATGTCAGTTCAAAGAAGGTGACCATGTCCTTGTGAATATCAAACCTATCCGATCTTTGGCAAAGAACAAGGGAAAGCTCATTCCTCGCTATGTAGGACCCTTTGAGATCTTAGAAAGGGTTGGGGAATGTGCCTATCACCTTTCCTTGACACTTCAATATAGTTCCATTCACAATGTCTTTCATGTATCTAATTTGAAGCCTTATTTCAAAGACCCCAGTCATATTCTGAATCATGAGCCTCTAGAGCTGAAAGATGATCTATGTTATGTTGAATCCCCAGTCAGAATTCTTAATTCCAATATGAAGAAGCTTCACAATGATTGGCAAATAGATATGGTGAAATTCCTCTGGAGCCACCATTATCATATTGATGCCACTTGGGAGCTCAAGTCTGAGATTGAGCAAAAGTACCCATACCTATTTCAAGCTGCTTGAATTTTGAGGACAAAATTCTTTAAAAGGGGGAAAGAATGTCATAGAGTGAGTTTCTACATATATTTTCTCTCTCTTATAATTTTTGTTACTTTCAGTAATACCCTCAACTATCTCTCTTACTAATTTGACAAAAGGAATTATCAATTTCAAAATAATACAAACCCTACGTTCACATCAAGATGACTTAGATGTATTATAATACAAAGTCAAATGTATATGATCAACTTTTGAATTTAAATCCCAATTTTATACATTAGTTACTTTTTGACATCATGAAGCTTCCCTTAAAATTTCATTCTTACTAGATAATCCTTTAAGAGATATAAGCCTTAGAAATAATGCATATTGTTTCATTTATTTAACCCTAACAACTAAGTTTGGATTTAAATGACCAGGTCGTGATACATAAATGTATCACACGGATTCTTTAACCTATCTACATTCTCAGCCTTTTTCCTAGTCATTGGATGAGATGGATCGTAGATCAAGTAGGGATCCAATGACCCTGACCTCGTCATCTACCTCCCATAGATCACAGCTTACTTCAACAGCTCAGGCTAAATCAACCCCAATACCCCGAGGATTATCTAAACCATATCCACTTGAGGTTTTTGGAGGATGATTCCCTCTCGCCAAGATAATCTCAACAACCCTTGTCACATCACCTCTAGCCCTAACACCTATGTTTGGATTTTAATGACCAGGCCATGACACATAAATGTGTCACACGGCTTCTTTAGCCTATCTGCATTCTTAGCTTTTTTCTCAACCATTGGATGAGATGGATCATGCATCAAGTAGGGATCCAAAGACCCTGACCTCGTCATCTACCTCCCACATATCTTGGCTTACTCTGACAACTTGAACTAAATCAACCCCGATACCCTAAGGATTATCTAGACCATATCCACTCAAGATTTTTGGAGAACAATTTCCTCATGCCAAGACGATCTCAACGGCCCCTTCCACATTACCTCTGGCCCCTAGATCATGGAGAACTAGCTATCAACTTCTAGGGCCTCTCACCTGGTGGCGGAGCCATTTTTAGGGCTTCCTCCTACACCCACTCTCCTGACTATTTAAGGACTTCAAAACAACCACATCACCTCCTTTATTCATCCTCACCTCTCAATTGCATTGAAGGCCACCCCATCCTCCCTGACTTGAACCACCTACACCACACCTGTCCAGAGCACCCCCTTCACTCCTGATAACTCTTCCTTCCAATCAAACGAGGTCACATGTCCCTGGGACCGTAGAAAATTGAACAACACCATCTGTAGGAGTTGTGACAGCTCCAACAGACGGGTCGACAAGCGCATATAACTAAGCTTTGAAGCTTTTTCGTCGATGAGGTCTTGAGCTCCACCAAGTTTCCTGGAGGTAGCTGACACATCACCAAACCCTCGTGAAGGTTCACATTCCCTCAATACAACTAGAGGGAAAGTAAATCCCTACAACCCCATATCCATTACATCTTCATCTTCTTGATCAAAACCTGATCTATAGTCCACCTCCGACGATCATCTTGGGTTCCCTATTATCGGTGTGACAAGGTAAATTCAACCCACACTTCAACACACTTCAAAAACCACCTAGCTACCCCAGCCATCACCCCACCTCTCACTTCCCCTCGCTACTACCATGGTGTGAGAGAAGTAACAATCAAGTGGATGGGCCACCCACCTTGCACATACCCTACCACGACCATGCAGCTAAAGTCCATGGGCACTTTTGCCATTGAGCCTCCCATAGTTGACCCTCTGAGCCAAGTTATGGCTTGCAGGTTAGTGGGAGGATCCAAGAAGTCAGATCCCTCACCTAATTTGTGAAGCCAAGCTCTCAATTTTATTTTTATTTTCATTTCATTCTTCTAGCAATTACCTGATCGGTCAGCTTTGTAAAATCTATTATAAGAAGCTATGATATCCAAAAAATACCCATAAATTACCCACATTCTAAAAAAAATGATTAGAACCTATATAAATTATAAAATTTACCTAAATTTAATCCTAGAATCAATACCCTCCTATATGGATCTAATTAATGTTTTTCTATTAGTTAATTAATAGAAAATAAATATGAGAATGAGTATCAATAATCTTGTAACTCTGACAAAAAAGTCCTTAGACTCAAAACCCTAAGATGATGGTCAATGATAGATTCAAACTCATTAATATCACATATGACCCTTATCTTCTCTCTCCTTCTATAATGGTTATTAAGGGAAAATCAACCATACTAAATACCTAAATCCACACTCTAATCCCTAACCTGAGAATCCTCCCTGTTATACTCTGATTTAAATCCCAAGACACTAAATGAAAACCCTAGTAAGTCTAAAACCTTAATATGAGATGTTGAAAACATATTATGACATTAGGTCTTTATTTCTCTTTTAGGGTGATCTACTCTCTTAATCTAGGCTTGTTGAAATCAAGATCTGAGATTCAAGGTACGTGGATATAAATATAAGACTAGTTTTTGTTGAATGATATAATAATGAGCAAATGCTTGCATGTAGTTGTATAATCTTTTTAGATGTATATCTATACATATTGTCACTTTTCTACCTTGAACACTAAGAACACTAAGGAAAGAAAATGAAATGTAGGTATTAATGGTTCATTAATCTCCCTGTTAGAGAGGGAAATCATTAGTGATGACTAGCACCTCCCTAGAGTATATGGTATACGGGGATATCCCTAGAGTACAAGGTACATGGGGAATGGGCCCAATAATATATGTGATGTTCGTGCTAAGTCCACCATAGTAATACATGTCTGTTGAAATATGATTAATAACTTGGGTTTACCAAATTTTCTACCCTAAATAATGTTTTCTTTTTATTTCTTCCTTTTCAAGCATTTTAAATATGCCAGCATAGTATAGTATTTTTCAACCACATACCAACTTTATGTTGATCGTTTGTTTCTCATATTTTCTAAGTTCAATGAACAAGTAATGAATCTCAAAGTACTTGAAAAAACTAAATAAAGTTCATGGTGGATGATTAGCTAGATGGTTGCCTCTCATCTTATTTTTGTTTTAGTTAATTGTTTCATTTCATGAGATGATGTGTAGGATGTCTATGTCATATGTACTCTCTTTTCCTTAAGAACTTATTTCTTCCTCCTACGAATAATGTAGTATGACTTTTATTCTATTGAATGATGGTTGGGTGACTACTTGAATAATGTTGTGAACAACAATATGGCTTCTTATTATATGCCAGTTGACAATCACAATCCCTTATATTTTATCTTTTGACATCTTATAGATATGAGTGCACACATATCTAAGGAATGTCATTATGGAAAGTATACAGGAATTGGGGTCATCATAGATTTAGATGGTACGTGGTTAAGACTAAATGTTTTCATTTGTAGAGCATATTCCCAAAGAAAGCCAGAAGGTCAACAAAACTCATCATTGATCGCACCATATCTAGCAATGTGTGATTCCTTCTTTCTGATACACCATTATGTTGAGTTGTTCCTGAAAAACCACTAGAGGGGTGTGAATAGGGTTTTATAATATTTTAATAATAATTTAACCAAAGCAAGCAACCACAAAAATATTGGACAAGGGGACAAGGATTTAGAGTGGTTCCAACCTTAGAAAATACTAAGGAAGTCAATCCACTACCCGGTTGCTTACCCAATCTGGATTTTGAAAGTATTAAATTTTATAACCTCACAAGGATATTACATAAAATTACAATACTTTCAACAAACCCTTCGGATAGCCTTCACCTAGAAGTAGTCTCACCAACCTCGAAGCAGCCTTCCTTGAAGTAACCTCAAGCTCCCCTTGATGTAGCCTTCCTCTTGAAGTAGCTTCCCGTTGAGACAGCCTTCTTGAAGTAGTCCAAAGTCCACCTTCTCCACCGAGAAGACCCTTCTCCACCTGAGAAGTCAAATCCTCTCCAATCCGTAGCCTCCAACCTTAGGAGTAGCAAGGAGAGTACAAAAGATATAAACGAACAAGAAGGAAAAATAGAAATTACAATACCGCTGTAGCACAAGGCTTGATTTCCTATATCAAGTGTTTTGATCTCCTAACCAATGTATATGAAAGTGTAAGTGTTGTGGGTAGGAGATGCTAGCCTATAGGACACGAAATTCGAGCAATGGAAATGTATAGCCAATGTTGGAATTGCTCAATTGCTCACAAGAGTGAATTGCCAATGCAAGTATGAATGCTCAAGTGTAGCACAAGTGTGTGTTGGGGTGTCCTAAGGCATGTCCTATTTATAGGAATGGCCTAAAAGTGCTTAAGGATGTTCTAGACACATTCTAGGGGGTTCTAAGTGCTTAACTAGCCATTAGGTACACATTAGCTGCTTTAGCAATGGCTAGTTAATTAACTTTGAAAATTGCAGACAGAACTCATCTCGGTCGAAGAATTGTCGACCGAGAGTCCTTCTCGGTCAAAGTCTTGTCGACCGAGGGACTGTCTAGAGAAATTGTGTATTACGTTCTGATCCAACTCCCAACTACCTTGTCTGCTGTGTCTAACGGCGACCTGGGTCTTTCTCGGTCGAAGGGTTTGTCGACCGAGAGTGTCTCGGTCGAGAATATTGTCGATCGAGATTAACCATGTTTCAATGTTTTAAACTAAGTATTGAGTGTGTGTATGAGTGTGCAGTTATGACACTATTATAGGGGATGACCTATCTAAGTGTTGTGATTTGCTAGGGAAGATCTAAACGCTTGATTTTACATGATATCTAAGTACTTGTACATTATATATTTGTACAAGATTTTACATTTGATTACAATCATGAATTAAAGCAATTTTGAGCATATAGATCTTCCAAGTTGTGTCATCCACCTAGTTCCTGCAACACTCAAGTGGTACGTTAGATCTACAAGAATGAAATGTTTGTCATCATCAAAATAAAGGGATTATAATAATGTCCAATTTAGCCAACAATCTCCCCCTTTTTGAAGATGACAAACATTTCCTAAATATAAAATAAGGAAATATAAATCATAGGAGTTTCATACCTGAAGTTTACCTTTTGTAGCCATTCTCTTGTTTTGCAAGTGTGTACTGGCCGAGATACTATGAAACTCAGTTTATTTTATGTTTTTTATTTTATATTATTTCTCCCCCTTTGTCATTTCAAAAAGGTAACCAAGATAATCATTAAGTATGACTTTTACTGCTCCCCCTTAATTTAATAATTATATGCTCCCCCTTAATAAGATTTTTAGTTTTGAAAGCAACGGATGCAAACCACTTATCGTCAAATTTAGCCACAATTTATTTCTCAATTATTTCCAAAAGATGTATCCTTTAAGCTTAGAGTATATGAATATATCTCTAACCAAATACATGGGATGTTAGGCCCAGATTGGTTAGGGAATTCCATTATATTCATACATGTAGTAGGCTCCAAAATTACTTTAAAGATACTAAGGTCATAACTAGCCTCAAATTTTCTTTATGATGTTTACAAAATTTTGTAAGCTCCTTCTAAATCTTATAGTCAAGATAGTTTTTGTGAGCTCCCCCTTAATCTTATAATCAAGATATTTTAAGGATTCTAAGGTCATAATAAGTATTTGATCATAATAAGTTAACCTTTTATGAGAGTTATGCACTAAAATCTTGTTTTCAATATATTAATATTAAGTGCAAGTAAATGATTTACAAATAAGCATTTTGTCAAGCTTATTTTAGGTCGACCTTGACTTCGACCATAGCGCCCCTTGGTCAAACTTGATTTCAACCAAGAGGCAATTTCTGCAGATTTCTAATTTGAATACTCATATGTGAAGTATAATATCTGCAGGTAACTTGATTAAATAAATATCAATTGGAAGCACTTTGAGTTATACCTATTATGAAGAAGTTTTATCAGTTAAAAACTTAATATAGGCATCACAATGAAGTCTTTATCCTTGATTTTCCTAGACTGTATTCATTTTGAATGATGTCTCCTAAGCTTTGCTGTAGGTACATAAATATTAATTCCCATTTCTTCTTGTACCCTCATTTTCAAATTGATCATAGGATTCTTTAGAGACATATATCCTTGAAAGCAAGATTAATATCTTAAAGTCAAGATTTTGCTTTTGATTTCTTAGAACAAACAAATAGATAAACATTAATATTTTTGTTCTAAGAGACATTGTTTGGCTTGTCATAGCATCATCATTCATTTATTTTAATCATTATCTATTATGTCAAGATGCATTTATGCCATAGAGTTTTACTGTTATTCAAAATGGCACTTTCAATGATAGCATCATCTATATTTGTAATGTGTTGAATCAAAATGATTATCCATTTATGGTTTGTATATATAGATCAAAGATTATTTTAGACAAAACAAGTAAAAATGAAACATGATGATCATGATACAATGATTTTGATAGAACAGTTGAAGCATATCCACAATACAGTGATCAAGATACAAGCATATAATTTCATACAATGATCATGATCATTTAAACCAAATTTCAATACACGTGATTCCTATATAGATAGACCAAGGAATACTTAGGATAAATCATGGGCATGATAGAATAGTAAAATCAACATGGTTCATAATTTTTCAGTTTCAAGCTAAACCATGTTGAAGATGAACCAAAATAATCTTATAAGAATCAGATCTACGATTTTCTTGATTAAACATGGTTCAAAATATTTTAACATTTCATGATGCAAAAGACCAATATGTCCTTTAACAAAAAATAGTCTCCAAGAATTGTAATTCTCGATTAAATCAATTTTTATTATTTTGAATTGATAGCAAATAAGAAACAGCAGAACATATTTTCCAGACTCTTGCTCGGTCGAACAATTTGTCGACTGAATTATTTTTGGTTGAAGCATTTCTCGACCGAGAATGTTTCTGCAGATTTTCAGCAATGTGTATGTTCTAGTTTATGTGTTGAAATTCTTTGATTTATATGTTATTCAATTGTGTGAAGTTGAGATAAATATAAGGTTGCTCAATTTAAGATTATTGATCATATCTCAAACTTAATTGGTGCATATACATTTAGGTGTCACAATGATATCTATTCTTTTGATTTTCTTAGAACAAATTATTTTTATCAATCCAATGAAAATTTTAAGATAGACTATTTATGCTTAATCATCTTTTTCAAGAAAGTAGCAATTGAAATTTGATAACATTTGAATTTTCAAAGAAAGCATAATCAATTTCAATTTGCATACAGACCAGAATTTACAAGTTTTGGTTTGCATCAAGTTTAATAAGGATGTTATTAACATATATGTAATGATGCAAGCTACTAATATTCGTGAGAAATTTGTCTTCAAGATATGTGACTTATTTTTCCAATCAAGTATGTCTACTTGCAGTAGGAGTATAGATTTCAGTACCATTTTTCTTTGCAAGCAACATTTTTGCAACATTTTTAGTAAAATCGATCCTTTTATCTTGTATACTTGATCATTTAATCACGAAAAGTATTTTGTTTTGATGCTCCTATATTCTTTCTTTTGATTTGGATCATTCAAATACTTAAAGCACAAGAATATATAAAGTTCATTCCATTCTTAAGTTGATTTGCGATTTAAGTGTCCTTTATTTAAATAGTCTTGCCAGATCTTTACTCGGTCGAGAAAGTTCTCGACCGACATTGTCTCGGTCGAAAACTTCTCGACTGAAATTGTTACTATTTCTGTACTATTTTCAGTCATTGTTTTCAAATGAAACATAGATCACTTCCAATTTAATTATGCAATTTAAAGCTTGGTTTGGTCGAGATGAGACATTTAAATATCAAAGTATCATTTAGGTTAAATCTCAACTAATTATATACAATTTTCTAGGTTTTGAGAATCCAAATTAAAACAAGTTAGTTGAAGATGTATATTTAGAAATTTTAATTTCTTTGATCAACTTGTTCTCCTATTATGTTAAGTTGAGATAGACATAGAGATATACAACTTAGAGTCTTTGGTCATATCTCAATTTAATTCATTTAGTTTGGGGGTTTTGGAACCCATACTAACTCAACATCCTTTTTCTTGTAAGGACACGAGAAAGAATAATGTCCAAGACACAAACAATAATGGCAACATATAGAATCAACCTCATATCTCTTTCTATGATTTTGTTCTAGGTTGTTCTTGGGTACATATGTATATTTGCCTCTATTCATGGATTGACTCTTTGGCACTTGTGTCTTTTCCCAACTAGGTTTTTGATAAGATTTTCCTTCAGGATTATAACCTAGTCCTCTCCTTCCAATTTGATGATAAGAATTATTTAAAATTTTATCAAGGGTATCATTGTTATTCAAACTACTAATTTTTTGTTGTAGCTTGACAATCTCATACATTCTCTTATTGATGTCTAGCTTTGCTTGATCTAGATTAGATAATAAAGAATCTCTTTCTTTCACAATAACATCATAATCTAGATGTGTACACAAAATAGGTTGTTTTTGAAGATCATTTACTTGAGTTTGTAAGTTTAACTTTTCTAGGGAAAGAAGATTGCAATTTGCTTCAATGGATTTCAGTTTAATATCATGGTCTTCAATAACCTTTTTAAGATTCTCATTTTCAGATGTGAGAGCAAGAAGTTTAGCATGTAACTCATCATTTGCCCTATTAGATTTCTTTAATTTCTTCTTACACTCAATATACTTATTATGTGTCTCCTCAAGACTAGAAATTAACTCTTATTTAGGTAGATCAAAAAGACTTACCTCTTCTTCTTCTTCACTTATTGTAGCAATTAGGCATTCTTTATGCACTTCTTCCTTCTTTGACCTCCATGGATAGCTAGGTGTAGTGTGCCTTGTTCCCAAGCACCAATTGCAACTAGTTGAAGATTGGTCCATGCTTTTCTTTTGCTTGCGGTTGTAGACACCACCACCCTTCATTCTTCAAGACTCGATTAGAGCTCCTTGAAGCCTGCTCTGATACCAATTGAAAACCCACTAGAGGGGGGTGAAAAGGGTATTATAATATTTTAATAATAATTTAACCAAAGCAAGCAACCATAAAAAGATTGGACAAGGGGACAAGGATTTAGAGTCATTCTGACCTTAGCAAATACTAAGGCAGTCAATCCACTACCCGGTTGCTTACCCAACCGAGATATTGGGAGTATTAAATTTTATTACCTCGCAAGGATATTACATAAAATTACAATACTTTCACCAAACCCTTCGGACAGCCTTCACCTAGAAGTAGTCTCACCAACCTCGAAGCAGCCTTCCTTGAAGTAACCTCAAGCTCCCCTTGAAGTAGCCTTCCTCTTGAAGTAGCTTCCTGTTGAGACAGCCTTCTTGAAGTAGTCCAAAGTCCACCTTCTCCACCTGAGAAGTCAAATCCTCTCCAATCCACAGCCTCCAACCCTACGAGTAGCAAGGAGAGTACAAAAGATATAAAGGAACAAGAAGGAAAAATAGAAATTACAATACCGTTGTAGCACAAGGCTTGATTTCCTATATCAAGCGTTTTGATCTCCTAACCAATGTATATGAAAGTGTAAGTGTTGTGGGTAGGAGATGCTAGCCTATAGGACACAAAATTAGAGCAATGGAAATGTATAGCCAATGTTGGAATTGCTCAATTGCTCACAAGAGTGAATTTCCAATGCAAGTATGAATGCTCAAGTGTAGCACAAGTGTGTGTTGGGGTGTCCTAAGGCATGTCCTATTTATAGGAATGGCCTAAAAGTGCTTAAGGACGTTCTAGACACATTCTAGGGGGTTCTAAGTTCTTAACTAGCCGTTAGGTACACATTAGCTACTTTAGCAACGGCTAGTTAATTAACTCTGAAAATTGCAGACAGAACTCATCTCGGTCGAAGAATTTTTGACCGAGAGTCCTTCTCGGTCGAAGTCTTGTCGACCGAGGGACTGTCTGGAGAAAGTGTGTATAACGTTCTGATCCAACTCCCAACTACCTTGTCTTCTGTGTCTAACGGTGACCTGGGTCTTTCTCAGTCGAAGAGTTTGTCGACCGAGTGTGTCTCGGTCGAGAATATTGTCGACCGAGATTAACCATGTTTCAATGTTTTAAACTAAGTACTGAGTGTGCAGTTATGACACTATTGTAGGGGATGACCTATCTAAGTGTTGTGATTTGCTAGGGAAGATCTAAACGCTTGATTTTACATGATATCTAAGTACTTGTACATTATATATTTGTACAAGATTTTACATTTGATTACAATCATGAATTAAAGCAATTTTGAGCATATAGATCTTCCAAGTTGTGTCATCCACCTAGTTCCTGCAACACTCAAGTAGCACGTTAGATCTACAAGAATAAAATGTTTGTCATCATCAAAACAAAGGGATTATAATAATTTCCAATTTAGCCAACAGTTCCAGGTAGAGTCCATTATGTTACAATAACACGACCTTGTAGAAGATCCTCAAACTCTTGGCTTAAGTATTCTCCACCTCGATCAGAACAAAGTGCCTTAATACTTTTACCAAGTTGGTTATGTACTTCATTCATTTAATATTTGAACTTTTTAAGAGTATATAATTTATGTTTTATTAGGTAAAAATAACCATACCTACTGAAGTCATCATTAAAGGTAATGAAGTATGATAACTACCTCTAGCATTTGTTCTAAAAGGCCCACATACATCTGTATGTATCAGTCCTAATGGATCATTAGCCCTCGTATTATTTCTAGTAAAAGGGTTCTTAGTCATCTTGCCCAACAAACAAGACTCACATGTCTCTATTGATTTGAAATCAAAAGATCCTGGATAACCATCTTTATAGAGTCTAGATATGCATTTCTCATTTATCTGCCCTAGATGACAATGCCGAAGATATGTCTTGTTTGAGTTATCTAGTTTTAATCTTTTGGTATTTATTTTATAAACATATATCTTTAGATCCAGCAAATAAAGACCATAAGACATTGGGACACTGCCATAAAAGATCTCATCTTTTGAAATAGAACATCAATCATTCTTAATACAAAATTCATATCCATCCTTGTCCATACAAGATACAGAAATGATGTTTCTATTTATGATAGGTGCATAATAGCAGTTCATTAACTATATTACAAGCCATGTAGATAGACATATTGTAATGACTCCTCTTCCTGGTAACCCCCAATTAAGGAAGACCAAGAAGTTAGAGGTGTTATCCCAAAAATAGGATCAATAGTTTTGCATATAATCAAAAATAATTTTCAAATTCTACAAAATAGTAAACCAAAAATTTGAATATTAACTTACTTTTTACATACCTTCAAGAATAGGCAACTGAGACTTCTACTTGTAGAAGAATTATATCTAACTTAATCCTCCTTGATAATTTAACTTTAATCTTTCACAAGTTCCACTTTATTGTTTGTCCAATTTTAGGTATTTCTTAAAATGCGGACAAACAAAATGTCGGTCAGTATAAATGAATATACTGGTATGTGGGGACAAACAAAACATTAGACATAGGCTTTAACAACCTAATCATATCAAGTAGTTTCTAACAATGAAAAATTACATTTTCCAATGTGACTTCCCAACCTCTTTTGCTCATACTCTGGGATACCCTCTTTTAGGGTTTAGTCCTTTCAAGGGACTTAAGGCTATCTTCTCCACCCTAAGCTTGGTACCTGGGGTCACCTTTTTGGGTGCCCAATGGTCTTCCCTCTAGGGCTTGACCACTTCAGACCTTCTCTCTGGGGCTTGGTCTTGCATCATACATCCAGCGATGGTATGTAGGTTTGAGACAGTCACATATATATTTAAGTTGTGATAATCATATTCACTTTGAAGATTGTAGAAATAAAAGCATCCAAACAATTTATTTCCATGCAATTGATAAAACATCAGAAAATGGTTGAGAAACTAAAGTGTGTACTCATAATTAACCACATACCTGATTTGGAGATTTCATAGGAAATAAGCATAATCCAATCCAATCAAGATGTCCAATCAAGTAAGACAAGCTACCAAACAAGCAATCTCGATCCTGAAAATATGTGTAACACCTAATTCTTACCATCACATCCCCAAACAACTCCTTATTGACTTGGGACATCTTTATAAGGTTTCTAGGTCTCATTAGGATTCATTAGGGTTTCTTAGATCAGTTTCTCAAACTTTATCCTTTTTAGGTCAACAAACCCTAAAACAGTAGTTCTAGGTTCAAAACCCTAATTATCCACTTATTCATATTAAAGCTTTCTTTTCATCAAAATGACTTAGTATTAACTTAATATCACCTTTATACAAGGAATCTCGAAATATATCTCATTAGAAACCATTATCACCTATATTAGGGTTTCTAAGCCCATTAATGCACATTAAACATATAAAACCCTAAATTAGGCAATTGAGCATAAGGATTATCTTTTTAGATATAAAACTTCATTTTATTAACGACAGATTAATATCGGCTCAGATTATCCAAAGAACATCATTAAAACCACTAATCATTAAAACTTAGGGTTTTTCATTAATAACACCATTAAAGGTGACACCTTTATATACTTTTCGAATTGCAAGAGGAACTAGATTTCCATAGTATTTTTAATAGATTCCTCATATTTTTCTGAGCAAGATCCATATATTATTTGTCTTAATCTGGTTATCCTATTAGTTACTATGATTTTTGCAAGTTATTTCATTTTTTGGCTAATCAGGTGTCGCCACACATACACGAGGCACCTGGCCCCATGCTTCCTATGCGGCAAGGCTAAGCCAATGGGCTCATGCCAGGTGGTTTGCCCACTTAGCTTCGCAATAAACCGACCGCATGAAAAAAATGACAAAAGGTCAAAAAGACCCTTAACCTTATACAACACGTACGGGGGCAAAAATGACTTTGTGTCGGAGGTTGTCTTCAACCTCGCAACACCCTATGAGCATTCTGTAGTAGTCAACCTTACTATTGACTCCATAATTCCAACCCTCAATGTGCTAGTAAAAAGGCCTTTCACCTTCGTTGCTCTGAGATGAACTCAACGACGCTTTCTTCTCCTTCAACGGTGGTCAGAGTCGACGGAACCGTGAGGTTGGATCTCGGTGAGGAAGTAGGTTGGAGCGACTTTGTGGTTGTGTCTTGTGAAGCAATTGAAGATGGGGAAGGGAAATAGTGGTCACACAGAGTCTTGTGGAGACCTCACCATCTCCCATAGGTGTCTATGATCCCCTTTTTGTAGCCTTGGGCTATGGCTCGTTCTATAGGTTCTGAGTAAAGTGGGCAAATCCTATAGGATTCCTGAAACTACTACAAACCTAGGATCGCATGCCTCGTATGGTACTCCTGAAGATGTTGGGACTAATCCCAAATCCTTTTGTTCTCTCAATCGCAACCAATCCGGTTTGGAAAAATAGCCTAGATTGGCCACTAGTTCTCGTCTTCCAAATAAGGCAAGAAATTGCCCAAATCCAATGGTCTACATCATCTGCATTCTTGAAAAATGAAAATCTAATCCAACCAATATTGTGACATTTAATACGATTAATTGATTAGCCTATCACTTTAGGTTAACTTGCAAAATCCATAACTCTCTCCTGTTTATCCTTTTTCTTGCAAATTATAAGGGAAACCTTATATTAGCATTATCCCCTCGTATACCAAGTTTGAGTCCCAAACTCAGAAGGATAAAGGTCATTTCTTTACATGCAAGTTAACACTTATTAAGCCATATGCATATTTTCTCTCTCCTATTCTTTTCTTCTCTTTATTTGAATTCCTTTTACCAATAGAAACCTTATGGATTCAAAATCTCATCCATTATGAGTCAGTCACACTTCTTTCCATATATTTCTCATATTTTCATCATTTTCTCCAATTTCCTTCTGAATAATGCATTGTTTGTTTTCTTCTTTTTCTTTTACACATATTGGACTCATTAACATATTATGATCCATAAAATCACATGCACAAAGGACATATTGCACAGGAAATCTAATAAATACACATAAATCATACAATTCCCATAATTATACATTTATTGAGGAAACTGCATTTTCAATTATGTGAACCCAAAATTTGAGGTTGTAACATCATTCCCCTCTTATAGGAATTTTGCCCTCAAAATTCCACCAAACATACAAACAATTCAGGATAAGACTTTTCTGTGTCCATCATTAGCTCCCATGCGGCTCCATCCTCTCCATGGTGCTTCCAAAGAACCTTTATCATCCTATATTCTTACATCTGAGTTCTCTCTCACCTTGGTATCGTGTACCCTCATAGGTGACTCAGGATATGTCAGCCTCCCTTGAAGCTTGATAGATTCATGGCTCAGCACATGGCTCAGGTATATCAAATAGTGCTCTAGATTGGATACATGGAACACATCATACATCATGTTATGCTGAGGGGTAAGGCTAAAAATAAACAACTCCACCAATCCATATCAAATGGACCCATGTATCAGGCACTCAAATTTCTCAGCTATAGCTCAGAGGGGTCGTGTCCTTCATAACACATGTTCTCCCACAGTGAACTGCATGTCAGTCTGCTTCACATCAGCTCACGACTCCTGTCGAGGGCTTTTTCAGCCATTTCTTAGTCAAAGTGATTTCATCTGCATGCACTGTGGTCTCTCTGACCTTCACAAGGTCCTCTCACTGACATCATCCTAATGAAGCGGTGACCGAAACGGCCTCCCTTAAAGAGCTTCTTACATCCCAATACTAGATATGGTGGCTATCATCACGAGCAAACTCTTCTAGGGTAGGAATTGATCCCATGTATCACCCTGAATGAACACACATGCTCTCATCAGACCCTCTAAAGTCTGGATCATACTTTCTCAACTATCCATCAGTCAGGGGGTGATAAGTTGTACTAAACTTCAATCTAGCATCGAGTTCTTATTGTACCTACTTCCACAACATGGAAGTGAAACTTGAGGTCATACTCAAAAACCCTTGAACTCGGATCATGGTGTAGTTGAACTATCTCTCTCTCATATATAGTTCAACCAGATCAGTCACACAGATAGTGCTTTCTCTCAGGCAAGGGACTAGGTCAACTTGGTAACTCATATTGCATCATGACCTCTCTTAGTCCAGGGGAGACCCACCACAACATATATGGAGATCTGTGCCCATTCCCTCTTAGGTACTCCTCATTATCTATAACAACTCACTATGTAAAGATGTGAAAACACCTCTCTACTAAAAAATTGAACAATAAAACATCCATCCCAAACACACTTAGTATGTATGATGGAGAGGGTGTAAAATGTTCAAATCTTTATATAAAGGTAATCAAAAGACCAAAGTATAGTGGCAGAATAAAAATATGACTATATTCAATTATAAAACAAGGTAACAACTTAAACTTACAACATAAGGATCCATGTAGAGGAAATATAAACCACCTCAAAATTGTCTCCAAGCTTAAACTTCACAATCTCTGTCTTGGTCAACACGTCATGTCATCCAAGTCCTCCACCTAGGGTTGGAAGCATACCCCAGCAAAATAGAAACAATAGGAGACATCAGCAAAGGCTGGTATTTGCATACTAAAAAGAAAATTGAGAAATTTATAAAGAATAAGGGACATCAAAATATAAAAGGCTTCCCATGCAAGAGATAAGGACTACCCAATCAGGCATAAAAGGAAAGAATCATCATCATCATAAAAGAAGATACTTGACATAATCAAAGCAATAAAGTAGTGCCACATAAGCACATATCATGATTTGGGCACATAACACATCAATATTTTTGGGCACATAACCCATCATCAACCTGCATGCATGTGAGATAAGCATAGCCATATAACAATATAAACACAATCAGCAGCCAACCCTCATAAAGTTGAAACCTGACAGAGAAAGAAATACTACCAATCTCCCAAATACATATAAAAGCATGGGCCAAGAATCACACATCTTTTCCTGGATATGAGGTTCCTTTCCATCCCAAAAGAGAAAAAAATATCACATCTGCTATAAACAAAACCAATGCAATTATACTATACTGAATCACATAGCATGTTTAATGTAGACGCAAGTAGAAAGTATAGCCAGAATGAAACAATGTTGCTGACATGCCAAAACTGTGCGTAGAAATGCAAGTGCACGAATCGAGTAATACAGGCCTATGTGAGGCCTTAGTCGAACTCAAGGAGACATAGTCTCAATGACTACTACTAACTACAGTATGATTAGCTAATCCGATTAAAAGGTTGAATTTGAGTTTGAACAAAATAAAAGAAAATTAAAATAAAATTGAAAATGGTTGATTTGAATAGCATGAATTCCTTAGGGTTACCAGTTTCACCATGGGTTCTCGTCGTATATTATTTCTACCGAATTAATATAAATTCCTACTCCAAACCTGGATGGAAATCCTATAGTCAGAATTGCTTGCTTCTGCAATGCAACTGACTACCTAAATCTAAGCCAATTCCACGTCTGTGGTAATTTATTCTTAGTCTAGGTGCATTATTGAAAACTCTGGGTTCTTCCCACTAACCGTATGTCACCTATTCCAAGGAACGCACATGAATGTGTACAAGTTATGGTTTTCTAACATTTAATCCCCCTTCCAGAGTAACTATCGGTATGTAATCCTATTGATGGTGATCAAGCAATGATAAGTCATTCAAATCAAAACTTATATATCCACGAATAAAGAGAAATTTATACTAAATCATGTAGAAAGTTAATGCAACGATTCCCCGGGCTACTCCCAGGTCCAAAGGAAAGGAGGGGTTTAGCCCTGTATGGTTCTCAGTTGCAAATACATAGAAGGAGAGAAGAAAAATGTGGGAAACATGAAGAAAGTTTGTGTAACCCCTGGAAAGAAACTGCTCCATTTGATATTCCTCGAGAAACGCACGCCCTGCAGTCTTCTGGTAGCAGAATCCTCCGTCGGAGGTGCTCGAATCTCCCAGTTGACGTCCTTTAGCTTCGTGCTTCTCTCCCTCTCTTCTTTGGCCGTCATGTGGTGCACCGTGTTGATCTTCCTCAGTCTGGTCGTCCTTCTTTTAGTCTTAGGTCAACTTACGATACCACACAATGTGGATTGTTGGATCGGGACGACCACATTAGATTGCTGAAATCTGGCAGAGTCGGTGGCACCGACGGCATTGGGATCTGATCATGCTCTGGAAAAGTCAGTTCCATCTACTTCCATGTCGGTGGCACCAAGATGATATCAATATTTTCTCCACCTCTCTCATGCTATCTCGGTGGCATCAACTGTTGCAGTCGGTGCCATCGACTCTTTTGGTCGACTAAGGCCCTGTCCCTGACATCATATCGGTGGCACCGACCTGGATGGTTGATGGCACTGACTCCTTGATTACTTGGGAGCTCCTGAAAATGCACATCAACCATGTATAAGGCTGAGAAATGTATAAAATAATATAATTATGATGAAATAGGCATAGTTTGATTCAACCAGATTATACAAGCCAATTATGAAGATTTATGCAACTATGATCAACTAAATGACTTACAAATGCACAAAACAAATGTAAAGTAGGCTTGTAAAAGTGACCCAAAACCCATACATCAAACTCCCCTAAGATGAAATATTGCTCGTCCTCAAGCAACAACACCTTTGGATCTGATTGAGATAAGTCAGCTAAAGGACATAATGCATAAGGTACATCTAAAAAAATCTCCACCGTTCGGTCCTCCTTTCGGCCTTTACTAACCACTGAACACTAACTGCCATATAGGTGACCAAAAATCTCTATCCAAGATATCTGCCCCCCAATCAATGAGACACTATCAGTTAAAGCAGTTAATATGATAGACTTGTTCGGTTCATACTTGATGCATCGTGTGATCTCCTATCTACGTTTCTCTTTTCTCTACCTACCATCTACATGGAAGCAGTTCTCCTGATAAAATAAGGAATGAGGAGAAAATCATCTAAGTGGCCTACCAATACGAGTAACAGGTGGTTGAAATAGGTGGCTATAGAAGAATCATGAGCACATAAAATCATTCATGCAATCAAAATTATGATGGAACTATGATGATGCAAATTTATAGAATGCTCCTAATGCCTAATCATTGGGGTAGAATGATGCATGCACTAGCATTTCATCTCTAAGTAAGACGAAATATCTAATATTGCACCATGTACTAACTCTTCTTTATGATTAGGTAGAATTGTGCCCTTGTTCCCCATTATCTGACATTGAAATTCTAGATTTTTTTTTCATTTAAGCTTCCTTCTAATCATGATAAACTTGCTTTGGGCTTCTACTTGCACTACACGTTGAATGTACATCAATGCTTTTCTTCTTCTTTTTTTCAAACAATGGGCACAATCACTACCTTTTATAGTATTGAAGAAGCTAAACATGATCTTTATGCAAGATGATATGTAATGCATATGCAACTACAAAAATAAGATGTTATGCAACTACAAAACATGCACCAAAATACTGTTGTACATGTATGTTTCTTTTTGTTTTTCATATTTTTCTTTTTATGCACACAAAAGCACACAACTATATGCAAGACCTACTATGTCATGTAAATGCAATCAAGAGAAAGAATGATAGTATGTGCTCAATCCTCTTATGGTTGAGTGTGAATCAAAAGTATGTGGTGGGTGAGATCACACAACTAAGAGATAGAACCTTCAGAAGAAAAAAATTCATATGTCCCTCTCTAACGACCTGTGTATAGGGTAATCAAGGGGTTTCTTTCGTAAATTTTAATTTTAAGGTCGTGTTAGTGTTTGATCAGTTTAGGCTCAAAAATCCTTATTAATCACTTTCTTAGACAAATTAGATGATCATATATGCTCTAATGTCCTGAAGCTGACTTACTCAAGCACTTCCTCAGTTATGTGACATGATTACTCACAAGATAAGCTCACAAAAAAAATTACACCCATCCCAGAGATTGATACTTTCAATTGAAACCATGCATTTACTTCTCCACATATTACACTAGATAGATTGTGGATCCACATAACAGAAAAACTAACAAGAAAACTAACTACTTTTCTCAAAATAAATCAAACCAGAAAAAACTAAAATAAAAGAAAATAAAAACTAAGATAGAAGTTGTTCCAGCACCCCCCCAATCTTAAATATGACTATAGCCTCATAGTCAAAATCCAAACTTAAGGGGTGGAATAGTGATACCTGACTAAAAAGGTGGTGGCGGTGGCTGAGTGGGGTCTTGGGGAGGAAACATCCCCTGAAAGGTCGGGTCAGACAAAGGCATATCTTGTGGCATCAGGTATCCTCCAAAATATCCCTGGCTTCAATAATGATCAAAGAATGGTTGTTGATAGTTTTCCATCCATTGCAGACACTGATACATGTTCTCTTGGTTGGCCAAGAGAAGACATTCATTTTCATAAATTACCTGTTGGTTAGGGTATAACCGACCTTGCACATCTTGAATACCAGCTAGAGATTGGGTTTGTTGTTGTTCATGTGTCTAGATGTCCTGCAGCATAGAATACATACCCTCCATAGAATAAGCATCCTCTCCTTCTTGAGAGTGTGGTGGGGTAGAAGATGATGAGGCAGTGCAATGGTGAGGATGCTTTCATGGAGCCACTCTATGTGTCATAGGAATAGTGGGCTCCACTTCCTCCACGTCATTGCTTGATTCTTCTTCCTCCTTAGCATTGACTTCTTGTTGTCCAGCATTGTCGTTGTCCACAGTCGACCATCTATAGTTCTCAACATAGTTGATGTTGAAGATAGGATTAGGAAGTCAACGCTCATAGAAAGTATCATCGACCGAACATATGGTGTAGATTGTGTTATTTTCCACAATGATGAGGCACGCCTGCTTGAAATGAAGGTGGTTGATTCAATGCCTGGAATTAAGAGGCTCTAGAGTAGAAATATCCAAGCCTAGGTGAAGAGAAATTGGGGTGATAAGTCCCCCAAAGAGTATAGGTGTGTCCCTCCTAACGTTGCATTTCACCGCAATTATATGTTTGAGAAAGAATGCTCCCCAATTTACCAGCCTTCCCTCCAAAAGTTGATACAGAAAATACAAGTCTAGCACTTGTACCTTCGCTTGCCCTTGGGTTGACTTGGCAAAAAGCGTGTTGGTGAGCATACAATGAAGCACTCGAACAAAGGGATGCTCGAGGTCTGCCAAGGAACTGTGGTGGAAGTTTAGTTTTTTATCCTTTGGCACTGTCACAAGGTCCTTCCAGATGGCGTTGAAGTCAACTTTCTCAGGCTGACGGCAAGGCACATGCAACCACCCATAGATTTTGTTGAAGGCATGGAGAGTAAGGGAGTAGTTGGTGTTTTAAAGGTGGAAATCCACCTTTCCTTCTCTCCATTTGCCACTTGACGGGCGTGATTGATCGGGGGTGACAAATATCTCATGGGACGCCATGAACTCGATCATGATTTCCTTGTATGCTGACCATCCACCAAAGATGGGATTCACATACCTGCCATAAAACTCCTGTCACTCGAGGATGGATTCCATGTTGTCGGTGAAGCCCATGTCCTCCAACAACTGTCGATCGTCATATATCGTCGGAGCGAACTGCCTCTTGGCAAGCTCCTCATAGACCTTCCTCACTTCCATCATAGGGTGGATGAAGTGGGGTCATGGCGTAAGAGCATCAAGGGGTCCTCCTCGTCTCACCATGAATATGAAGTGATCAGGGAAGAAGATTGAGAAAAGAAGAGCTTGATGATGCCTCTGGATGCTCAGAGCAGTTGCTTGTTCTCGTGGGAGTAGTGGTTTTGTCAAGTTGTAAGAGAATGAAACCACAACCTCCCTTATATAAGGCTACCACCGCCCTACTGCAATGATGTCAGTGGCACCGATATGAAGTCAGTGGCACCAACTTCTGGTGGCGGATCTGGGCCTTCAGTGTATCGACGGCTGTCAATGCCCGGTCTAAAATTGCCAGATTGCTGAGGAGTCGGTGGCACCGACTTTAGGTCGGTAGCACCAACTTTTGGGCAGGATTCGAATCTTCCAATCGTCCACTTGGGCGCATCTGGGCCATAGATTAGGGGTGCCCACGGATCGGTGTTTTCACTTATCGGTAGCACTGACGATGGGGTCGGTGGTACCAACACTATAATCATTTTTTTTTGATGCACCGATGCACCCATTGAACCTAGGACCTTAGCCGAGTCGGTGCCACCAACATGGGTGTCGGTGGTACCAACTACTTATCAGTTAGTTGAGCCCACTTTCCTGCACTTTCTTCAGAAGTGTTGGTGGCACTGACTTGTGTCAGCCAAATTGCCCATCTCTCTGACCCTATCTCGGGGCCATCGACTTGGAAGTCAGTGACACCGACTCAGCCATAGTCTGCACACTCAATAAATGAGTCAGGGTATCATTTTTACATACATAAAATTGAAGAAAAACTAAGTACTACTAAAACAACTTAATGGAAATGAATAAAACAAACATGCTAGTGGCTGAGTTGCCTCCCAACAAGTGTCGTTATTTAACATCCTAGGCTAGATAAAACTATTATTAAGATTAATTAGGGGTAATAAGTTTCACCTCATGCTCCTTTCTAATGAAATCTTCCCCAAAATAATGCTTCAGCCTTTGGCCATTAACCAAGAAGGATTTCTCTCCCTCTTTGATTTGAACCGCTCCATGTAGAAACACTTCTTCTATAATGAATGGACCACTCCATCTAGACCTCAATTTTCTGGGATGTGATTTCAACCTTGAGTTAAAAAGCAATACACTCTCGCCCGTTAAAAAAGACTCCCCTTGCTATATGTCGATCATGAATTTGCTTAGTTCTTTCCTTATACAATCTTGAATTCTCATAGGCATTCATCCTAATTTCATCAAGCTCATTCAACTCTAACATCCTTGTCCTACCTACCTCATCGATATCAAAGTTGAGCCTTCTTAATGCCCAATGAGCCTTATGTTCTAATTCCGCAGGAAGATGGCACGCCCGACCATAGACTAACCTAAAAGGTGTAGTTCCTATTGGTGTTTTGTAGGCAGTCCTATAGGCCCATAGCGCATGTACTAACAATTCACTCCAATTGTTCCTACTAGATGACACTGTCTTCTCAAGGATCTTTTTAATCTCATGATTGGAAATCTCGACTTGTCCTTGAGTCTGTGGGTGATAGGGTGTACCCACACGGTGTGTCACTCCATACTTGTTCAAAAGTGCCCCAAATTTCCAGTTGGTGAAATGAGTTCCCCCATCACTTATAATCATCCTTGGCACTCCATATCTACAGAAAATGTGATCCTTAACAAGTTTGCATACAATATTTGCATCATTAGTGCGGGTTGGAATCGCTTCCAACCATTTTGACATGTAATCTACAGCCAACAAGATGTAAAGGTTAGAGTTAGAGGACACAAAGGGTCCCATGAAATCAATACCTCATAAATCAAAAACCTCTACTTCTTGAAACACATTCAAGGGCGTCTCCTGTCGCTTTGATATGTTACCTGACCGATGACATGTGTCGCACCTATGCACAAAATCATATGCTCTTTGAATAGGGTCGGCCAATATAACCCGCTCTCCAGCACCTTTTCGGCTATCCTAGATCTAGCATGGTGTCCAACCGTAGGCAGTGTGTGGCAATGTTTTAACACACTCTCATACTCACCTTCAAGTACACATCTTCTCAAAATTCCATCCCTACACTATTTCAACAAAATAGGATCATCCCAAAAATAATAGCACAAAGAATGGAAGAATCGCTTCTTTTCTTGATACCCCCAATCAGCAGGCCATTCCTTACAAGCTAAATAATTCACAATATTAGCAAACCAAGGATTTTTTTCTTAAGGGTGAACAACTGCACATCTGGGAAAGTCTCTAGAATGGGTATATTCATATCCTTCTTATCTACCCTCTCCAATCAAGATAGGTGGTCATCCACCACATTCTCTATCCATACTTTATCCTTGTTCTCAATGTCAAACTCCTGCAATAAAAGGATCCATCTAATCAATCTTCGTTAAGCATCCTTCTTCTATAGCAAGTACTTAATAGACGCATGGTCAGTCCACACCACCACTTTTTCCCCCACAAGATATTGTCTAAATTTTTCAAAAGAAAAGGCAACAGCTAGTAACTCTTTTTCAGTTGTGGTGTAATTAAGTTGTGCGTCATTAAGTGCTTTAGATGCATAATATATGACCGTAGGAACTTTGTCTAGGTGTTGCCCCAACACCGCCCCCACAACATAGTCAGATGCATCACATATAAGCTCAAATGGTTGGATCCAATCTGAAGCCTGCACAACTGGTGCAGATATGAGTTTTTCTTTCAAAATCTCAAAAGCTTTTAAACACCTCTCATCAAAGTTGAATTCAACATCCTTTTCCAAATGATCAGACAATGGTTTAGCGATCTTTGAAAAATCCTTTATAAATCGGCGATAAAACCCGGCGTATCCTAGAAAGCTCCTAGCTTCCTTCATTGACGTTGGTGGAGGAAGTTTTGAAATCACTTCTATTTTAACCAGATTCACCTCCAATCCTTTGTTAGAAACCTTGTGGCCTAACACTATGCCCTCGCTAACCATCATGTGACATTTTTCCCAATTAAGCACTAAGTGTGTGTCTTCACACCTCTGCAAAACCTTATCTAAAATTTTCAAACAATCCTCAAAAGACGTCCCATAAACCAAGAAATCATCCATAAAAACCTCGAGACATCTTTCCACCATATCCGAGAAAATTGCCAACATACACCTCTAAAAAGTAGTGGGTGCATTGCACAACCCGAAAGGCATGCGGTAGTATGCAAATGTGCCATAAGGGCAGGTGAAGGTAGACTTCTCCTGATCCTTCGGCTCGATTGAAATCTGGTTATAGCCCAAATATCCATCAAGAAAACAAAAGTGAGAGTGACCGATGTGTCGCTCCAAATCTGATCAATGAACGTCAGTGGAAAATGGTACTTAAGTGTGGCAGTGTTCAATCTATGATAATCAATGCAAACTCACCACCCTGTCACTAATTGAGGGGTTATTTATTCATTAGATGAATTAGTGGTGATAGTAATTCCCCCCTTCTTCGGCACTACCTGTGTCGGACTAACCCACATGGAATCAGAAATAGCATAAATTATACATGCCAATAATAGCTTGATTACCTCCTTCTTTACCACCTCCATCATTATTGGATTTAAACAATGCTGAGGTTGAATGATCGGCTTTGCTCCTTCTTCTAGTCGAATCTTGTGTTGGCACAAGGTGAGAGAAATCCCCTTGATATCATCCACAGACCACCCAAATGCACCTCGGTGGTTCTTTAGCACAGTGATCAATTGTTCTTCTTCTGAGTTACTTAGTGATGCCATATGATGAGCAGTAGCTTCTCCTCAGCAGCTAGAAAAACATATCGTAGATGAGGTGGCAACATCTTGATCTCTAGCTCGGGCGGGGTTAGGAGTGAAGAAACCAATGGAGGTGGCAGCGGTCCAAAGTCCTCAAAATTACTTGTGTAATGACATGGAAAAGCCTTCAGTAGTCTTGCACATTCTTCAAGGGACCAGTCCCAAATACAATCATCCATGTGGTTCATTAGACAAGCCTCTAGCAGGATTTGTGGATGAATCTATAATTGGGAATCCTTTCCATCCATGTCCACAGTAGATAGACATGATTCCTCATCATTATCATCTGGGTACCCTACTTACTTAGCAAGTGAGACCACCTTAGTGTTCTCCATGATGTCCACAGTGAGTGTACCCTTGTCCACTTTTGTCATCACATGTTCCATGTCCAAAAATGGTTTTCCCAAGAACAATGAAATATTGCTATCCATGTGCTTCATCATATTACATTGCTCCTGAGCATTGGATGGCTTGGAATTATACGGCATGGTTATCTCGAACCTGTCATCTTTAATTCCCATAGTCAAGTAGCCTCTTCCCATCTCCAAGATCATATCAGTTGTTGCTTGGAAGGGTCTTCCTAAACGAAGCTTGTTTCCCTATTCATCTTGCATCTCCATCACTACAAAATCTGCAGGAAAAACTAACTGGTCCACCTTGATAAGCACATCCTCACAAATGTCGTACGGTGTCACCATTGAGTTTTCTGCCAACTAGATCGTCATTCTATTCTTCCTATATGGATTGAGACCAAGCTTATTAAAAGTAGATAAGGGCATCAAGTTGATGCTTGCTCCTGAATCACAGAGTGCCTCGCCGAATTTTGTCTTCCCGATGTAGCACGTGATGTTGAAACAACTGGGATCTTGTCTCTTTGTTGGTAGTATACCTAGGATGAAGGAACTGACCTGTTCTCTCAGTACAACTACTTTAGCATCTGGGATCTTCCTCTTCTTGTTAATGATATCCTTCAAAAACTTACCGTATGAGGGTATTTGTTCGATTGCCTCAATCAACAGTATATTCACATAAAGCTTCCTAAAGTTATCTAGAAACTTCTTGAATTGTTGATCCGTCTTTGTTGCCTTCAAGCTATTCGGATATGGAATCGGTATCGTCTGTGTCTTCTGATGTGGTGGCACATATGATGTCCTCGTTTCTACCTGAGATTCTTGATTTTGCTCTTCCCCTATGTTGACTGCCTCTGGTTCTTCTTGATCCTGCTCTTCCACTGAGTCATCACTGTCAATGGGATTTGTCACCTCAGTATCCACTGTCTGTGGAGTCAACATCTTCTTTCCACTTCTCAGTAGTATGGCCTTCACCTGTTTGTTTCCTATTAGAGTATCAGTGTTTCTTGGAAAACCTTGTTGTGTAGGCTTTTTTAAAGATGCCACATCTGCTGCTAACTAAGACAAAGTTGTCTCAAAGCTCCTCATCTGGGCCCCTTGGTTCTGGAGATCACATTGGAAGTTATTTATCAGTTGCTCATTTTGCTTCACTATGCGGTTGAGAATTTCATTGGTGGTCTCCTCTGCTGTAGGTTGCTACTGTTGTTTGTTCCTGTGTTGGTTTTGTTGATCGGGGCCTTGTAGGAAGTTGTTTGGATCACTATGCGGTTGAGAATTTCATTGGTGGTCTCCTCTGCTGTAGGTTGCTACTGTTGTTTGTTCCTGTGTTGGTTTTGTTGATCGGGGCCTTGTAGGAAGTTGTTTGGATCTTTCCATGAGAATTTGGGATCCTCTCTCAATGTGTAGTCATTGTTCATGTACCCTTGCTGCCGCACATACTTCACTTGACCTTCTTCATTCGATGAATTATTATCCTTCTCTAGTAGCTTCATTGCTATCAAGTCAAGCTTTTCATTCAAAGATGTGATAACTTTAGATTCCCCTATGCTCTTGATCTTCCCTGGATTGTCTCTCTCATTGCCCCATACTTGATTCTTCGCCATATTTTTCAAAATGTCCTGACATGTTGAGGGCGGGTTGTTAAAAAAGAACCCCGAGCCTACACAATCCAAAGTGGTATGTTCACTTTTGCGGAGTCCAAAGTAGAACATCTTCACTTGATTCTCCAAATCTATTCCATGGTGCAGGACCTTCCTTAGCATGATCTGAAAGTGCTCCCACGCCTCGGAATATGATTCAGATGCATGTTTCTTAAAATTGTGTATGTTTTTAATCATCTCATTGGGCTTCTCTGGAGGAAAATATCTTTCAAAGAATGCTTCTACCATTTGATTCCATGTCTCGATCGACTCTTTCGGTAGGTTGTGCAGCCATTCCTTTGCCTTATCATCTAGTGATGATGGAAACAGCTTCAGATAGATGGGAGTTTGAGGAAACCTGCTTACTTTCACCATATCACTAATCTCCACAAAATTGCTAATATGGGTCACTAGGTCTTCATTAGCATTCCCATATAATGCTTGTGACTTGACGAGTGCAATCAAACTTGGATCAATCTTATATTGAGCTACATTTACATTCTGCTTTTTGATAGGCCCTATCTGTGCAGCTAAAGAGGATGCTTTTATCCTTTCCCAGATAGTCCTTTCTGCTCCTGGATTTTTGTCCCCCATTGCTTGTTGCCTGGGTGACAATGGTATGCTTTCTAGTGAATTTGTTTGAATTGGAGCTTCGACAGTGACTGGAACCTCTGATGTAGCTTCTCCGTAATCTGTGGTCCTTGTTGTCACCATACACTAGTACCTAAAAAGTTGAAAATAGTTAGTCAAGGTACTTATCAAAGAAATTTTGAGATATGAATATCCGGTAACTATTTTTTTCTTTTAGATTGAAATGAAATTGCACAAAAATTAAAAAGTGGCCTAGAGTGGCCGACCGCAGCACTTGTAGTGTTGAAGCGTCACCGTCTCCCCGGCAATGATGCCAAATACTTGACATGCCAAAATCGTGCGTAGAAACACAAGTGCACGGGTCGAGTAATACAGGCCTATGTGAGGCCCGAGTCGAATTTAGGGAGACATAGTCTCAGTGACTACTACTAACTACAGTACGACCAGCTAAGCCGATTAAAAGGTTGAATTTGAGTTTGAACAAAATAAAAGAAAATTGAAAATAGTTCATTTGAATAGAATGAATTCCTTAGGGTTACTAGTTTCACCATGGGGCCTCGTCGTATATTATTTCTACAGAATTAATATAAATTCTTGCTCCTAACCTGGATAGAAAGCCAATAGTCAGAATTGCTTGCTTCTGTAATGAAATTCACTACCTAAATCTAAGACAATTCCTCATCTGTGGTAATTTATTCTTAGTCTAGGTGCATTATTGAAAACTCTGGGTTCTTCCCACTAGTCGTACATCACCTATTCCAAGGAACGCGCAAGAAATTGTACAAGTTGTGGTTTTCTAACCTTTAATCCCCCTTCTGGAGTAACTATTGGTCAATAATCCTATTGATGGTGATCATGCAACGATAAGTCGTTAAATCCAAACTTATATATCCAGGAATAAAGAGAAATTTATACTAAATCATGTAGAAAGTTAATACAATGATTCCCCGGGCTACTGCCGGGTCCAAAGGAAAGGAGGGGTTTAGCCCCACATGGTTCTCAGTTGCAAATAAATAGAAGGAGAGAAGCAAAATGTGGGAAACATGAAGGAAGTTCATGTAACCCCTAGAAAGAAGGTGCTCTGATTGATCTTCCTCGAGAAACACACGCTTTGTAGTCTTCCGGAAGAAGAATCATCCATCAGAGGTGCTCGAATCTCCATGTTGACGTCCTTTGGCTCCGTGCTTCTCTCCCTCTCTTCTCTGGCCATCGTGCGGTGCAACGTGTTGATCTTCCTCAGTCTGGCCTTCCTTCTTTTAGTCTTAGGTCAACTTACGGTACCGCACAATGTGGACCGTTGGATCGGGATGACCACTTTAGATTGCTGAAATCCGGCAGGGTCAGTGGCACTGACCTGGATGGTCGGTGGCACCAACAGCATCGGGATCTGATCGTGCTCTGGAAAAGTTGGTGCCATCGACTTCCAAGTCGGTGGCACCGAGCTGATGTGAATATTTCCTCTGCCTCTATAATGTTATCTCAGTGGCATCAACTATTGTATTCAGTGCCATAGACTCTTTTGGTCGACTAAGGCCCTGCCCCTGATGTCTTCTCGGTGGCACTGACTCCTTGATTACTTGGGAGCTCCTGAAAATGCACAGCAACCATGTATAAGGCTGAGAAATGTATAAAATAATATAATTATGATGAAATAGGCACAGTTTGATGCAACCAGATTATACAAGCCAATTATGAAGATTTATTCAAATATGATCAACTAATTGACTTACAAATACACAAAACAAATGTAAAGTAGGCTTTTAAAAGTGACTCAAAACTCGTACATCAGTTGCCATCATGCAATGGATAACTCAGCAAATAAAAAAATCCATTTTAAAGTGATAATATCTCATTATTTAAGACCAACATGCACCAAGGCACAAGATAAGGTATCAAGAAAATATCCAAGTCCATTATAAGCAAGATAGTTCACACGAACCATGGTATCAAAAGATAAGACATATTGTGTAGGCCAAATTCAAGAGAATGAAAAAATAGGTGAATTGCTCATTATAGAGGAATAGGGGATACAACATACCTCAACTTTAGAGTCAAACAATCCAAAGTCCAAGTATGTCCAAGCCTAGGCCTCCAAAGAACCTATGATGCATATATGTGGAATTAGGGTTAGGTTTCCATTGGTTATTCAAAACCCTAAAATCGCCTTTTTATAATATGTGAATTAGGTCATCAAAACCATGTCATGTTTTAGTTTATATTTTCCTGAGTTCAAAAGACATTTTATTATATTTTCCTGACTTATCAATATTTAGTTATGAGTTATATAAATTTTTAACTTATTAATTAGATCCATTAATATTCATCATTATAAAACATTGGATTCAGGCTACAAACCTCACACCATTGGTTAGATCTTATTTTTCTAATTCCAATGAGTATTTATTTGTATTTTTTTTATTAGCAAGCAATTAGTTATGAATTTTATAAAATTGACCAATAAGAAATCGAGAAAAAGGCAACTTGGCAAACTAGAGGTAAGAGAGAGAAGAGAGAGAGGGAGGGGGCACGTGGAGCATGTTGGCCCAACCAACGGGTGCCAACTCACCCGACCCTCAGCCAACTCAGTAGAATCTAGGCACAAAATAAGCAAAGCAAAACATCACAATTACCAAAATACCCCTGATACGAAAGAACATAACCTAGAGAAAGAACGAGGGGTAGAAAGGAGACTTTACTTAAGGGAGTTCTTCCCCAACTACTCATTGACCATGGCCGACGAAGCTACATGAGCAGTAGCTACGATTTGGGAAAAACTCATGATGTTGACCGTTTGCAAAACCAAAAGAACTGGGGTCTTTGGGGAAAGCTTTAGAACTTGTTTCCACCATCAATTGATCTTGGTCGACAAAGATCACGGCTGCAGTGAGCCACAACCGCAATGAAGAAGAACCAAGTCAGTGATAGCTAAGACAAAGACTATGACCAAATTGTTGCGAGAGAAAACATGCAGATGAGACGGCGGAGACAGAGAGGTAAATACCTTTATATAAGGTGGGGTGTTCGGGAAAGAAGGGGTAGGCGGGATGAGGTGCTAACGAGGATATTTGGGGTTTTCCAAAATAGGGCACGAGAGGGGCCGACTTTGGTATGGGGACGTGCAGAATCATCTCCTAGTTCTAGAGCATGAAAAATCTCAGAAAAGCATCGAGTTACGAGGGAGGAAACCATGATTTAAATCTAACTTTTCGATAGTTTACTGTACACGGATGTTGTTTTATCCAACTCGAGGTAAGAGACAAACTAGGAGCCACATGATCAGAATCTAAAGGCCATGAGGATACCCAAAAATTAAAGGAGGCCCATAACAAATAGACCTTAGGAAATCGAAGAAATGAACCTCGTAACACATGCATTAAGGAACCCTTATTCAAATCGAACTCGAATAAAGTGAACATTGACATATTATTTCCTTTTTCTCTTTCTTCAATTAATGGTTCATACATTATCTGATTTAGGTGAAATTTTGTACGGAGGCCAACTAAGGCATGTAGATTTTGATTATGAAGTTAGATTTTACTTTTGGAAAATTTAAATGCATTAATTATCCAAATCTTTAGTTTATCTTTCCTCGTGCATTAATGACATTCAGATTATCCGAATTCGGTGAAACTTCATCCTTAAGGTATATTTGATATCTTGAATATGAATTTGCCTTTATTTCCAACTTTTGGTGTCATGAAACACATTTATTTAATACTTGCATCTTTTAGGCAGTGTCTCTCTCCTAAACTTACCATCTTATTTAAAGGTTGTCCAAATTAGATGAAAATTGGCATGTAGTCTTATTTTTATGTCTAGACTACGAATTTGAAATCTATTTTCATTTTTGAGGCTTTCTTATATGAATTTTGTCACTTGGCCCACTAATGGCCCATTAGTTCATAATTCATCCAATTATGTTCCATTAAGGTGATTTACCACGCATTAGCTTATTACAAGATTATTAAGTATCTTTTTAATTCCAACAATCAACCTTGTTTGGTCAAAACTGCATGGTCAAAGTTCTAGGGTAGGGTCCAAGATGTGATATGTTACAATACTCCACCCTTAAAAGGATTTCGTCCTCGAAATGTATAGATCCAAACATCAACTATCAACTATTTTCCACCCCTTAAAAAGGTTCAACCTAACAAATTTTTAGAGCTACCCACACCTCTTAGTTGTGAAAGTTTTAGAGATTTATATTACTCATGTATCAAACTAAAGTCACCATCTAGGGTTGAGCTTTAGGTCCTCGTGTCTCAAACCTATCAACCCTACATGAACATCCAAAAAGTCATAGGGTAGGTCAACTACACCATCATATCAATCCTAGTCACAAGCTAGGATTAGATTCTACTCAAACTAGAGTTCTCTTCATTGTGACTTAGTTCAAGGAAAGTTCGGGAAAATCTAGAGAAATTTTCTTTTGTACATAGAATAGTATAATGAAAATAATTTTGTCGATAAGAAACATCAGAGATAAAACAAAGATGGTACCAAAATCAATGCGAGAACCAAGTCACAACTTTTCCATATTAGGGTCTTCTTCATAACCTAATCTCATCCTCAAATCAAACCTTATTGTATAAAAAGATCATCATTGATTAAAACTAGGGTGAACATCTCACCTAGAGGCAACTATCTAAGTCAAGGGTTTAACTAGGGAGACAAAATTGAATTAGTCAGATTTCGACTACCATGGGCTCTGATACCATGCAGTAAAGAAGTGAAAACACCTCTCTACTAAACATTTGAACAATAAAACATCCATCCCAAACACACTTAGTAGGTATGATGGAGTGGGTGTAAAATTTTCAAATCTTTATATAATGGTAATCAAAAGACCAAAGTATAGTAGCGAAATAAAAACATTACTATATTTAATTATAAAACAAGGGAACATCTTAAACTTACAACATAAGGATCCATGTAGAGGAAATCTAAACCACCTCAAAATTGTCTCCAAGCTTTAACTTCACAATCTATGTCCAGGTCAACATGTCATGTCATCCAAGTCCTCCACCTAGGGTTGGAAGTATATCCAACCAAAAGAGAAACAATAGGAGACATCAGCAAAGGCTGGTATGTGCATACTAAAAAGCAAATTGAGCAATTTATAAAGAATAAGGGACATCAAAATATAAAAGGCTTCCCATGCAAGAGATAAGGACTACTCAATCGGGCATAAAAGGAAAGAATCATCATCATCATAAAAGAAGATACTTGCCATAATCAAAGCAATAAAGTAGTGCCACATAAGTACATATCATGATTTGGGCATATAACACATCAATATTTTTGGGCACATAACCCATCATCAACTTGCATGCATGTGAGATAAGCATAGCCCTAGAACAATATAAGCATGATTGGCGGCTAACCCTCATAAAGTTGAAACCTGATAGAGAAAGGAATACTGCCAATCTCCCAAATATATATAAAAGCATGGGCCAAGAATCACACATCTTGTCCTGGGTATGAGGTTCCTTGACATCCCAAAAGAGCAGAAAATATCACATATTCTATAAACAAAACCAATGCAATTATACTATTCTAGTGTTATTGAATCACATAACATGTTTAATGTAGAGGCAAGTAGAAAGTATAGTCAGAATGAAACAATGTTTCCATCACACAATGGACAACTCCAAAAATAAACAAATCCACTTCAAAGTGGGCATATACCATTATTTAAGACCAACACGCACCAAGGCACAAGATAAGGTATCAAGAAAATATCCATGTCCATAATAAGCAAGATAGTTCACACGAATCATGATATCAAAAGATAAGACATATTGTGTAGGCCAAATTCAAGAGAATGAAAAGATAGGTGAATTGCTCATTATAGAGGAATAGGGGATACAACATACCCCAACTTCAAAGTCAAACGATCCAAAGTCCAACTAGGTCCAAGCCTAGGCCTCCAAAGAACATATGATCCATATATGTGGAATTAGGGTTAGGTTTCCATTAGTTATTCAAAACCCTAAAAATTGCCTTTTTATAATATGTGAATTAGGTCATTAAAACTATGCCATGTTTAAGTTTATATTTTCTTGAGTTCAAAACATATTTTATTATATTTTCCTAACTTATCAATATTTAGTTATGAATTATATAAATTTTAACTTATTAATTAGATCCATTAATATCCATCATTATAAAACATTAGATTCAGGTTACAAACCTCACACTATTGGTTAGATCTTATTTTTCTGAATCCAAAGAGTATTTGTTTGTATTTTTCTGATTAGCAAGCAATTAGTTATAAATTTTATAAAATTGACCAATAAGAAATCGAGAAAAAGGCAACTTGGCAAACCAGAGGCGAGAGAGAGAAGAGAGAGAGGGCGGGGGTGTGGGGTCCATGTTGGCCCAACCAACGGGTGCCAACTCACCCGACCCTCAGCCAACTCAGCAGAAAATAGGCACAAAATAAGCAAAGCAAAACGTCACAATTACCAAAACACCCCTGATACGAAAGAGCATAACCTAGAGAAAGCACGAGGGGAGGAAGGGTGACTTTAACTAAGGGAGTTCTTCCCTAAATACTCGCGGGCCATGGCCGACAAAGCTACATGAGAAGTAGCTATGATTTGGGCAAAACTCATGTTGATGACCATTTACAAAACCAAAAGAATCGGGGTCTTCGGGAAAAGCTTTAGAACTTGTTTCCATCATCAATTGATCTTGGGCGATGAAGATCACCGCCGCAATGAGTCACAACCGCGATGAAGAAGAACCAGGTCAGTGATAGCTAAGACAAAGACTATAACCAAATTGTTGCAAGGGAAAACATGTAGATGAGATGGCGGAGACAGAGAGGTAAATACCTTTATATAAGGTGGGGTGTTCGGGCAAGAAGAGGTAGGCGGGCCGAGGTGCTAAAGAGGAGATTTGGGGTTTTCCAAAATAGGGCACAAGAGGAGCCGATTTTGGTATGGGGATGTGTGGAATCATCTCCTGGTTCCAGAGCATGAAAAATCTCAAAAAAGCATCGAGTTACGAGGGAGGAAACCATGATTTAAATCTAAGTTTCTGGTAGTTTACTATACACAGATGTTGTTTTCTCCTACTCGAAGTAGGAGACAAGTTAGGAGAAGCAGGATCAGAATCTAAAGGCCATGAGGAGTCCCAAAAAATAAAGAGTTGCATGACAAACAGACCTTAGGAAATCGAAGAAATGAACCGCGTAACACATGCATTAAGGAACCCTTATTCAAATCGAACTCGAATAAAGTGAACATTGACATATTATTTCCTTTCTCTTTCTTCAATTAATAGTTCATACATTATCTGATTTAGGTGAAATTTTTCACAGAGGCCATCTAAGGGATGTAGATTCCAATTATGAAGTTAGATTTTACTTTTGTAAACTTTATATGAATTAATTATCCAAATCTTTAATTTCTCTTTCCTCATGCATTAATGACATTCAGATTATCCAAATTAGGTGAAACTTCATCCTTAAGGTATATTTGGTATCTTGAATATTAATTTGCCTTTATTTCCAACTTTTGGTGTCATGAAACACATTTATTTTATACTTGCATCTTTCAGGCAGTATCTTTCTCCTAAACTTACCATCTTATTTAAAGGTTGTCCAAATTAAATGAAAATTGACATGTAGTCTTATTTTTATGTGTAGACTAAGAATTTGAAATCTATTTCCACTTTTGAGGCTTTCTCATATGAATTTTGTCACTTGGCCCACTAATGGCCCATTAGTTCATAATTCATCCAATTATGTTCCATTAAGGTGATTTACCACGCATTAGCTTATTAGAAGATTATTAAGTATCTTTTTAGTTTCAACAATCAACCTTGTTTGGTCAAACCCACATGCTCAAAGTTCTAGGGTAGGGTCCAAGATGTGGTATGTTACACACTGGGTTACTGGTGTTAGGCCTTCACCCTCTGACATGTATGTCAATAGGCCACATGCAACTTTATATACTTCTTCATCCCAGGTCTTCAAAGTATTGATGCAAACTTCAACTATCTTCGTAGTACCACGGTGTATGGTGTACTTAAAATCATAAGCTCCTGCCCATCATGATTCCTCATGGTTGACTCCTTAGAAACCCTAAAACACTCTAGTAGTGGGTTTCACCCCCTTCTTTTCCTGAGAGGGGTATCTGAGGTTCTTATAACAATCCTTTCATCTCATCAAACTTTGGACTGGCTACTATTCAACCACCAACTAGACCAATGAGTCTGGTTGTATCTCAATGTTAGCCATACAGGTCTCATCTTCTAATGATCGTAGGGTTCACCTAGCAACCTCTTCCAACATCTCTACTGGCCAAACAAGATAGCTATATACCTGAGCGGTGTCTCAGCTAAGAGTATCTGCTACCACATTAGTTCCCTTGTGTGCTAGGTGATGGTGAAAACATAAACCTTCACATACTCCATTCATCATCCTTGTCTCGGGTTTAGGTCTATCTGCTTCAAGAGAACTTTGAGTTGTTAATCCCATCATCTCAGTTATCAAACCCAAACTGGTAACTCAAAGATTCCATAATGCTCTTGATAAGAAAGCTCTCATATGATTATTACCTTAGTTCATCTATGCTTGCATACCATCTATCCAATATATTTCCAAAAGGATGTGGTACTTCCTTCAATCCTCAAACATCATAGAAGGGTTTCAACACATATCACTTCTACCTTTAGCATATGGCATGCATTTTGTTCTATCTCTCACACCCATAATATGATGAAATAAGCATTTAGATGTAGTCCAAATACAAAGTTCATCCAATTCCAAGAGTAGATATGGTGCATCACACATCCCCATCACCCTTTCCAATCTAAGTTGAAACATACTTCACATGACTCCTAACCATGAACATGTACATTATGGGTCTACACCCATGGGAAGACTCTTACCATCACTTTTGGGTCTAAAGATATCTCTTATGTACAATCCTTAGTCATTACCTCAAGGTCTCTAGGGTGTTGGTACTTTTGGGGTGATATAACCCTTATGCATCTAGGGAGTGACTCTCACATTTACCCCTTAGGCCCCATGAACTCTTGAAGGTGGCCAACCTCATAACCCATGGTCCTCAGGCAAAGGTAGTTGTTACCTCCTGACCCTATGGTGTCATTCATCGAGGGAACGGACAACTCCTACTTCCATCGGTCTTATCCCTACTTGACCTTAGTATTGTCCTAGGATTATATCATGATGCATCTCAAACTTGAATCCTTACCTGAATCTACATCATCTCTCTGGACAATCATGGTCAAACTTACATCTCTTCATGGGAATCATGGCAACCTACCTATCTCGGTCTAGCCCCATACAGGTTACCTCTATGGCAACATATATGCATCCCCTTAGAGATGGTCACACATGGGTCTATAGATTCATGTTCATATGATGTACTCTCCACTTAGCTCATCAAGATCTTATGAGAGACTTCTTTAGGTTACCTTGAACCTAAACAAAAGGTGGTACTCACACTACAGAAGGGTCCCTTCCTAGGATGTGAGAAAATTATCTCTTGATATTTACACGTCCTCACTTCCAAGGTTTACATCATCATGTGCATGCATAGCCCTACCATGCTACTTATGCACGTAGCCAGTAAGAAGACAACCTACTAAGACACTCTCAGTTCCTTGGTATATCATACTTGTTCCTTATTCCTCAAAGTTGGCCGATGTCATACATGCATGTGTCACTAATGTGTGTGAAGGGTTCATCAAACATATATCTCATTTCCAGTGGGGTTTCCTTTACTCTAAAACTTGGAGTTGTCATGCTCAATTTCCATGAACTCAAACATCTTCGTGAGCATCAGGTGAACCTGGTACTACTACCTACCCTCTTAGGTCTAGGAACCCGAAGTTCACTTCCTATGCATCAACTGTCTAACTATGAACCAAACATGTACAAGGTATGGCATAGACTTCCCACCATTCTTCCATGTGAACAACACCTTAGAGTCCTACATAAGGACAACCAACTGGGTGTGAGATCTCACAACTTGTTGTTATACCATACCTCATTAGGGTCTAAGGAACTCTCCTTTTTACACCTAATAGGTAGGTACCTATAAAATATGTGCATCAGTTCAAGAAGCCTCTTTCCTTTTCTAGGGTTTGGTTCCTCTAAAGGCATCCAAGGTACGACAAGCCTCTAAGGATCATTCAAGAGGCAACCCCAACTATCTACTCAGGGTTGTCTAAACCATGTCATAACATACCCAACTTCTCATGATTCTTCATGTCTCGGAGTCAAGGTATCCAACCTTCCTCAATGGTTCACGCTCTCTCTCTCTCTCTAGAGCTAACCCTACAATTGGTCCTACAACTTGAGGTTCTCTCTTAGAAGATGGGTTAAGTCTTAAGGATACATGTCTACACCTACTTGGGTGAAACATACTATGTCCAATCAAGATCATCCAAGGCTTTGCATGCTCATCTCCTGAACCTTAGGCATAACCCTTCTGGCCTAGGTCTAAAACTTATAGTCAGCCTTACTGCCACTCGCTTCTATGCAGGTATGTGCCTCTTTCCTACTCATATATATATATATATATATATATAGAGAGAGAGAGAGAGAGAGAGGTTTCTATATGGTCACCACTAACCTCCTCAATGAGGGAGCTATCCCTCACCCTCAACAAGTACGACCACCCAAGGTCAGGTCACTAAAAGGCACTAGGTCAAATAGTCACACATAGATCATGCTTCTCATGGGTGCTCAAAACCTTTACGTAAAGCATGTACATCTAACCCACACACTTGAAGGTATAGAAGACTAAGATATCCATCTCGTCTTGTCATCCCTTTCTCTAACATCCACTTAAGGTTAGGGTTAGCATCATCCTCAAAGGATGCATCAGGTCTCTTCTTATTCCTAGAGGCTTCTTCCTCCAAGGATAACTCTCTCCTCATCCTCCTACAAGAAGGTCTAACCTTAGATCTCTCCTGAGGGAATGACAACACATGCCATGACACCTAATCATATAACTAATCTTTAGTTTGCGCTTAAACTATTAAAACTTATGTCCATGACATCTTGTTTATATGCTTTTCATTATTTGGTGGAAGATTCCTTAATCCTTATTACCCTTAACCTAAACATAGGAGGGCGGTGGAGAGAGAAACCATAATCTCTTAAAGTTACCAACAAACGGGATAGAGAAGGGACAAAGACATATGAGAAAACGCCTAGAGGTATCTTATTTTGAGTCAAATCCTCTGATTTTTTCCAGGCAGTCACACAAAATCCGACAGTCCTCGTAGACTGACTAGCGGGGCAGAGGAAAATCTTGCCAGTCCCCAGATCATGATCCTTTTCTAGACACCTCCATCATTGGAAAATCCTCTAATAACTCCCTTGGGTTCTAAAGAGTTTGTAAAATTTAATAATTATTAGATATTAAATGGAAAACCATCGCTCTGGCACCAATTGTAATGACCCCGCTTCTCGGTAACACCCAATTAAGTAAGAACAAGAAGTTAGAGGTGTTATCCCAAAAATAGGATCAATGGTTTTGCAAATAATCAAAAATAATTTTCAAATTCTACGAAAGACTAAACGGAAAACTTAAATAAAAATTTACTTTTCTACATACCTTCAAGAATAAGCAACTGAGACTTCTACCCGTAGAAGAATTCTAACTAACTACATCCTCCTTGATAATTTAACTTTAATCTTTCACAGGTTCCACTTTGTTGTTTGTCCAATTTCTGGTATTTCCTAAAATGCCGACAAACAAAACGGCAGTCAATATAAATGAATATACTCGTATGTGGGGACAAACGAAACATTGGACATAAGCTTTAACAACCTAATCATATCAAGTAGTTACTAACAATGCAAAATTATGTTTTCCAATGTGACTTCCCAACCGCTTTTACTCATACTCTGGGATACCCTCTCTTAGGGTTTAGTCCTTGCAAGGGACTAAAGGCTACCTCCTCCATCCTGAGCTTGGTACCTGGGGTCACCTTTTTGGGTGCCCAATAGTCTTCCTTCTAGGGCTTGACCACTTAGACCTTCCCTCCAGGGATTGGTCTTGCATCATACATCCAAAGATGGTATATAGGTTAGAGACTATCACATATATATTTAAGTTGTGATAATCATATTCAATTTAAAGATTGCAAATATAAAAGCATCCAAACAGTTTATTTCTATGCAATCGATAAAACATCAAGAAAATGTCGAAAAAGTAAAGTGTGTACTCATAATTAACCACATATCTGATTTGGAGATTTCACGGGAAATAAGCATAATCCAATCCAATTAAGATGTCCAATCAAGCAAGACAAGCAACCAATCAAGCAATCTCAGTCCTGAAAATATGTGTAACACCTAATTGTTACCATCACATTCCCAAACAACTCTTTATTGACTTGGGACACCTTTATAAGGTTTCTAGGTCTCATTATGATTCATTAGGGTTTCTTAGATCAGTTTCTCAAACTTTATCCTTTTTAGGTCAACAAACCCTAAAACATTAATTCTAGGTTCAAGACCCTAATTATCCACTTATTCGTATTAAATCTTTCTTTTCATCAAAATGACTTTGGATTAACTTAATATCACCTTTATACATGGAATCTCAAAATATATCTCATTAGAAACCATTATCACCTTTATTATGGTTTCTAAGCCGATTAATGCACATTAAACATATAAAACCCTAAATTAGGCAATTGAGCACAAGGATTATCTTTTTCGATCTAAAATTTCCTTTTATTAACAACAGATTAATATTGGCTTAGATTATCCAAAGAACATCATTAAAACCACTAATCATCAAAACTTAGGGTTTTTCACCATTAAAGGTGACAACTTTATATACTTTTCGAATTACAAGAGAAATTAGGCTTCAATAGTATTTTTATTAGATTCCTCATATTTTTCTGAGCAAGATCCATATATTATTTGTATTAATATGATTATCTTATTAGTTACTACGATTTTTGCAAGTTATTTCATTTTTCATCCAATCAGATGCTACCACGCGGATATGAGGCACCTGGCCCTAGCCTGCCTATGCGGCAAGGATGAGCCAATGGGCTCACACCAGGCAAGCATCCCACTTAGCTTCACAATAAGATGACCGCACGAAAAAAAATGATGAAAGGTCAAAAAGACCCTTACCCTTATACAACATGTACGGGGGCAAAAACGACTTTGTGCCCGAGGTTGTCTTCAACCTCGCAACGCCCTGTGAGCACTCTGCGATAGTCAACCTCATTGTTGACTCCATGATTCCAACCCTCAGCATGCTGGGAAAAAGGCCTTTCATCTCCGTTGCTCCGAGACAAACTCAATGGTTCTTTCCTCTCCTTCAACGGTGGTTAGATTCGACGGAACTGTGAGGTTGGATCTCGGTGAGGAAGCAGGTTGTGGGCAACTTTTTGGTTGTGGCTTGTGAAGCAATTAAAGATGCAGAAGGGAAATAGTGGTCACGTAGAGTCTTACGGAGTCCTCACCATCTTCTGGAGGGGTCTATGATCCCTCTTTTATAGCCTTGGGCTATTGATCGTGCTATAGGTTCTGAGTACATTGGGAAAATCCTATAGGATTCCCAAAACTACTACAAACCTAGGATCGCATGCCTCGTCTGGTACTCCTAAAGATGTTGGGATTAATCCCAACTCCTTTTGTTCTCTCAATCGTGAGCAATCCAGTTTGGAAAAATTGCCTAGACTAGCCACTGGTTCTCATTTTCCAAATAAGGCAAGGAATCACCCAACATCATTGGATCTTAGATCCAATAGTCCACGTTATCCGTGTTCTTGAAAAACAAAAATCTAATCCAACTAATATTGTGACATTTAATATGATTAATTGATTAACCTATCACTTTAGGAAAACTTGCAAAATCCATCACTCTCTCCCCGTTTATCCTTTTTCATCCAAATTTTAGGGGAAACCTTGTATTAGCATTATATACTTGTGTACCAAGTTTGAGTTCCAAACTCAGAAGGATAAAGGTCTTTCTTTACATGTAATTTAACACTTATTAAGGCATATGCATATTTTCTATCTCCTATTCTTTTATTCTCTTTATTTGAATTCCTTTTACCAATAGAAACCTTGTGGATTTGAAATCTCATCCATTATGAGCCAATCACACATCTTTCCATATATTTCTCATATTTGCATCATTTTCTCCAATTTCCTTCTTAATAATGCATTATTTGTTTTCTTCTTTTTCTTTTATACATATTGGACACATTAACATATTATGATCCATAAAATCACATGCACAACATAAATATTGCAAAGAAAATCCATTAAATACATGTAAATCATACAATTCCCATAATCATACATTTATTGAGGAAATTGCATTTCCGATTATGTGAACCCAAAATTTGAGGTTGTAACAGATATATTATAGGTTCCAAGTGCAGTGGCAACAACTCTTGCTCCATTTGTGACTCGTAGTTCAACCTTGCCCTTTCTTAAAGGCCTACTTCTTTTCATATAATGCATAATCAAACATATGTGAGATCCACATCCAGTATAATACCCATGATGAAGAAGTAAACAAATTTATCTCAATAATGTATATACCCAAAGTGGAAATCTCTATTCTCATCTTCCTCCTCCTAAATCCCTTCAAGTATAAAGGACAAATTCCTCTTGTACTTTTCTTTCTCCTTATCTTGAGTGTTGAAGATCTGGATTTATACTTAGCCTTAGAACTCTTCATGACCTTTCTTTCATCCTTGGATTTCATTCCACTGATCACTATCATAGATTTGTCCTTCTTCATTCTTGCTTCAGCTTTAATCAACATGCCATGAAAATCTGACAATGCTTTGGCCATGTTATTCAGTGGTAACACTCGATAAAATGGCTATATGATTTAGGAAATGATTGTAGAATCATACATGTGCCAACTCTTGGCTCAGCAAGAACTCCCAGTTCTTCTAGATGTTCCACATATCCAATCATATTGAGCACATGGGTCTGTACTGAATCTCTTGGTTGTCATCTTACACTCAAAGAGTGCCTTTGAGACATTGTACCTTTCTTTCTTTGTATGATTATCATTCACATTCTTAAGATGTGTTATCATCTCAAGAATCCCCATGTCTTCATGTAGCCATGCAACTCATAGTTCATGCATCTTAGCATAAGGTGCTTTTTGTCTAAGGCATCATTGGCATGCTTCTAGTAAGCATCCACCTTAGCCCTAAGTGCATCAGGAGCATGTATTTCGAGCACTAGTATATCTAGGACATAGAGCTTATGCTCATCATTGAGAACCCTTTTCAAAGTCCAACACCAGTCATGGAAATTTGTCCCATTAAGTTTTTCCTTCCTAAAGACATGTCGCAATGACTATTTGTTTTCCATTTGTTTCTATAAGAGAAAATTTTTATTTGTCAAATCATTATTGATTTGATTTGATTTGATTAAGATAAGATTTGATGATATTGAATTAGATCTTTAATTAATTATCACTCTCACTATTTTGTTCAAAATGATATCCCCCTCATATCAATTTGGAAGATTGCAATGTACAACCTTCTGGTAAGCCAAGATCCAAAACAATTGAGTTATTATCCAGCCAATACCAGCGTTCATAATCAATTGCATCTTATGCAATTCTTGTATAGATGGTATGCGTAATTCTTTTTCATAGTCATATTCATGCTTCAATGTGCTTAATCTCATGAAGATCACCTAGTTAATCCTGACCCAAAAGGCAAAATGACAGAAGTGCACCCTACTATACAGGCCTACATAACTACCATCACAGTTTCACAAGATGGATAGCGCACAACGCTTGGCGTGCCCACACTTAATTGATCAAGCTTTTCATGTTTATTGCTAAGGGAAAGCATCTTAGACTTAATATGATATTGAGGGATTATATATATATATATAGAGAGAGAGAGAGAGAAGAATGATCCACTGAGATCCCTAAGATGGTGAGAGCATGAGAGCCCTTTGAATAACTCCAAATGATGATCCATTTTTTCTGATCCAACCATATGGATTGAAAATATATCATTGTCTTTACCTACCCAACAAGTTTCATATACATCAGACTTAAGGATTGCATGTGGTAATAGAAAAGTTTTTAATGTTCCATATTGAATTCTGGGCTAACCGTTCTATGCAATATATGTAAATTGCATATATGGATGAGAAAGCAATGTTCGATCATGATAATTTTTTGTGTGAAGCTCATGGCAATGTTTATTTTCACATCCATATCGTTTGATTTGCAAAAAGCCTTCTAAATTTGTAGTTATTAAAAAGGATCTCATGCTCTCATGGTAGGACAACTCTCATAGGATCGGCCCTCTCTCTCTCTATCTCTCTCTCTCTCTCTCTCTCTCTCTATATATATATATATATATATATATATATATATATATATATATATATATATATAATTACTACATATATATACATATCTAATCACTACATACTTATAGTACATAGAATGTACATCTTATATCTAACAAATATAAACATGTAATAAAACATAAGCAATGGTTATGGCCACACTATTGTAATTCCTTAGATCCATAAGGAATAATCACCACCTAAGGTCTACATCACTTGCAGAAACTTGTTATTTATGAAGATTTATGCTTGAACCAATTTGGATTGATCAATTCAACCCTTGAACCGATCGGCTGGCCTCCTAGTCAGTTGGTTGGTCATTTGAATGGTCGTCTGGCATCTAGTCCAACATCTTCTAGACCCCTGCATTCGATTGGTTGGGCCACCATCCGATTGCTTTCTCTCCTCATGTATCCTTTCCTCCTCAGTCCTCCAGTCGATCGGTTCATCTTCTGAAGCTGGCGGTTCGCCTAGTGTTGAATGTCTTCATTGTTGTAACAAGAATTAAAACTATTTTAATGTTATTTAACATATTACAAAGTAATAGGAAACCTCAAGTTACATTTAAGGGGATCATAGGAAGAAGAGAATAATAATTTTACATGTAGAAGAGAAGATGGAGGCTCGGTATGCAAACCAAGACATAAATAGGAATAAAAAACCACACAAACATGCACAAAGATCTGGGTTATTGGGCATAACCATGCTTCACATCCACCATCAAAACTAGCTTTTAGGGTGACATGTGTGAATTGCATATATATCAAATCATATATATATATATATATATATAATTTGGGATCGTATGTGGTATTTAATTGGATATGCACACTAATCATTTTAAATATTCACATTGTATGCAATAAATAAAAATAGAAACCAAAATATGGTCATATCGATTAAACCCTAAAGAATAGTAAATTGGTGTGGCTATAATACCATTGTAGGAAAAATGGCCATAGAGCAGGCAGCGGAAAAAAAATTTAACTGTCATATTCCCCTTTATGTAGAAAATCACATCAATAGCTATGCAGTGGGAAAGATGATTACGAGTTTATACCTGGTCCTAGAGCAAGTCCAGTGATAATTACCTCATTGTAGTGTGTGGCTTCCTTCAAGTTGCACGTTGACAATGTTTGTGTTGGTCTCCTGGTTGTTCACCACAGAAAGCAGTTTGAATTTGTCCTCCAAGCGGTAGGTAATAGCCTCCTTTCCTCTATGCTAGTCCAAACAGACCATCGAGAACTCTTGTTGTTCTAGAAGAACAAACAAGAAGGATTTGTCCATTCTAGTTAGTGTACTAGCATCAACTTGCTCTCCCATAATTGTTCTCCCTTTCTATCCCTCCCTTTGATGGGTAGGACTTGCTTGGTCTCTCTCAGTTACCACAACCAGAGAATACAACAATTGACAGAGCAAATTGATGTGTCTGAGAAGCCCCAATACCCCTCTATTTATAAGAGGGTTAGGGTCAGGGTTCCTAGACTGAGTGGGAGTCGAAGGGGATGAAATTTAATGAATTTCCACATCCTACAAACGGAAAAATGGTCCGTTTAGGGGTGAACCAATTGATTAGCATGTGAGTCGGTCTGTTCATACCTTGAGCCATTCATTTCATCATGTTTTCCAATTGCAATTGTACTGGAAATCCATTTAATGCATAACATGACGTCACCACTAATCCTTGATCCAATCAAATTGGTTAATGAACCAGGAAGTTCATCACATGAACCAGTCATTTGAGACCTTTGAGCTTATTGGTTCACTAAGTGAATCGGTCAGTTCATGCCACAGCTCAACCAATATTCAACCAATTCAGTTTCAATTAACTTGACACTCCAACCTATCAGTTTAACACTTGAACTGGTTGGTTCAGAGTCCAAACATTCATTTTTCAACCATTGTTATTTAAATTGAATGCCTAAACACTTTAGTAATAAAGTTAAACATCATTCATGAATAAACTCCTATTCCAAGTGTATCCTATGTGTGTGACCCTATATGTTCCAAGTTATGTTGGCAGTGAATGTACTTAACTAATTTATGACATCACAAGCAATGATCGTATCTAGCAATACATCATTGCTACCCAAGTAATTCGGAAAGTTGGAGAACAACTTCAACCTACAATCTATCAGTATTTGTATAGTTCCTTTATCACTGATATCTAGATTGAACTCAAGGCATGGAATCATCATCCTCTTCAATGTTCAATACATGTTCCTTTAACTAGAGTAGATGTCTGAGATGTATGAAATCTCAATATCACATATTGACTCACATGAGCATGGTCATACATTTCTTAGCCTTTCTTATCAAGTGTCTAGGATATCCTACTCCTGTAGGTGGGACAAATCCCATATACATCACCTACAGTCATCCCAATGTGTCACATAGCACATGAGCATCACCTTTATGGAAACCCTTACTTAAGGTCACTGTAGATGATGTCAAAATACACCTAATGAATGTGATGAGTGCAATGATTTTAGGTCTAAGAACCACAATTACCACAATCAATATGAGAGATGATTCTAACTACCATGTAATGGTTTCCATGCATCACTCTCAAGATGGGTATGTCTGATACAATATTCTCTAACAAGTATCCATGTGTTTGGTTTGATATCACATATCACGACTGATGAGAATTTGTCATAAACTAAGACACACTCTAGTCTTATGTATTACTATTGTTAATTTAGCTTCCATGGTAACATCCAGCTAGGGACATAACAAGAATGTATATACTCTTGACATCCGTATGATCTCATTGTTTAGGTTGTCAATAAAAAGACATATGTCATGGAGAAATATCATTTTATTGACATTTATTATGTTACATCATTATTTCATAACTGCATAAAATAGAATAATTGGAAGATTGCTTTTATTATTAATCAAATAATTTACAAGATATGCCATTTGAATCGTCATACGATTGGCTCTCTGGGCATACATACCAACAATTACATCATCCTCATATATACATACTCTGTTTCTAGATATTTTATCTGTAACATTCTATTTCTTTAACAACTATCTCTATTGAAAGTAGATCCATCTATTACAAGTTGCATATCTATGTGGGAATTAGTGTGTCATTTACAACTTAGGTTTCCTTATTAGTATTATCTGACAAGTCCATTTATTCCATAGATCTTAATATGTTTATAAGATTCTTTGCATTTTTAGTTACATCTATTTGTGCTTCTAAGGATCATAGTATATGAAAGAATGAGATTAGAATAATAGGTTTTCTTACCAAATTACTGAAATATTATGAATTCCCACACAACAATTTTTGACTCTTACATCTAAATGTATATCACTACTAACACAACAAATACTAATATAGTAGCTCAACTAGTCCAAGTTATCATGTTTATATATCTTAATCTTCCACTTGATCCATTAAAAATTGCATCGTTACCAAGGTTTCAATTTCCTAGTTATTACCTTACTAGTTGTAGAACACTTTCATATATGCATGTATAGGCCTCACATGCATATTACTACCCTTATATTAATTTTAAAGCATATATTAATCTAATAAATTGTATGTTTGTATAGAATCAGAAAATCTAATACCCCCTTATAGTTTTCATCAGCATATCAACAATTACCTTAAATATTTATTGTAGTATAAAAAAACTCCCTTAAAGATTAACGATTACTTGAGATCTTCATATGGCTACATGCCTCAGATGGCGCTATTAGATTAGCTTCAAGGTGTTTGAGGTTGAGAAGGTCATAGGGAGGTCTACTTGGCAGTGGCTAGGAGGTGGTCGTGGTTAAGGGAAATGTTGAGCAATAAAGCTCTTTGCCATGGCCGTTTTGGGGTTGCATGTGGTGGTGAGATAACATGCTCTAGTATTTTCTTATATGGTAGGAAAAGAGGTATAGTAGAAATAAGGAAGAAGAGGGGTGGAATAGATCTTTGTAGAGTGAAAGGTTGAGGTGGAAAAAGATCTTTGATCATAGGAATTCTTACGAAAGATGAAGAAAAATTGGCCAAAAGGAAGAGATCTATATCTTGGGGGTCATCGTAGCTGGGGTAAAGTGGAGGAGTAGGAAAACTTGTGATGGTGGGTAGCACTAGCGGCCGCTAGTTGCAACATATGCCTATGGTTCCACTCTTTTATCCACTAGAATAGGGTAGGAGGACAACAAGGGAGGGTACATTTCTTGGGTAAATGGGAGGTGAGGTTGTGACATTCTTGGGAAGAAAGACCTATCTCCCTCCACTAGATTACCAGATGTTGACACCCAGACTACCAAGTAGGAGGACAATTGAGAAGAAAGAAAGGAGAGGAGAGGGAAGTCAGTGGCAGTTTTCACAATGAAAGTTAGTAGAAGGTGATACATGTAGCACATGAAGGAGGAGGACATTTTATGGCATGATGGTGGACATTAGAGACGGAGGTATTTGCTTCTGGATAGAGTTGTACATCGGTCCAAACTCACACCGACCAGAAGGAGACCTGAGTAACTAAAAACTAATGAATCGGGGATTGGACCAATCAGAATCGGTCTAGTTCAAGACTAGAATGGAAAAAATCTAGGACCGGACCCCGGCCAGACTGATAACGGAACATATAACCAATATTCATGCACTCATAATTACAAAATATAAAAGAACTATGTAATAAAATATAAAAGAAATATAAATAGTTTGATAAGACATTTGAGTTTATAATACAAAAAAGGCCACATAATTACTCCTATAAAATCAAGAGAGTTCCAGTTTGTTGTTATAGGACCATCTAGAACATCACTAGTATGATATTTACATATAATCACACATTTGAGACTAAATGTCATATGTTTGTAACAAACTAAAAATAACTTACAAACATTATAAAAATATAAATTACATAACATTCAATATTTAAGAATTTATTTCTCACATTAATAATGTAATAATTTATTAATAACTCAATTCAACGTTCTTTTGGTTTTTGTCTTCACAATGTAATACAATATTTGAATTTATTTTGTGGCTACTCAGGGCTTGTTAAGTGCAATGGAGAATGATATTAGCATTTATTAATATGATGACACATCAGTGTATAGACCACAACTTTTATGTGTGTATTAGTAAATTACATAATTGTTAATAATACAATCCATTTCTCCATAACCCATCACAAAAATTAGATCTAGTTAATATGTACAAACATTTTTTATATTTTTTGATCCAACCAATTGACCGGCCTGAATCGCGCGTCCTGAAATTGGAGGCGTATTTGAGGTAGTTGAGCCTTCGCATTTATAACCCGAATCCTTCTAGGCCCCCACAACTTTGTTACGGGGTCAAAGTAGTCATACGGGGTCGAACACAGGGACAAGGTGGGTTGTGTTGACGACTCTGAATCGACACTCTACACTTCGGTGGATATAAAGAGATAATGAAGTTCCCCGAAGGGAACAACCAGATGTCAATATTAAATCAAAGAAAACTATCTCCAACTGGAGTTACGAGAAAGATTAAGATTTTGTCATTTAGCAGTTTTTAGGAATTTTCATGCAACAGAAAATAGAAAGGTAACCTGCAGTTTAAGGCGTAATGCAAGGGATAAGACTTTTAGAAAGATAAGCGGTAGCAGTAACACCCTGCACCCCTCCTCTCAGAGCGGGTGCCTCTAACCAAGCTTCAACACCCCTCTCGAGGTCGCTGGACTCAAGTTAGAGTGGAATGATACTAAAACAACTCCGTTCTGGGCACTCTCGTACTCCAGAATCGGACCGAACACTAGAGCCACAACCCAACTCTCGAAGTAGTTGCGACGGGAAAGACGATTCGGTAGCTAAGCGAAACGCGATCCAAAACATGCAAGCTAGAGTTCAGATATCCAACACAGTAGTTACCCAATCATAAGGCACTAAGCATTAAACAAAGAGCAATTTAGCATTTCTATTTCTATCAGCAATAAGGGTCTAATACAATGCATAAGCTAAGAATTTAAATAACAGAATTAAAGATAGATGTCGCCTTCTTGATGTAGAAGGGTGACAGACTACTACTACTCCCAGTCTGATACCGTCCAGGAACCTATCCCGGTACAGCCGTGTCGGGCGGCACACCCTCTCAGGCGGCACGACTGACGGACGACTATATCGTTCGAAGATCCTGGCCGATACGCTCATGTCGGGCGGCACGCCCTCTCAGGCGGCACGACTGACGGGGAGAGCGTATCGGTTTCGGTATCGTGTCGGCCAAGGATTACATATACTACTGTCGGGCATTGCTGTCAGGCACTCGTGTCGCGTGTCTACGTCGGCCGATATCGGCCCTCAGTGTCGTCCGGTACAGTCCTAGGTGAACCGATCCTCTCCCTCTCGGGATGAGGAAGAGCTCACCTAGTGTCGCCCGGTACGAGCACTGGGGCACGATACAGTTGCTCTCGCACTTCTTCACAGATCGCTCAAGTCCCCAACTGTCCGAACGGTGAACTGGCTAGCCGTCCCGACCTATCCAACCTCCGACATTTTCGACCTGTCTTTTCGGCTTCCTGTAGCTGCTATTTATACCGGCGGTTGAAGGAGTTATGGTGCTGGAAACGCCACGTAGCCCCCTTATACGCCGGTCGATGGATGTGGACGGCCGATATAGGTATGCCTTCGGCGCGAGGCGCTGGCTATCGGTGATGTGGCTGGCGGCACGCCTGCCGGTGGGTGGTCGTTTCGCTCGACGAGCTGGGTCGTCGGGCGGCTTCGGCTCCCTGTCGGGTAGAAGGTGTGTCGGCCGGTACGTCCCTTTCGCAAGGCGCCCTTCTCCGCCGATGATTCTTGTGTCACCCAGCCCCTGTCGGGCAGGGTTGTATCGGGCGCCAGGAAGGTCGAGACGGGCTTAGACTTATTGTGGGCCGGAATCGGCCTTATTGCGCAAAAACGAGGAAAACCCTGTAAAAGATAGGAAAAACTGGAATAAGAGCGTTGCTTGGCCAATTATTGCGAAAATGCTAATAAAATAGAGGAAAATAGCAGAAAAGGGTAGTTTTGGATAACAGAATAAAGGGCAAAAACGTCATAAAATTTGGTGTTATCGACTCCCCCAAACTTAGCTTTTTGATTGTCCTCAATCAATATTTAAACTAAACTTTGTGTTGCTTCTTCTTGCACAGCAAAACTTTAAGGCTAAAGGGTAGCACAAGATTTGCGATGTATTGGAGGTAATGCTGTCTTAAAGCGAGCAAAAGACCTTGCCCTACTTGCCTTATTATTTAAGTAAAATTTTCCTTCTCCACAGCTTCAGCGAGACTTTGGTGTATGATTCCGAAGTTAGCTTCCACACCAAACAGCTTTATTTTAAGGGAAGAAAGTTGTGTATAGGGTAGGCTAAGGCTTTTTGGGTTTTTCTTCTTGTTTCTCATCAGTCCATCCAGGTAAGGGTCCGTTAACGGGCAAGCGGTCCCTGCAGTCCAAGCCAGTTGGCTTTAGAGCAGTGATTTCACATCCTACGTACCACTGCCCCGGATCTCCCATGCCTAAAGACGGGTACTTTTGGAAAACAAGGGTGTATATATATATATATTTTTTTTCTTTTATTGGGCACAACTCTCATACTTTAATTCACGCTCATAAGGCTTCTTTCTCTTTTTGGGATTTTTGCTGGTGAGGGAAAACAAAAGAGATATCTGCTGTTTGGGCAGCTTTTTCCTTCTCCATACTCGTCTCTTAGCTGTTTGCGAGATTATTATTTTTCGAAATTTTTTTTTTTTGGATGGCAAGGCACAATCTTTTGTTTGTTTGAGACAACATTATCAGAAAGATATGACAGAACTTGTAACTCGTTAAATATACAGAAAGTAAACTTTGCAAGAAGTCACAACAGGTTTTTATTATTATTACAACAACTTTGTACATATGCATAGGGGACAAAATAAGCAAAATTTTCAAGATTTTCAAAAATTTTGGTATAAACATATATATGTACACATGATATAGGAAAGAACAAAAGGATAAAGAACAAAAGAATAAAGAATTTAAAATAAAGAACAAAAGAATAAGGAATTTAAGTCAGAGAGATCATAGGATTTTTGTACCTCCCTCACTGGTACATGGTACCCCCCCCCAAACTTACTCCACACTCTGTCCCAGAGTTGTGAAGTAGATGAGGTAAGGAAATGTTAATCAGTGAGGGTTAGATGATCAGCACGCCTGGGCTAGCTAAGAGCTCCCACACATATTCTCCTCCTTTGCTGTGATAGTCGATGTGGAGGAGCTGATCATGCGTTGCCTCGTTTGCTATCCATTCCAGGATGAAGACGCCGCAGTCGTTGGATAGTTGAATTTGTTGCGGGCTGCGGTGGCAGAACTGGAGTTCATGCCAGCCTCTTGCTTGCATTCCCAGGAATGGTTGTATCAGCGCTACTATATCGATATAGTACTTTCGTACTAATCGTTCAAGAGATGTCAGCGCTGTCGATGTACAAGGCACTGGATGGTCTTTATTGCTGTCTGAGCTGTTGTAGAAAATCCCTGCTCATTGTTGGGTGTACACCGTTAAGAGCATCCAGTGGTTGTCGTGCAGAATTGGAAGGAGAATGGTATCCGGGACTCTGCATTCCAATTCTGCTAGGAAGGCTTCCTTTGCCCCTTGTTCATTGGCTAAGCAAATGTCGTTGAACAGCATTGGATCTGCTATGTATGCGTGTTCAGACTTGTTTCGCAGTATCTGGATGTAGGCGACCGCCACAGATAACGCCAGACACCCTCCCTCTTTTACCATGTCCCTTAAGTCGTCAATCGGGACTATGACATCGCCTGTTGAGTAAGCTATGTCTTCAGGGTTGGAGTCAGCCAACTTCATGTGGATTTCGTTGACATGTTCTTGCGTGAGGGTAGCGCATGAGAAACGGTCGAAGTTGTGGATTGACTCCTCCAGGTTCTGGGACAAGGCATGTTCGTCGTGTCTGAAAACTTGCTGTAAGATGTTTATTTGTTTGCCTGACCCACAGACGTTCGTCTCTGCTTCCGCTTCTTTTTCAGAAGGGCTGCTGTGCTGAGATGACTCTTCTTCTCGTTCACTATCTAGCAGCTCCTCTGGTATCCCCATGTCTCGGAAGTAGCGCTTATCCTTTATCAGCAGCAATGCATATTTGCTTCTGAGATTGTAGAAGTTAATATTCTGGAGTTGCTTGAAGTATCCGAAGATATGTATCATCTCCATGGCTCTGAGGATTACGAATGCGCTATTTCCACTTCCCTCATCCTCTTGGACTGGGAAGTCCTTTAGTGAGTAGAAATTCCAGACGCCGCTGTGGTGCTGGACTCCGTACTTGATGACCCGGTGGAGATGTAGCGGCAGCAGTCTTAGCTTTACGTCCTTTGGGAGTAAGAACGTACTTCCTGTGTGCGGGACCTCCTTGCTGCAGCAACAATGCAGTTGGACATGATGATTTCGGAGGTCGGCAATGCACAGAAACCAGTTGTTTATGTGTTTGTAAGGGGCCAGCACCAGTTTTGGATTGTGCACTTCAATGTAATGCAACATACTTTTTACCTGCGTAGAATTGTACAACCCCATCATTAGTCTTCTTGCTAGGGCTGGGGTGGCAGCGTAAACTGTATGTTGGTTCTTGTTGTCGGCGTTTTCTATAATGGCCCCTTGTAGCACTCTGAACAAACTCTTCCCTACGACGGCCTTGGCGCGGAAGATGTTTATCAGAGTTCCCCGTTGTACCGAGAAATAACCGTCGCTCCAGAGTACCTCTTCCTCGTCAGCTTGCGATCTTAGGACCATGTTGAGCAGTTTCTGGTCTCTGATCGTTAGATATCCTATGACCCTTCTGTCAAAGTCAGCCATTTCGAAAGACGGTATCTCTGTCGGTGCGGAGAAATCGGTGATGTTGGCCCTAGAACTCCTTCCTCTGGAGAGGTGTCTTTCGTTTGCGGTGCAGATGTCCCCCCCTTCTCCCTCGGATTCGTCAGAAGAGCCTTCCCCGACGCTGATATCTTCGTTTTTATCCTCAGTTTCGTCAAAGGGGGCTGAGGGAGCGGCCTCATTCAGGTCAAAAGGGCTTTCTCGTCTGGAAGGAGCTTGATAACCCTGCCCTTGTGAAGAAATTCCTCCGGTTGCTAATGACGATCTGTCGGAGGAGGAGGTGGATGAGGACGATCCTGACGATGCTCTTGACGACGAGGATTGAGAGCCCGGACCGGGAGGCGATGGCGATCTTCTCGGCTGCCTTGGGTGTGGATGGTCGTCCTCCCTGTTCAGCCTTCCCTCGATCTCGCTAAGGCGCTGCAGAACTTGTCGAAGCGTGGCATTCTCTGCCTCTAGTCGGCCAGGTAGGCTGGCTAAAGTCAGCAGCTCTCGTTCCTGCCTATCCAGCCTCTGTTCGAAAATCGAAAACTTGCGGGTTAGGGAAAGAAATGTAGTAGAATTGTTTTCCGTTACCTCCCGCAAGAAATCGAGTTCTTGTCCTAGCATCATTCCGAGCGAAGGAGGGTTTTCCGCTTGTCTCCCCCTTGATCTCAAAATGCTCCTCCCGCGCGAAGGTCTGCCTGACGAGGCCGAACGTACTTCTATTGTTCACGCGACTGATGCTTCTGGGCGAGGTGTCGGTGTTGCCCCGCCCTCTTGTTGTATCGGAGGAGACCGTGTTGTGGGGGACGGATGCTGCCCCATATCGACGCTGTCGACGATCTCCTCAACAACTGCAACAGGTGACTTTGGCAGTGGTGTCGGTGTCACCTGTGCTCTTTCGATCTCCATTTGCAGGATATCGGTGAATACCTCATCGCTGACATCCGGTTGTAATTCAGCAGTTGCCCTTAGGGGCGCAGTAGAAACTACGGGGACTGCAGCCGTCTCTCTCGCTGCAGTTCCAGTCCTTGTCTCGGCGACCTCCACGATCACCGGTTCTTCTCTCGCCACCGCCGGCCTTGTTGTCGTGGTTGTCGTTCGTGGCTCCGAGGTAGTGGGCTGCCCGGCAGGAGCTGTTGAAAATACGTCATGCCGAGTACCCTGCGGGATAGCCCCCCTGATGATCCCTCGCTCTTGGCTTCTTGGGGGCGGAGCGCAGCTTGCGCCCGCTGCCACAGCCTCGATCTCGGCTGTGGTGAAGACTAGCTTTTCTGCGTCGTAGGCGGCGCAACGAGGAAGCGGAAGAAGGATCTTTGTCCGTGCGAACTTGTAGAAGTAACTCTGCCCCTCCTTCTTTATTATACCCGACCTCATGAGGTACTTGAGGTCGATCAACTCGTCCCCTCTTGTTCTTGAGAGGCTGCGCGGCTCACGCGGGTATCCTAACCCTACCGCGATTAGGTTCACGATGCCACCCATGCAATATTCCTTGGTGGCATCCTTTATTGGGTGCAGCCTGTTCAGCAAGAAGCGCCCCAGGTTGATAGTTCGGCCCTCCATCATGTGCCACATGACGTGGAGTTCCTCGGAGTAAATGTTGCTGGACTCGTTCTTGCTGAAGAGGAGGCACGCCACCAGCTTGTGTATTATCCTCCAGAAGCACGAGTGCACTGCCGCCACCTTGCTTCCGGGTTTGAAAGATGACTCCCTGGTTAGCTTTTCCCAGATATCTACGGGGTTGAATCCGTCTTCTTCGGTGATCCTTACACCGTTATCTAGCCTCCTTCTCTCCTCTTCGCTGGAGGAGAAAATCTGGTTGAGCAGCTTCTCCGAAATGACGTGCTCTGCATTGTAAAGCCGCCCCTGGAGTCTGTCTGCTCCGCCATACATTCTGGCTTCTGCAGGTGTATTCTTTACTCGGTGAAGAGACGCCATGAACTCTCTTGTGAGCTCGGTGTAGGAGGCGGATAGGATGAAGCAGATTTGCCTCAGACCGGCTACAACAAGTACGTCCTCCAGTCTCCCGAAGATGCCCAACTGCATGAAGGATGACTGGTGGCCGAACCTGCTAGGCCTGTAGAGCTTGGCTCCTAGCTCAGCATACCGGCGTCCGTGCTCTTCATCTCTTGGCACGAACCTTCCTGGCGTGTGTTCCAAGGGTTCTGTTGTTGGAGCAGGTGCTGCAGCTGGAGTGCCCGCTTCTTCTATCCTCACCCTCTTTCCAGACGTTGAGGGTCCAGCTGCTTCAGGGTTCGAGCGCTTCTGCCCGATAGTGGCCACCTCTGCCTCTGGTTCGGTGATGACTCTCCTGCCTTGCTCGCCAACTAGTCTAACGGTTATATTTGTGCGTGCCATCCCTATCATTAATCAAATAAATGCTATTTTGTTATCGACAGAAAAATTAAATAAGGGGAAAGGCACCCCGGCACGACTGTGTCGGGCCTTGAGACAAGATCAGGTAAAGCTTGCCCGATACAACCGTGTCGGGCGATACGACCAAAAGGAACTGAGGGCCCGGCAGGGTCTTGAAAGAGCGCTGCCCGGTACAAGAATAAACAGACGATACGGTCACTGCCCGACACAGATGTATCGGGCAAGTGCAAGAGAAGTGTGTCGCGCGATAACAGTACCGGGCGACAAGAAAAATCAACGTAAAATCCTTGCCCGATACATCGTACGTGATAAAGGTCTGTATCGGGTATGCTCGGGCGATAGGGCTGTCGCGCGATACCTTTATTTTCCTTAAAGTGCTGTGCGTCACGGGATCGAAAGAGGCCTCTGCGCGATACGGGAGCGGAGGGCAAGAAAAGTACTGCGTGATACGGTAACTAAAAAAGGTTAAGTCTGGGAGCGCGACACGGTAAAGTTTTGCCTTATTTATAGCGGCCGAATGTTGCGGTAAAAACATTTCCTCCCGGGACGGGCGCAATCTGTATGTCGGTTGGTGTGCCGCCCGATCTGGTCTGGGAAAAAGATTTTCTAGACCAGACTTCGCCCGACCGATACAAGATTTTTCGGAACAAAACTCCGAAGAAAAACCCACTTAGAGCAAGAGGCGACAGGCGGGTAAAACATCATTGGCCTAAGGCTAAACCCGGCCTCAGATGGTATTACCCATCCTGGCAAAACTAAAGTGGTGGCCCTTAAAACAAAAAGAGTCAGCACACGTGCGCATGCACTGACTCGGGCCTTATTACAGTCCATAATGTTTGTAATGTCTGCCTTGCAAGAAAGTAAATAACATCCTATTCTAGGAAAATAAAACACGGGCTGCCTCCCGAGGAGCGCTGCATTTCCTGTCTACAGCTAGACATCTTTCAGCTTCTTCATCTTGATCTATCTTTTAGCTGGTTCGGTGTTAGACGGGATCTTCCCTACAGGATTCTTCATAATTTCGGCGAGCTGCGCTAGCTGCTGGTCGATTTGGCACTGATGTGTCTGCATATCTGCCAACTGGACCTGCAACGAGCTCAAAACCCCCGAGTTGGACAGCGCACTTTGCGCTAACTGGTGATTAACGGTGTCCTGTTTCTTGACAAAATCGAACAACTGGCCGATCACTTCAGATTGGTTCACCCCTTTCTCCTGTTCACGGGGCGGGCCTTGGTACTTTCCTGGTGCTTGGAAATTACCTTTTGCTGGCTGGAACTGGCTGTTCTTGGTGTATTGGCATGATCCCCCTCTCTTTTCAAAAGGTTGCACGGGCCTGGCCAGGGTGTTTAGCTGATGCGAGTTCTCGGCCGCGTCTTTGTTGCCATAACTAAATCCAGGGTGGTCTGGTCTTTTGAAGCCCATGTAGGATACATTCTCGATCCTTTCTTCTTCCGAGTCGGAGTCGCTGTTGGTGCCGGGTTTGGTGTAGACGCAGTTGTCTACCCCATGTCCTCCTTCACCGCAGGTAACACATTTCATGACTCTCTCAACTTGCTTCTTCCCCTTTCCTCCATTATCCTTCAGTTGTTTCACATCTGTTGCTATCCTTTGAATCTGAGAAGTTATGTTTTCCAGAGCCTTAGACTCAAGAGAGATTCCTTCCCCTGCCTTCTTAGCCTGCCCTCTATCGGATCTATCATAGTCAACATCGGCCTTCAACTCAGCCATGTTCCTAATGATCTTTTCGGACTTGCTTGGCTTCTTCCCTAAGAAATCACTTCCTGCTGCCGCATTCAGCGATACCCTTTCATCGGGAGTGAGCCCATTGTAGAAGGTGGAGACCAGGAAACCCTTCTTGAAATTGTGGTGAGGGCAGTCCCTCTGATATTCCAGATATCGTTCCCAGGCGTCGTGGAGGTTTTCATTTGGCTTTTGCGTGAAAGACGTGATTTTTAACTTGTTTCTCATCGTCTTCTTCGTGGGGTAGAACTTGTTTACAAATGCGTCATCCAGTTCTCCCCATCCATTCAACGCTTGGTGGGGTAGCCCAAGGTACCATGATAGAGCCTTATCCTCCAAAGAGAAGATGAAACCCTTGCAGTAAATGACCTCTTGGGGAACCCCTCGCATCTTTATGGTGTCGCAGATATTTTTGAAAGCATCAAGGTGATGGTAAGGGTTGTCGCTCTTAGAACTCCCCCTGAAGCTTTTATTTTGAATCATGGAGATCACAGATGGCTTGAGCTCAAAGTTTGTAGCATTGAACCTTGGGATGATAATGGGGCACCTCGATCTATTGGCCTTGGTAGAAGCCAATTCTCTTAGAGTTTTCTCTTCTTCCTCCGAGTCGTCACTATTGCTGGCGTCTCGGCGTCGCTCCCGGTTATCATGATTCCTCCTGTGTCTCCGACGACGTCTATGCTGATGATGCTCTTCCTCATGCCCTGGTGATCCTAGATCTTCTTGCCGCTCATGATCACTATACCGGTCATTGTCTTCCGGTGGAGGCGAAGCTGGCCTCCCTCCTGGGCCTTCGTTTCCTGAAGATGGCTCTACGCGAGGAGGCATGGTTGACAGTCTCGGTGTTTAGTAGATCAGAGTACCTGAAATCCGCATAAAAGTCATGTTTAGAAAATTATAATTGGGGTAAGAATACTGCTTAAAGTAAAAGAAAAAGAAAGAGAAAGAGAAGTGCTATCAAGCCTATTTCTAAGCTTGAGGCACGGGAGTGTAGTTAGTGGATTCGGATTCGTCAACAGTGCCAATTGCCTTGTCCCCGGCAATGGCACCAGAAAGTTGACCGGCCTAAATCGCGCGTCCTGAAATTGGAGGCGTATTTGAGGTAGTCGAGCCTTCACATTTATAACCCGAATCCTTCTAGGCCCCCGCAACTTTGTTACGGGGTCGAAGTAGTCATACGGGGTTGAACACAGGGACAAGGTGGGTTGTGTTGACGACTCTGAATCGACACTCTACACTCCGGTGGATATAAAGAGATAATGAAGTTCCCCGAAGGGAACAACCAGATGTCACTATTAAATCAAAGAAAACTATCTCCAACTGGAGTTACGAGAAAGATTAAGATTTTGTCATTTAGCAGTTTTTAGGAATTTTCATGCAACAGAAAATAGAAAGGTAACCTGCAGTTTAAGGCGTAATGCAAGGGATAAGACTTTTAGAAAGATAAGCGGTAGTAGTAACACCCTGCACCCCTCCTCTCAGAGCGGGTGCCTCTAACCAAGCTTCAACACCCCTCTCGAGGTCGCTGGACTCAAGTTAGAGTGGAATGATACTAAAACAACTCCGTTCCGGGCACTCTCGTACTCCAGAATCGGACCGAACACTAGAGCCACAACCCAACTCTCGAAGTAGTTGCGACGGGAAAGACGATTCGGTAGCTAAGCGAAACGCGATCCAAAACATGCAAGCTAGAGTTCAGATATCCAACACAGTAGTTACCCAATCATAAGGCACTAAGCATTAAACAAAGAGCAATTTAGCATTTCTATTTCTATCAGCAATAAGGGTCTAATACAATGCATAAGCTAAGAATTTAAATAACAGAATTAAAGATAGATGTCGCCTTCTTGATGTAGAAGGGCGACAGACTACTACTACTCCCAGCCCGATACCGTCCAGGAACCTATCCCGGTACAGCCGTGTCGGGCGGCACACCCTCTCAGGCGGCACGACTGACGGACGACTATATCGTTCGAAGACCCTGGTCGATACGCTCATGTCGGGCGGCACGCCCTCTCAGGCGGCACGACTGACGGGGAGAGCGTATCAGTTTCGGTATCGTGTCGGCCAAGGATTACATATACTACTGTCGGGCATTACTGTCAGGCACTCGTGTCGCGTGTCTACGTCGGCCGATATCGGCCCTCAGTGTCGTCCGGTACAGTCCTAGGTGAACCGATCCCCTCCCTCTCGGGATGAGGAAGAGCTCACCTAGTGTCGCCCGGTACGAGCACTGGGGCACGATACGGTTGCTCTCGCACTTCTTTCGCAGATCGCTCAAGTCCCCAACTGTCCGAACGGTGAACTGGCTAGCCGTCCCGACCTATCCAACCTCCGACGTTTTTGACCTGTCTTTTCGACTTCCTGTAGCTGCTATTTATACCGGCGGTTGAAGGAGTTATGGTGCTGGAAACGCCACGTAGCCCCCTTATACGCCGGTCGATGGATGTGGACGGCCGATACAGGTATGCCTTCGGCGCGAGGCGCTGGCTATCGGTCACGTGGCTGGAGGCACGCCTGCCGGTGGGTGGTCGTGTCGCTCGACGAGCTGGGTCGTCGGGCGGCTTCGGCTCCCTGTCGGGTAGAAGGTGTGTCAGCCGGTACGTCCCTTTCGCAAGGCGCCCTTCTCCGCCGATGATTCTTGTGTCGCCCAGCCCCTGTCGGGCAGGGTTGTATCGGGCGCCAGGAAGGTCGAGACGGGCTTAGACTTATTGTGGGCCGGAATCGGCCTTATTGCGCAAAAACGAGGAAAACCCTGTAAAAGATAGGAAAAACTGGAATAAGAGCGTTGTTTGGCCAATTATTGTGAAAATGCTAATAAAATAGAGGAAAATAGCAGAAAAGGGTAGTTTTGGATAACAGAATAAAGGGCAAAAACGTCATAAAATTTGGTGTTATCACCAATCCAGACTAGTTTCTATTAGTTTTGGAGTGGACTGGACCGAGAATCATATTTAAGAAAAATAGAAGACCACAAGAGTCAATTCGGTCCAACACCTGACTCGACGAAATAGTCGGTCTGGTTTGATGTATGTACATCTGTACTTCTGGGTGTAGGGAATTGCACTAGGGGAATCTTTGTAGGTGATGGTGCTCATGCCCTATGGCAATGTGATTAGCACAAGGTAGAAGGAGAAGATAGGTTGGGGTTGGGTGAGTAAGGAAGAAAGAGTGACAAAAAGGAGTTAAGGTTAAGGGATGCAAGGAAGTGGAGAAGAAGGAAAAGGAAAGGAGGAGGAGGAGGAGGAGGAGAAAGAATGGACATCCTGTCCACACATTAGTTCCTGATCTATAGGACTAGGTTTGCACTAATCGCACCAAGGAGGGGGCAGACTGTTACATAATGGCATATTGATGTAATTATACCATTTAATTAAGTATATAATATTTAGAGTTTTTTAGTTGTTAAATGATCATTCAAAAGGAGTTTGATTCACACAAACATTTATGGGTAGACTGATTAAGGCATGAGGATTTCAAATTTAAAATTAATTTTACCTTCTGAAAGTATTTCATAATTTATGTCATTACTTATTTTTTAAGTATTCAATTTGTTCATTCAATTTATTTCATAATCAATTTTATGCATTATCTCTATTCATTTCTTTCTTTCATTCAATTATATGATCGAAAATTTTATTATCTCATATTTCCTCAACTACAACACAAATATGTTATATAGAGTCAACTTGGGATAAGCTAATTAATAGGTATATTCGTGTGATTAATCCATATTATTGAGGTTAATTAATTCATCTACACTAAAATTCAAATAAAGAGGTTAACTCTTATCTGATGGTCTCATATGCACCTAATATTATTTTAAGGGGAAAATCATATGAAAAAGGAATTCTAGGGTCAAGGTTTGGGTATGTTACAACACCCCCTAAAAGAAAAGGATTTCATCCACAAAATCCATTTGTCACTAGCATGGAGTAGGTGCAATATTTCCAAACAAAAACTAGGGTTTCTAATTCAATTGTTGTAATGCATCATACTATACTATCCCATGTTGTTCTTATAGATCATTACCTAGGTGGAACTAATCTACCCCATACATCATGTCATAATTAGTCTTTATATATAGTAATTCGAGCTAGTGATACTACACCACCATCTAGGATTATATTATTACATTATATTTATTAAGGTTAGTTACATTGCTATGTTTTGTTTCACCATTCACTTAAAATGGTCAACATCGTTCTTTTGTACGTGGTCAGTACGCTTTTCTACCTCTTCTCTTTTTTTGTTACCTAAATGTGATTGATCCATTTCCAACAATCGGGTTTCCCTTTGGGATCATTTAAATTACAACTACTTGATTGGAATGCTAGTATAGTTTAGGAATGAGCCTTCAACATATATCTTCATATATTCCATTAACAATGTTAGTATTAATTTTTTGTGACTATAATCTCACTTATACAAAATATTATGTGCACATGTACTATAATGGTATAACATGCATACATGTCTTCCTTTTTACATGGATATACATGTCTTAGGATTAATATTTTCATGTTTTTACCAATGAAAATTAAATACCAAATGTCTCATGTCTAAGTCATTCCATATGGTCTCTTAGCATATTAAGGTTAAGGTATATCATTAGATTTTTTGGAAGCATGTTACACATTTGATTATTATAGTACACCAAATGCTACTTGTTGTATTAGTAATATGTGATATAAGTATAATATTACATTATAAATTTTTTTGTTAAGGTAGATTTAATTCATTTTGACTTTCATTTATAGTCATGATATGAGAAATATACATGTTGTTAAAGTCTGACATCCTTAATATGTTTGACCTAGATTTTAGAGTAGAGTTATCGTTACCATTTAATTACTAGAATGTAAAGGTATTATGCATTCATTTCTAACTTTTAGGAATGGCTTGTCCTTCTGTTCTTTCATCCAAACTTAGTAGGTTATCTTGACTTGGGATCCTCTTTATAAGACAAGTCAAGATAAATTTTAGAACTTCTTTTAACTATCCCAACAACATTATTGTGGGTCAAATTAGAAATATTTACCCATATACATTGGCTAGGTGGTATCTACACTTGTTTGACATTATTACTAGGAGCTACACAAGTATTACTTATTGGGACTACCATTGCATTTTATTATTCCTTAAGTTAGGATACACTCCTAATTTTGCATAACATTGTCCCTTAAAAGGATATACCTATGGCTTATACAATAATCTAGCAGCAACATTTGTGGATCAACTAAGTCTTATATGGACAAAATTTCTTGTTCATACTCCCTATATTGTACTTAGGAATAGGGTCTTAATGTTGAACATGCCAATTAAGGGGTTATCCACTAAAGGATTTCTTTACAACTCAAACTTCTTTTTGGTAGTGACTTGGTTCCAAAAACTATCAATAAAAGATGAAATGTTTTGTACATATAAATTAATAATTAAAATAATCTTAGTGATAAAAGCTTAGTGATGAAAATCCAAAATTGGTGCCAAAATCATACAAGAACAAAGCCAGCAACCTTCCATGACATAACACATATACTATGATTCTACCATCACTTTGTTCCTCTGAAGGATATATTACTCTAACACCTAAGGGCATAAGACTAAATCTCTAGTGTGCATGGATAAGAGGGAGGAGGGTTTCTTATTAAGAATGGTTAACTTCTATTGAACCATAATAAGACATGACATCCATCATTCCCCATGTCACTCTTAGTCCTAGTTTACAGTACCCCAATTCAAACCTAAGGAAGTAATAAGATTATACTTTTTTATAGGGAGTGATTTAGGATTTCCCCTTGTTGTTTGGTTTACAACCATGGTTCCTTCACAAGATAAGGTAACTTGTACAGTCAAACTACTCATTTCAATCACTAGATAAACTACACTAGATGGTAGAAATGGACACTTAATGATATCTATTTGAAATGTATAGATTTCATCAACCAATTCTCATATTTGAGGCATAACAAGCTCAATGAGGATGGTATATGTCTCTTATGTAGATGGACTTAGGGCATATCTATGCCTATATCTTCCATGATGAAGGAAAGCCATGCCTAACAATAGCTAAACTATTAGTACCAACAGAATCATCTTAATTCTAAAGATTAATATGGATTTTGCATTTCTCATTCATGCATGTGAAATGCCCAAAATGGACATATGTGAGGCATGCTAGAGAAACAACAAAGTAACTAGGGTATAATGATAATTAGGGTTAATCTTAGCTATGAGTGTTCAAGTCATCCCACACTTCATAGTGTTCAAATTAACCTCCTAGATAATAGGAGATAGGAATCATATACTACAAGAGTCAATTCATATGTAGTGACATGCCTACCTCAATAGGGTAGGGGTGATCAAAGTTACTAAAACTAAGTCTCACTCAACCACAAAAGTGGTTTTGGGGAGTGGAAGTGATCAAACATGTCACAGATTGAAACAATGCTTAGTATTCCACGACTCAATATTAGGTACATCAACTTCATGCAAAGGGTCACCTAAGTACCTAATTAAGAAACAATATAGGATAGCTTGAAATAATCAAGGTATCAACAGATTTTTTCTCTAATACCATTTTGTAAAGATTGGGAGCCGAGAGGGGATCCACTCTTCACTAAATATAGAAATAAAACCATCATATTTTAAATATGAAGGAAATGAGGAATTTTATTATTTCTTCAATGGTGAATGTGTATCACAGAGCATCGAAGTTTATAAGAAGTAGAAAGACAGTATTATAAAGTTACAAGGTGATTCATATACAACTGTTCAGTACCATAAAAGGGGGTATAGCCAAGTGAAAAGGTATACATATAATAAATATAGTGGCCTACATGTAGAGGGAAACCTAACCATTCCAAGAAATCCTTAGGTTTATGTCATGAGTATGACCTTCTAAAGTCCTTGCCCTTTAATGTACCTACACCTGTGTAGAAGAGGAACATCACCAAAAAATAGGAAACAAAGGCATGTATCAATAAAATTTAAGTATGTGCATATAAACAACATTTGGCATTATATTAGGTTACAAGTAAAAAAAAAGATGTTCCCATGAAAAAGGGACCATATAAAAGTAGATAAGTTCAACAAGAGTCAAATTAAGAGATTAAGGCATAATATTTATGCAAAGAAACATTTTAGATAAAAGAAACATCTTGTCAATAGTAAACATTCACAATTTCCAAAAAAATAATAACTTTGCATGCATAAACAATATAGACCAGATATACCTAAAATTGGGCCACAATACCACAGGATCATGGCCTAAAAAGTAAGTTTGGAAACGCACACCCTGATAAGAATATGCATGCCCTTTATAAGTATGGTTGTACATAAGTACCGCTATTCTAGATATTTTGTTCAAATATTTAGCACGAGCAAACAGAGTGACAAGATCAACACTCCAGTCATAATTCACATCATATATTAAAAGCATATCAAGAGGGGCCATTAGATCCATTTAAATGGAGTAATTTAGTATCCACAAGAGTTCATAAGATTTCAGTCCAGTAAATATGGATATTCAACATTGTATTTCTAAAATTGGATATTAGTCAAGTAAATGCCTCAATATAGGAAGTTTAGATCATAGTCATGATCATTCCCAAAATAAAATAGGGATTTTACATGGTTGGGCTTTACAACTAATGTGTATCTCCATCTATAAACATGGTCCTTGTAGTCAAGTTTTCATCCTAGGAACATATTGGCTATGTTCATCAAACCAAAGCAAACATGTGTAGATATTCCTATTATACATTTTCATATTGTCCTTATCCACATATTAGGATTCTAAATATTGTTAGGTGAACATATGACCTGATACACATATGTAAGTGTCTAAGTGGTATTTATTACGTTGGCTTATCCACCCTAGGGTAGGGTATCACATTTCAACATGTATATTTATTCATTATCATATGCATATATATATATATATATATATATATATATATATATATATATATATATATACACTATAGCATGGGTGTATTAGATTTCGTATACACATTTCATTCTCATGTAAAGTTACATATCAAAATTTTAGATCAAGATTCCCATTTTAGGCTTTGATCTACATACCTTCTCATTACATCATCCCCAAATATACATACTCTCTTTCAAGATATTTTATATATAACATTTTATCACTTTAATAACTTTCTTCATCAAAACTATATCCATGTATTCCAAGTTATATATATTTGTGGGAATTGGTATCTCATCTACAAGTCAGTTCTCCTCATCATTTCATTATCTTACACTTTCATTTACTCCACTATGGGTAGACAGATTCATGCCTAATATGTTTCAATATGTTTATAAGATTCTTTTCATATCTAGTTACCATATATATCTACTTCTAGGGTTTGTAATATATATAAGGATGATATTAGAATACTATATTTTCTTATTCAAATTGCTAAAATATATGATTTTAACATAACAATTTATTACATCATACACATAAATGTATATTAGTATTAAAATGACAATTATTAATATACTAACTCAAGTAGTCTAGGTTGTCATGTTTAGATATTTTAATATTCAACTTAATCCTTTAAAATGTATTGTTACTAAGTTTTAAATTTCATGGTGTCATATGTACCTAATATCATTTTAAGGGGAAATTATATCAAAAATAAAGATTTAACTCTATAGTCAAGGTTTGGGTATGTTACAATAAAATATAATGCCCCAAAAAACACAAATAAACACATGTGGAATCATAAGCAATATCAGTTCAATCAGGATGAAATGACTATATTGATACAAGAACTAGTCATAAAGAGAATATCTTTCTCCACAAACAAAAATCACAAAATAATAATGTTTTACAAAAAATAAAGAGAAATATAGACCATACATGGCTCCTTTGTAGTATAAAAGTAAGATCTAGTTTGGGCTTAAAAGAAAGAATACAAATCTCGCATCAAAATAAAATCAGTGTGCCAGTTCTCAGTGTCCATCAAGTGTACGGAAAGGATCATCACACTGATTATCAACCAATGTCAACTAGATACTTGTAGGATCCAAATGTAGGGGAAACATTCCGAGTTATGTATGGAGCCACAAAGGTGAAGGAATCATAAAAAATAGTCTAACTAGTAAGTTCCTGTAAGATAACAATACCTAATTATCATCACCATGATAACTAATTTTTAGCAATTTAACATTCAAGGAACAATAAATGTGTCAAAACACATTCAGTAAATATTGAGTGACAAAATAACCAAAGTTTGTAGTATACAAAAAGTTGTATTTCATATGAGTTCATGATAGTAAACACGAGGTTGCAGTCATGACAAGGTTGTGGTCAGTAATCAGTTAACACAAGCAGTCAATAATCAATGAACACAATGTTGCAATCACCACGAGAGGGCAAATTCAGTAACTAATCAGCATATGGATTCTATTACCCAGAGATTTCCGTCTACCCAATGTGGGTGAAGCTCTTAAATTTATTACCCAAGATTGGGTATAGTTGCGACAATGTGGCATATTGGTATTATGGGATGGATACCATCAGTGATCCCAAGTCAAAGTCCTAAAAGCAATATTCAGTATGGTCATGCTTATTCATACAATCATGTAAATATAAGTACAAGTTCTTGTTTATTTATTTGCACTATTACCGGTTTCTTATCCAATATTTGCTCACAAAAGAACAGAATACTCATGTGACCCAAACCTATAATTAAATAATTATCTTTCCTTTTTGGGTATGCAGTATGCCTACACATGGTCATTTTTCTTTTAGAATAATTATGCTTTTTATGAGAGAGTCTCTACATGGAATGTAGTACACACTTTTTATCTAGACTAACAAAAATCAGATTTCTTTTCTACCATAGATCATGGTTGAGAACGTAATTATGGAGTCATAAGTTTACTTGAAATATGCATACATATATAGTGTAAGATCAAGAAGTGTGTTCAATATATTAAGACCTATACACGATTCACAAGTTCAGGAGGCAACAGTTAAGTAACACAAATATTTTATAAGATCAGAAGAAAAGATTTCAAATGATCATTTTCATTAAATAAACAAGGGAGTTTAGTAGTATGGATCTTTCTTTGATCAAAGACTATATTAAATCATGATAATTTAGCTGATGAGACAGGCATGGAAACATCTTTATAATTATTAGGTTCAATTACAGGAATAAATTAGTATGGAATAATAAATTGATTCATATGGTACAATCACGGTGAAAGCCTTGGCCATAAATTCGATTGTATACTTTGAAAGAGTGTGTCAAGCTGAAACTGCCTAATGCTAGTCTTTTTCCTTGTGCGGTAAGGCCCCCAAACTTAAACTTTTGTTTAACCCAAAACCACTGCCATCTGTTGGAACCGGAGAGGACGAGTCTTCTATGCGTTTCGAGTCTCTTGGAGACGCAGCAGAGAGATCATCGCTCTCTTTAACTATCATGGAATTAGATACATACAAAGGAGGGAGAGAGAGAGGAGGTCTCCGTTTGGGAGAAAAAAGGATCACAGTTTGGAATCCAAGTACACATGGAACTCCTGACCATGCAATCCAAATAGAAGGAATCTATTGAAATCCAAGTTCTGCGGGAATTTATACTAATTAATGTTTTCCTGTGTTGTAACCCAATGTTTGAAATTGAAACGACCATTCATTGATACATGGTGCGACCGTCCACCTATTTCGAAGATGTTTCCTCGTGGCACCAGAATTTTGATAGGATTATTGAGTCTCTATGGTTTCATCTTTGCAAGAGTGAAGAGACACACAAAACCCCGCAATTAATCCATGATTAAATTTTGTTATCATAATTTTTTTTTCCAATTTGCATTCCGGTAATAAAGCACACTGGAGCAGGCGTTGTTTGAAAGTTAGAGCATGTTTAATAAGTTATAGTCGGATGACAAAGTACCAGTTTAATATTTATTTTTACATTGAAAACTCATACCACTACACTTAATTATACCCAACCAAATTAGTCTTATGTAGATGGGGAATGAAAAGATGCTAGAGCGTAACTATGGAAAAGAAGAGGGGAAGAACAACCAGATTATGTACCTACACAAATCCAAAATTACAGGCGGCTGCATGCGAACCAGAGGAAGAAAAGAAAAGACAGTCGGTAAATAGTTGATACAGACATGACGGGAGCAGGTAAGCGATCCAGTCTGCAGATGATGATAGACGAGTACTCGATCGACTTTGGACTGGACCTATCTGTGAATCAAATAATGCCCACCAGCTACAACTTGGAGCCAGGGAGAGAGAAACGAGCGCGAGGACGACGGTGATGACTATCATGTAAAAAAGCTTTGGCTAGCAGGCGCCCTGGATGGAAACGAAGCTCTGCATCATGTACTTGAACTCGTCGAAATCCACCCTCCCGTCGGCGTTCCTGTCAAAGGAGCAGATCATGTCCTTGACCCTCGCGATCTCCTTCCCTTCCGGTAACCCGAGCTTTCCCAGCACGGTCTGGAGCTCCCTGGCAGAGATGAACCCATCACCGTCCTCGTCAAACACCTTGAACGCCTCGGACAGGTCCGACTCCACCATCTCCTCCTGTTCAACCCCGGCAGCTTCCTCCTCGCTCCCTCCGAACAGAGCGTCTCCCAGGGACGTATGGAGCCTCTGGAAGTCGTCGAACTCAAGCCCCTGCAATCCCGGCTTGACGTAGGCTGAGACGGTTGTGCCCAGGTCGGTCGCGTTGGCCTCCAGCCCCAGGCGGTTCAGCGCCTGCGTGAGCTCCTCGGCTGTGATCTCGCCGTCGCCATTTCCGTCGAAGAGGTCGAAGACGCGTCGCAGGCGGAGAGTGTTGAGGCTCTGGCTACGCAGGCGGAAGGACGGGGTCGAGGGTTGAAGGTTGCCCTGTGGGAGTTTGTCCATAATCGGCGATGACAATACCAAAAGAAGTGGCGCGGAGGATGTAGAGGACGAGAGGGAAGACGAAAGACGAGACGGAATGGTCGGGCAGAGCTTCCGAAGGAGGAACCAGTGAAATCGGAAAGGAAAATGGGATTGCGATGGGAAGGGGAAGGAGGAGGAGGAGGAGGAGAAGCCGAAACGGATGGAAGGGGAAGGTGCGCCGATTCGTATTTGTATCCGCTTATTCCGTCTGACCCCGTGTCTTACGCGGTCCACTTATTTACATGGTCCACCTTGACCGGCGCTGCGCATGATTGATCCGCCAGCCCATGCAACGCCCACTTTGGCCACGGTCTTTAATGAGGGAAAGCGACAACGTGATGTCCATAATTACCCGGCAAGTGCGTATATTTTCAAGTTATAAGAATGACTTTACGAGAAAGCCAGCTAGATCGTCTTGGTGTTCCTTGATGCATATGGGTAAAACCTTTAAAAAGTGTTCTCTCCAACGTGCTAGGACACTAATCGAGTTACGGAATCCGTCGACATGGGATAACAATGCACCAACATTCTATATTCACCTATAATTATAATTAGAAAAATTCTATACATAGATACCTTCCCACCCGCCGACCCACCCAGAACATGCGAATCCCCCTCCACTATCTTAATTCGTATCCATTAGCCGACTGCTGCAGATATTACACATTTAATATCATGCAATAACATGCAACGAGATGCATGCAACAAGATGGTTGTAACCACCCATGGAATTTTAAATTCCGTTCATTTTATTCCCTCAATTTTTTCGAACAATAAAATATTAAAGACATGTTACATTGTACCATTTCCGTCCTTCTCACTTATCAACCAGCAGCAAATGCGCGCGTACTGTACGTGAATTGTTCTGCCTGGATTAATCACATGACATGTATGTGATTGTTAAATTAATCACATATTTCCGATGGTACAGAAGTTGTAGTAACTTTCATTTCTTGATCTTATTCACCATATATAAGCACCTACTCTTACATTTCTTGACTTCAATATTAAACATTTTTCCTATCTTGTACATATTGGTTTGAGACCTAATAAAGATAATTCTCAGAGGGAGATTCACAGGTTCCCAAAATAAAGATAATAAAGATAATTATTTGCAAGTTACTCTTACATTCATGTATTTCATAAATCTTCATGTATGTATTCATGCATTCATATAAACATGTGAGTATTAATTTAAGAACGTACAGTATGGACACACACAATACGTCTCCATACATCTATATACTGTATGTTGCATATAACTTCATGTAATCGGATATAATTGTTTGATTTTCATGCATTCATGCACTCATGTATGTATGTGATTATTAAATTAATGACATAAAATACAGACACACACAATACGTCTCCACGCATCTGTATGAGTACAAACACACAATACGTCTCCACACATCTGTATACTATAAATTGCATAGAACTTCATGTAATCAGGATATAATTGTTTGATCTTCATGCCTTCATACACCCATGTATGTATGTGATTATTAAATTAATGGCATACAATATAGACACCCATAGTACGTCTCCATACTTCTGCATAGTGTAAGTTTCATATAATCACTGCAACCACCGCATCACTTATGTTTTATCACTTATATTGAAATCACTGCAACCACCGCATCACTTATGTTTTATCAGTTATATTGAAAGACATGCATGTAAAGTACATGAGATTATGCGTGACTAGCTACAAAATATACAGTACAAGACGTACAATACCAGACAGATTTCGGATTTTTTCGGAGTGGATATAGCCATATCCGAAATATTATCTAAAATTTTTAGATATGAAATTTGATACCCCAAATCTATTTGGGATTATGCGGATGTCGGATTTTTTTTAAAATTTCAGACTCGAATCATGTCTACACAATACTAACAATCACATCTTATAGAAAAATATTTGATTCTATTTTAAGTATAGCACATGATGTAGTACGAGACTTATAATACATTATGTAGTACGAACGTACAGTACTAGACGTACAATACTAGAACGTACAGTACGAGATGTGCATAATATACAAAACTAGATGTATATTATGAGATGTACACGACTTGACGTATAGTACGAGACATATGTACACATGTTATCTAAGTTATTTCTTCGCATACAATACATACACACGTTACATTACCTCATATGTTGTACATGTTTCATTTTACATGTCACACAATACAAAATATATAGTACAAGACATACAATATCAGACGTACAATACTAACATAACTTTTTGGGATGTTGGCCTTGAGTGTGTTGTCAAAAAAGACTGACAATAGATTTTGCAGATGAGGGCATGATTGTGGCGGAAAATGAGATCAGAAAAGGTGGCTACAACAGAGCTCAGTGAGGGAGAAGGGAAAAGGCCGAGGAAGCTGAAATCGAGTACACAATACGTACGAGATAATTGTGGCGGAGCTTGGTGAAGGAGTAGGAGAATGATAGAGGAATCTAGAAAATTGACGTACTGTACTTACGTGAGGACACGAGGACACTAAAACTTATATAATATAACCGCGAGAGACCCAAGGGATAAAAAAAATTTGATTTAGTAAATATTTGAATGACAGATAGTAGCTATGAAAGCTTGGGAGTCCCGCATGTTTTTTGAGCTTTCGAGGTATGCAACATATTTGTATTAATTAAAAAGTAGTTAAGTATATATTCTTTATAGGTTACCAAGAAAACGAGTAGGCTACCAGATCTATAATTGACAGTGGGTAGCGTAACTCTATAATTAGGGGGTCGAGGTTTTGTGCCAACATGTGAATCTGGTGCGGTCCGGCCAGCGGGAATGTTAAGTGAAGAATTCGGACCTATGTATAAGTTAAAATACGGGTTCGTAGCCCTAGATATTTTTCATGATACTGCATCATATTCCTTGAGTTAATAATCGGATACTATTTTTTTATCATTATTTATTATTATTAGGCATGAGGGGTAGGTTCATCCCTATCATAACATAACATGTGAAATCGAACATTTGGATATTGTTATAAATACCCACCTCCACTATTTTTGTCCAAGTGTTCCAACTAAAAATTGAACCGACAACACGCAACTAACAAACCGATCAGACCTACCAGTTGAGCGAATCACCAATTGACAACTAAACCAGCGACCTACAGCCAACAAACCGATCAGACTTAACAGGTAAGCCAACTAACAAAGCCCTATCACAAAACTGTAACAAAGAATATCCAATGGATAACCACTACAATACAAGATTTTAGTCAGTAGAAAAAAAACAAAATAGAGATGGAGATCCCATGCAAGCGTGGGGATGGGCTCTCCTTCAAACAATCATAAAGATACCAAGAAAATCAACTATATTATCACTTCAAAGTTGGTGATAATTAAAGAGCTTAACAAGAAAGTAAACTTGCAATCTTGGTAGTATCGTCGTTCGTAAACATTAAGGGTGGAAGTCGTACCCATATTCCTATCTAACAGTACCTACACACGAGTAAGGTGAGTAGAGATGAAGTTGTTGACATCCCACTTTTACTCACTCTACAGGAAATTCACGATTAGTGCAATTTTCTGTCTAATGATGAAGTTTATTCTAAATTCCACCATTTTTCATCCGTATCATTTTTCACAATTTGTCATATTTTTCTACAAATTTAGGTTGCCCATTTAGACCTACTTTGGCCAAATTCGGGGCTTTCTATAAAGAACCCTTCTTTTCATACTAAAAGTATGATTTGTTCTTCAATTCCAATTTTACATTTTGTTCTTGAATTTTGTTTTTACAAGATCTTATTCTTAAATTGTCCAACTGAATTATCTAAATTTCAATGTTTCTTTCTCCGAGGATATTCAATTGTTTTTTCAGATAACTCTGACAGAAAATCCCAAATTATCTTTCTTTGTAGTTTTCTTTGATTTTTTTTCAAGAACATTCCAGAAATTACTGATAAACTGAGAAATCAATTTTCAACCAACCAGACACTCGGCAAATTTGAGCCATCTGCTACATGGGGGATTGCCTCAATCCGCATGCCCTCCTGCATGGCACATCAGGATGATCTGCCTCCTATTCTAGAAGGTTCTGTCCAGAACCCTGAATCCTAATATCCACCTATAAACAAATCCCCATATCATCGATATTCTAGGTCCCTTTCAAAAATCCTAAATCTAGAGGATGGAACTACCTCCCCCTTTTATTTTCATATTGCCTGTGATCAGGGGATCCTTCCTCTAACACCTCCTTCCCTGTTAGCACCGATGAATGCATATTCATCCTAGTTTTAGTTACATTTTCAGTCTATTTTTGTATTTATTTCTATAATTATATCTTGGAACTAGCTTTCATTTAGGTTTTCTATATTTTATGATAATTCAAAAGGTTTTGATCTAATTTCTTGGTTTTCATGATAGGCTTGATCTTCTTTGCATGGTAGGAGTGTAGGAGGCGTTGGCCCACTTTCCAACCAGTGGGCCAATTTTTTTTGGTTTGTCTCTTCGTGAGTTGATGATTCAATCAGTTTACGCTTTGTAGGTGCATTCCCTTCAACACATGACAATAGGCCCATTCCCAGGGGATGAGCTTACATCTTCCAAGCCATCAGTTTGTATTGCTTCTTCCCAACTTTTAGTTTAATCACTATGTCCTTCCTTCAGTTAACAACCAAAGAAACCCAACACATGTCTATTGATGGTCGCCTTCCAACGGTTCTCAATCGTGTCTATCTTCTAATGGAAAACATATTCATGCCTTTTGATGGTTCTCATGTGTACGCCAATCGAAGGTTGACATATGATGCACTGAGTTTTATTCACTTTTCACATGTAATTTTGTTAAGTATTTCATGCATTATTATTCACTTTTATATTATATATGCATTATTTATCGGTATTATCATGTGAAACATTATTGCATCAAATAGTAAGTGTTTTCACTTAATTATATAAATTTATCATACTTTGTTCGAACTTATATTTTTTACCATATTTTAGGTAATTGGAACACTCATCAGGCAGCTCGGTGCGCGCTATCGATACTACAGTTAGTGATACCGATTTAATTAAAAAATCCAACAGGGAGTTAAAAAAATCATGATGCTACCAAGATGCGACTCGGTGCTACCTAGTCATGGTTTGAGGCTGATAAAATGACAAGTCGGTCCAACCAACTTATGGTCCAAAGAGCAACAGGAATTGAATTTATCAACTTGGTGCTATCGATCCTCTAGTCGGTAGTACCAACATTCATCAACATGAGAAGTCAGAACTCACAAAATAGTAACTCGGTGCTACCAACACTCAATGTGAGATTTGAGTCAACTGACGACTCAGTAACATAGCCATCCAGTCGATGTTTTTGACTTGACATGATCAGTTTAGATTTAAGATCACTACATATCTGATGGTTGGGACTTAATGACGGCCCGAGTAGCACTTATGACCTAAGAGGACTTACATACCTAATTATCACGTTCTAGTTTATTACAACTGAGTACAGAGCCGAGAGAGGAGGAGATGAAGGAGACAACCACGTCCCAAATGATTCAAACACCTCCTTAGAGAACATTTGTATCCGAAAATTTATGCATTGAGACATTTGCAGAGGGAATCTTCCAGACTGGTTTCTCCAGGGATTTACATCAGATTTCTCATAATTACCACATTTTCTCTTTTCTCCTCTACTTATGAGATAGTAGAAACCATGCAGGTTTAATCCCCGTTGTTCCTTAAGACCAGGGAGTAATCCGGTTATGCAATATAATTGATTTGTATAAGTTAATATAGTTGTTTCTATTAATTCTAGACATAAATCTAGGATTGCCTAATATTTTTTTAATGGCGTGGGACCACCTTTGAATGAACGTCGTGATTGTGACCCCCGTTGATGGTGTAAACCACTGGTCCCTGTTGGTATGTATGCCTAGAGAGCCAATCATATGATGATTGGATTGGCATATGTTCTGATTGATTTGATAAATATCAAAGGCAAGCTTCCAATTTATTCTAGCTCAATCGATTATGAGAGAAATGATGGAGCAGAATGAATGTTTAAAGAATGACAATACTCAATGACGTATGTCTTCAGGTTGAGGACCCGAATAATGAGATCATATGAATGCTAAGAATATGTACATTCTTGTTATGTCCCTAGTCGAATGTCATTATAGAAGGTTGATAGACAACAATGACATATCAAGACTAGAGTGTGTGTTTGTTGATGACAGTGTCTCATTAGTCATGATATATGATATCAAACCAAGCACATAGATACATGTTAGAAAACAATGTATCAGACAGACCCACCATGAGAGTGACACATGGAACCATGACATGGTAGTCAAAATCATCTCTCATAGTGATGGTGGTGATTGTGATTCTTAGACCCAAAATCACTGCAGTCATCGAATGTGATTGGGTACACTTTGACATCATCAAACACAGTCCTAAAACATGAGTTGTTATAACGGTGATGATTGGGTAGCTTTGACGCATGAGATAGACTATGAGTGATAGATATGGGATTTGTCCCTCCTAAGGGAGTATGCTGTCCAGGCCACTTGATAAGAGAGACTGAGAAAGGCATGTACATGCACATGTGAATCAATATATCATATTGATGTCACACATATCTCAGATAGTCTGCTCTAGTTCAAGAAACATGAATGAACGTTGAAAGGATGATGACTCCATGCCTTGAGTTCATTCAGGAATTAGAGACAAAGGAATTATACATTCACTACAACACCAATCACAGACTGTAGGATTTAAAGTTGTTCTCCAACTTTCCTTTTCACTTGGGTAGCACTGATGTGTGACTAGGTACCGCTCTTTACTTGTGATGTCATAAGCTCATTATGGACATTCACTACCAACATGAAATGGGACCTATAGGGTCACACACAAAGGATTAACCTAGAAGAGGAGTTTATCCATGAATGATGTTTGTATTGATTACTAAAGTGTTTAGGTACTCAATCAAATATTCAATCAATATACTTGACTTAGAATTATCAAGTTCAAGTGTTGAACCAACTGAATAGAGTGCTAGATTGATTGAGAACTGAATTGACTGTGTTCTACACAATCTGGACCACCAATCGACCAGTTCATTGGGTGAACCAATCAGCTCATGGTCAGTGAGATGTCTAGTTCACTATGGTGAACCAATCGGTTCAACTGGAGGAAACAAGCAGTGTTGGGTTTTCCCAATTTTTGAGAAAGGTTTTTCGTTTCACTTATTCAATTTGATTGGGACAAGAATTAATATTCACATTAATTAGAAATGAATGAATAAGGAAAATCATTTGCAAGAAGGTCTGGGAAGTGAAATGACTGGTTCACTGGGTGAACCGATTAGCTCACACTCCCAACCTACCAGTTCACTAGTGAACCAATCGGCTTACCTTGCCAAACGACCATTTCAGTTATGAAACAACCAGTTCACCTGCCGCAGTGCAAATTATTCATGGAAATTTTGGACCCTTCTACTCCCGTACAAATTGGGAACCCTGACCCTACCCTCTACTATAAATAGAGGGGTACAGGGGGCTTCTCCAAAGACACAACTTATAACATCAGTTGCTCTGCAAAGTTGTTGTCCTCTCTAGTTGTGGTAACCGAGAGAGCCCAAGCAAGTTCTACCCGTCCAGGGAGGAACAATGAGGGAAAGACAACTATAAAAAAGCAACTAGTAGTGGGAGAGTGTGTCAGTGATTAGAACGCCGAAAGAAGGGGACAACTCCTTCTAGTCTGTTCTTCAGGAAACTAGAGTTCTCGGTAGTCCATGTGGACTATCTATAGAGCCAAGAGACTTCTTCCACTTAGGAGGATGACAGTCAGCTGTAGTCTGGGTCAAGACCAAGAGTTACACAGATGTTGTCAAGGACAGGTGGTTGAAGACCGTACTTACTGCGAGGTATAGTCGATGAGCAAGCCTCAAGACCAGGTATAACTTGCTAAAACCATCCTTCCCATTACATAGATATTGATGTGATCTATTGGTTATGGATTTATGGTCAAGTAAATTTTTTGTTTTCGTTGCCTACTCTGACCACGTACAAACCAACAGTGGTATCAGAGCCACATCAATACTCTATGTTTTGGGATAATCGATATGATCAGATTTTGGTTTTACTGTCTTTTATTTATTTCATACGATGTGAATATTTAAATGACTAATGTGAACATCAGATTAATACCACATTATCCCAAACTAATATATAAATATATGATATGGTATATATGCAATCGATACGCATTGCCCTAAAATGGTTTTGATGGTGGATTTGTAGCATGGCTATGGCATATAAACCCTATGCGCATGTGTTTGGTTGGTTATGGTTGGTTGCATCTCAGTTTGCGCACCGATCCCTCTTCTTTTATTCTGAATGTAACTCGAGATAACACAGGATTCTCTTCTACCTTTTCTCCCCTCGTATATAACTCAAGGTTTTACTAAGATTATGTAAAATAGGATTAACTTTATTTCTTGTTATAACAAAGACTGAAGATGACCGCTTGATGGACCAAAAAGATTGACTGAGGAGCGGTTGGTGGACTGATGAGAAGCCCACACAACCAGACGAGTCGACCATCTAGAGGATCCAGACGACCGGATGGGGGAGACCAACCGACCGGCCAAGAGGCAAGTCGATTGGTTCAAAGGTTGAATCAGTCAACCTGGATTGGCAAGCACATATCTTCATCAATAACATGTTGCATGTGATGTAGACCTTAGATGACCATAGTTCCTTGTGGCTCTAAGGAAGTACAATAGGATGGCTATAATCATCGATTTATCATTACTGCATGTTTTCATTTGTGGGATATATCATGTATATGATACATACTAAATATGTGGTGATTGGATACATATATGCATATATAAGCATTTAAAACCCCTCAAATATACATTTAACTTGAAGATGCCTTCCAAAAGAAACACACATGAAAAGCTTGATCGACTAAGTGTGGGCATGGCTTCGCGTGGTTCACCGTCTATCTCGTAGAAGTGTGATGGTGAATATGTGGGTCTGCCTTCGTAGGGTGCATATTCATTGTGTTGGCTTTTGTGTTGGACTTAACTTGGTGACCTTGATTGGATCAAGCACCTTGAGGCATAAAGATGAACATGGGAAGGATTTGCACATGACATCTATCAAGAGTTGTATATGATACAATTGATAAAGGTTGCCTACCTGAAAGATTCTAGTTGTGGGTGATAGCCCTAGCTAGTCCATGGCTTAGAGGAAATTAGGATCTTGCTCACTAGAAGGTTGTTCGTTGCAATCTTCTGAATTGATACATGAGGGTTATCAATTTGATCAAAATAGTGGGAGAGATAATTAATTAAAGACCTAATTAATATCGTCAATTTTCAAATCAAATCGAATCAAAAGAGTTTTGGACTAAAATTGCAAATTTCCATTTTGTAGAATAAATGGCTACCAACAACAATCACTTTTTGTTATGATCGGTCCTTGAGAAGGACAAGCTAAATGGTAACAACTTCCATGACTGGTTTAGGACGTTGAGAATTGTTCTCACTCAAGAGAAAAAGCTCTATGTCCTAGATACACCAGAGCCAGATGAACCCTCTCCCAACACACCAAAGGCTTAAAGGAATGCTTACAAGAAGCATATTGAGGATGCCATTGATGTTAAGTGCTTGATGTTGTGCTCAATGAACTATGAGTTGCAGAAACAATATGAGAACATGGATGCCTTTGAGATGGTTCAACATCTATCAAGACCAAGTGTGATAAGAGAGATATGATGCCTCCAAGGCATTGTTCAAGTGTGTCATGACATAAGGAGATCCAGTAGGCCCTCACACACTCAAGATGATTGGGTATATGGAGAACCTAACTCGACTAGAATTCCCTCTGAGCCAAGAGTTGGCTATTGATATGATACTGCAATCATTGCCAGAATCCTACAGTCAGTTTGTGATGAACTACAACATTAATAACTTTGACAAGCCACTGACAGAGTTGTTGGGCATGTTGAGGATAGTCGAGGCATGGATGAAGAAAGACATACCCAAATATGTGATGATGATCAGCAAAAAGAAGGGAAAGCCTAAAGGCTAGGGCAAGGACAAATCAAAGAAAGGTTATGATGCTAGCCAACAGCCCAAGTCATCTTCAACTCTCAAAGCTAAGGGAGGGGTGAACAAGGGAGGAAAATGTCACCATTGTCATCAGCCAGGACATTGGAAGAGAAAATGCCCTCTCTACATATATGATCTAAAGAAGAAGGAGGGGATGGAAGTCTCCACCTTAGGTATTATGAAATAAACTTAAAATTCTTCTTTATCTTAGGTATATGATATCAAGTTATAGATCTGACATATATGATGTGCAAGATCTGAAAAGAAGTGATGGCCTTTAGGAAAGGACCAAGAAGGAACACTTATCAACATTAGAGAAAGTGTTTCTGCCAATAGATAGTAGTACCTTTTAGTTTATTTCAGCCCAAAGGGCATGCAATAGAGTTATGAACTGCTATTTAATTTTTCCAATAAATAGAAACTTTTTTTTTAATTTTGTATCTTGTAATGACAAGGATGTCTATCAATAAAATTCATGTTTCAATTGCAAAGATATGATCTTTTATGGCAATGCCTTATTTATCTTGTGGTACTTGGTATGCATGAGATAAAATAATAATACCTAAAATTTATTGATGACTCAAACAATAAATTAGTAGTATCACCTAAACAAATGAATGAGAAATGCATCTCTAGGTTCCATGTTGATAGATAAACTAGACTCTCTTGGTTAATGAACCATTAAGAGATATGAATGTCTTGTTTATTGGGCATGATAACAAGTCAATCTTTACTAGATATAGTGGGATAATGAGTATTCCATTAGGTATAATACATATTGATGTATATACATACCTATTGGAATAAATGCTAATACTTTAGATATGGTATTTAATGAAATATTAATATGAATATCTTGAAATGTTCAAGAATATCATATATGAAGAACAAACTTGGTGAGTGTATTAATTCTTTGATATGATCAATGAACGAGATACTTAAACTAAATGTTTGAGGACCTTGTGAGTAACTATGATAGTGTATCATAGAGAACTCATGATTAAGGCATAATGATGTCTAAATCAAAGAAGGAATCATACACTAAATAGTAAGAGCATGATCATCAAATAAATAAATAATCTTCTAGAATTCTTCTAAAGAACATGCTTTACACTAAATAAACGTACAAAAGGAGATTAAGAATCATAAGTGTTGTGGAATCTCAAATTCCTTATGTAACAGATACACCTCATATATCTGGTAGAAAAAACCTTGAACTTGATGGATAATGATGTCCTACAAACTCAAAGGTGATTAATTGGTCATATGATGATGAGCCAATAATCCATCTAGATGATGTTGAGGAACCAGATTTTGAGTTATGGCTTCAAGACATAAGATCCAAAATGACTTCCATGTGAACCAAATAAGGTATGACCTTAATGGTAGAACTTATATGGATAAAACCCATAAGTGCAATTGGGTCTTAAGAGTTAAGATTGACATGGATGGCATTTGAATAGCTGATTGGTTGAGATAAATTCAAGTGAGTTCAAGGTGTTGAACCTAATGATTTTATTTAACCAATTGCAGTGGCTATAGGCCATAAAGGATCATGCTTGATATTGGAACTTAAAGACTATGAAAATTGGGATATGGATATTAAAACCACATTCCTAGTAGGAATAACATGAGGCTGTGTATGTGACACAACCTGAAGGGTTTTATAATTTTGTTAATACAAATGCAGTCTATAAGTTACAAGAGATTAATCAATATGATTGATTAAATATAAGAACCTCAGAATTGGAGTCTTTACTTTGATTATATAGTCAAAAGATTTGACTGATATATCGAAATAAAGAAGGGATCTATGATTACAAAGATTTAGTGGGAGCATATTCATATTCCACATGATGATGAGGAATAAAATTAAAATGGTGTGGAAATACCTTCTTTAAAGGAATAAAGAGAAATGTCCTATGAGATAGGAATAGAGAACTATATAGATACTTCTCAAAGGTATCTTGACCTAATAAAGAGAGAGCATACTGGAAATCTATGCTGAAAGGTTTAGTATCCAAAGATTCAGTGGGAGAAAACTTTTCCATGTTACATGGAGTTAGTCTCTCAGATGCCAAGTGCCCCAAATTCTTATGAAGATTAGGAACACATAGATAGATGCCTTATGCATTCGCACTTGGATCTATCATGTATGTAATCATCCCATTGTCTTGTATGTATCAGACATGATAAGAAAAAATATATATATACATTCATCATCTTGTATGTATTGGACATTACAATATGATATGCTCATTCAGTTATCTCGTATGTATTAGACATGACGAGTGGATGTTTGTCTACTTCCAGTGAGATTCAGTGGAATACCATAAAGAACTTATTTAAGTACTTATGAAGTATTAAAGGAATAGTTATATGGTAATAAAAGGAAGAGTTGAGTGTAAAAAAGTTGCACTAATGCAAGCTTCCAAAATGGCATAAAAATGATCGCAAAATATTCATTTGTAAAGTGAACAAGAGTTGTTAATGTTCTGAGTAAAATTAAAAGGCCATTTAATTCTAAAAGGGAATGTTGAGTATCCTTGTGTTATGAATAGAAAAGGATACTATATGGATATAGAAGTTCATATAGATGAACTTATAGATATTCCAACCATTTTTGACAAAGTAGAAATACTAAGTCAAACTATGGAGCTAATTGTTAGGCAAGGAATATCATATAGCATATTATGGCAAATCCATCTCATATGAAATGTCATATAGTGAGGAGATGTGAAACATTCAATATATGAACTAAATCAAAGTGTTTCTAACTCACTGGATTAGCACTAGTACAACAGGAGATCACTAAGAATATGATTCAAAGATGATTGGCTCTATGTGCAAGTGAGAGTCTGTTGGTATGTATGCCCAGAGAGCCAATCATATTATGATTGGATTGGCATATGTTCTGATTGATTTGATAAATATTAAAGGAAAGCTTCCAATTTATTCTAGCTCAATCGATTATGAGATAAATCATGGAGCATAATGAATGTCTAAAGAATGACAATACTCAATGACATATGTCTTCAGGTTGAGGATCTAAACAATGAGATCATACAGATGCAAAGAGTATGTAAATTCTTGTTATGTCCCTAGTCAGATGTCTTTGTGGAAGGTGGATAGACAACAATGACACATCAAGACTAGAGTGTGTGTTGGTTGATGACAGTGTCTCATTAGTCATGATATATGATATCAAACCAAGAACATAGATACATGTTGGAGAATAGTGTATCAGACAGACCCACCATGAGAGTGACACATGGAACCATGACATGGTAGTCAGAATCATCTCTCATAGTGATGGTGGTGATTGTGATTCTTAGACCTAAAATCACTGCACTCGTCGAATGTGATTGGGTACACTTTAACATCATCAAACACAGTCCTAAATCATGGGTTGTTATAACAGTGATGATTGGGTGGCTTTGATGCATGAGATAGACTGTGAGTGATAGATATGAGATTTGTCCCTACTAAGGGAGTATGATGTTCAAGCCACTTGATAAGCAAGATTGAGAAAGGCATGCACATGCATATGTGAATCAATATATGATATTGATGCCACACATATCTCAGACAGTCTGCTCTAGTTCAAGAAATATGAATGAATATTGAAAAGATGATGACTCCATGCCTTGAGTTCATTTAGGATATCAGAGACAAAGGAATTATACATTCACTGAAACACCATTCACAGACTGTAGGATTGAAAGTTGTTCTCCAACTTTCCATTTCACTTGGGTAGCACTGATGTACGAATAGGTACCACTCTTTGCTTGTGATGTTATAAGCTAGTTATGGACATTCACTTCCAATGTGAAATGGGACCTATAGGGTCACACACAAAGGATTAACCTAGAAGAGGAGTTTATCCATGAATGATGTTTAGATTGATTACTAAAGTGTTTAGGTACTCAATCAAACATTCAATCGATAGACTTGACTCAGAATCATCAAGTTCAAGTGTTGAACCAACTGATTAGAGTATCAGATTGATTGAGAACTGAATCGACTGTGTTATGCTCAATATGGACCACCAACCGACATATTCACTGGGTGAACCAATCGACTCATGGTCAGTGAGATGATCAGTTCACTCTGGTGAACCAATAGGTTCAATTAGACCAAACAAAAGTGTTGGGTTTTCCCAATTTGTGAGAAAAGTTTTTTGTTTCACTTGTTCAATTTGATTGGGACAAGAATTAATATTTGTGTTAATTAGAAACAAATAAGGAAATTCAATTGTAGGTAGGTCTAGGAAGTGAAATGACTGGTTCACTGGGTGAACCGATCGGCTCACACCCCCAACTGACATGTTCACTAGTGAACTGATCGACTCACCTTGTCAAATGACCGTTTCAGTTATGAAACAACCGGTTTGCCTGCCGTAGTGCAAATTATTCATGGAAATTATAGACCCTTCTAATCCCACACAGATTGGGAACCCTGACCCTATCCTCTACTATAAATAGAGGGGTACATGGGGCTTCTCCAGAGACACAACTCAGAATATCAATTGCTCTGCAAAGTTGTTGTCCTCTGTAGTTGTGGTAACCGTGAGAGCCCAAGCAAGTTCTACCCATCTAGGGAGGAACAGTGAGGGAAAGACAACTGCAAAAAAGCAACTAGTGGTGGGAGAGTGTGTTGGTGACTAGTACGCTGATAGAAGGGGACACCTCCTTCTAGTCCGTTCTTCAAGACGACTAGAGTTCCTGGTAGTTTATGTGGACTATCTATAGAGGCGGGAGACTTCTTCTACTTAGGAGGATGACAATCAACCACATTTTGAGTTAAGACCAGGAGCTACATAGACGCCGTCAAAGATAGGTGGTTGAAGACTGCACTTGCTACGAGGTATATCTGTTGAGCAAGCCTCAGAATCAGGTATAACTCGCTAAAACCATCATTTACATTACATAGATATTGATGTGGTCTGCTGATTATGGGTTTATGGTCAAGTAATTTTATTTGTTTCCGCTGCCTACCCCGACCATGTAAAACCCAACAGTACCCTCTTACCTACCCGCATAATGGGGGGAACATGTAAATTCACACAAAGGTCGATCTACGTGACTGGATACGACTGACTGGAGCAACAGCGCTTAGGGGTTTCAAACTCGGGTCCCTACTCAGACTGTTAATTACTTTGGGGGATGGATTAACAGTTGGAAATGTTGTAGATTTAAATAGCCTGTATCGTGTCTTTGGAAAAGATTACAACTGTAAAGGGTATAACCCAGAGGTTTCATTAATGTCCCTAGCTGTGACATCCCCAGATTTTCTAAAACTTAATCTGATGTGTGACCACCAAATTGAAACACTCACCTCAGCAAGAATCCCAATTTAAACACGAAACACTAGGCTAAGAAAGAAAAAATCAAGGGAGTCAGAAGGAAACAATAAGTAGCACATGTACATGAACAATAATAAAGCCATTCAACACATGTTCACCATTCAACATATAATTACAACATGAATTATAAAAACATTTGATATTACATATTGAACAACAAACTTCTAACATATACATGTACTACAACTAAACAATAGGATCTTAAGACAACAGGTCCACTTGTACATCAGCTCACCACACAACTCTCAACTATCCTGGATCTTCAAGAGCATAACCACAACCTAAAACAAAAGATTTCATGTGGTACACGTCAGCACAATATTCAAGAATATTGTATTGAGTACGCCTATGTGTATTTTCTATACCTCTCATCATATCTTGGCAATAAGATAAAACTAATACTTGGCAGCATTAAACAAATATAAGAAAAGCATATACTTGCACAAAGATATTCATTAACAAAAGAGAACACATATTTTAAGCTCATTTTCCATTATATGCTTGTGTATCTGCCTACCAATGGGATATATGCATCCAGGACTCATGATCTGCTTACCAAAGAGATAGATCATTGTACATGTGATTTGCTTACCAAAGAGATAGATCACTCACTAGCACTATGCTTACCAAAGAGATATAGTGCTTTCATATAATGGAACAGATATATTATGTTACATGTGTTCATAGCCATAAATATGGAAAATCAAACAAGATATCATAAAAAAAACAATCACTCATCCAATATCATATGCAAGTATTCTAGTACACATATAACACAAGCATATTGTATAATAAGCCAAGTAAGAGGTAATGGCGTACCTTCCAAAGAGATATCCTAATCATCACACATATACTCCTGATGTCAACTATATCTTGGTCAACCCCTGATTAAGACAAGATCACATACGATCATCAGGTTCTCATCATCATTCACCCTATTTATATCCATTTTAGGGTTTGCCTATCTCAGTATGATATCCTCATGATTACTTGTATTCTTATCTTATATTTATCTTACTGATGCCATTTTCTGGATTATAGTTCATCAATTGGATATACTCATGTGTCACATTATTATGTGACATACTTAACATTATGTCACTTTCATTAACCATAATAGGGTTACATCACATGTATTAAGGGTGCTCTTCATATAATATGAATTTCATGTATAAAACTGATCTCAGATTTACATATTATCTTCCAGTTATTGATATGAGTATTTTCTGTAAATTTCATCATTTATTGAGCATGTATGTATTTATTGAATTTCACTTAGGGTAATTATCCCTAATTAGACATATGAAAAAAATTACATAATTTTGTACATCAACATGACCATATTTGATACATAATTGTGGACTTACTGATATTTTCCCATGATTTTATGTCATCATTTGCTATTTATTATCCAATAAACAAGCATTACACATATTACATGATATTGCTGATATTTAATCATCAAAAGCCTGATATTATGGTTTCATATTGTTCTACTAATCTTTATGAGAATAACGATACCTTGTTTGTATTTTTCTGATAATCGAGCTAATTACTGTGATTTAATGAAGATCTGAGCATTATTGAAGATTTACCTTTTTATGGCCAAATAGGGACTACCATGTGGCACTAAGCTGGTGCTACTCTTTGCTTGTTGCGGGCCGGTTTGGTTTAGAGATTAACTACTCCATTCTGGGTATGAACCAGTCCACTTGGTTTGGACCCGATTCTCTTCTTTCTTATTTTTCTCATTCTCGTGATGCCTCTGTGCGTCGTGCACTGGAAACGGCCGCCGCCGTGGGGTTCTACCCCAGTGAGGAATCCACGATGCAGGCGAACTCCTCATCCACCCCTTTGGCTATCACCAGCTCCAACCACCCCAGCTAGACCCTCAGGGTATCTCAGGCTCATCATTGGTGGGCTTCTACTGCGGCTCGAGGAGGCTGTCGTCGTGGGGGTGTGGCTTGGCAGAGTAGAAGAGGGAAAAATCCCTCGCTCACCTCTATCTCTCTCGTACATCGAATCTTCAACGTGACTCCCTTCTTGCACTATGTGCGATCGAGCTTCTCCCAGATGCACTGAGCCTAGCCTGACTCGGTGCTCCTCTCAATGCAAGGTGAGTTGTCATGCCGATCTCCTTGATTCCACATCACCGTCCTCTGGATGCTCTTCGTCTCCATTCCCAGCGCATCCACCAGCTTCAGACATGCGCCTCCTCCTCCAAAACCAGTAACCTGACGAACTCCGTAGGCCTCCACGAAGTTGTTCCTCTTCTTGATTGCCCCTGAGAGCTCCTCCTTCTATCCCAACGAACATCAAAGCCTTCTCGATCAACATGGCTTCGTCTCCCATGGAGGTCAAAGATGGAAGTGAGTTAGATGCCTCTCCGGATTCACCCAACTATAGGGAGTATTTTCCCCTCCTTAGATTCCTCAAAAGCCCCTTCTATCCCTAATCTCCTCTCCCAACTATCATCTGCTTATTGCGATGGAGAGCAACTGGAAACAAAGAGCTCGTTCTCCTTGTTCTCTCACCAACTACCCACATATGATGGGTCAAGTTTCTCATCTTGGTGAGGCAAGTCCAACTCCCACTTGCATCTCTCCCTTCACCCCATGATTTAGGCAGGTTTTGGATGGGATGGTCGTAGGGTCAGCTGCCCCACTACCTTGCTCTAACTGCAAGGTAGGAGACAAGCTGACATCCCTCGAATCATAATCCAAGGGCTAAAGGTCAATGTCTACTTAAGCCAATCCGTGGCTTTTCATCCTTTGGAGTGTCTGTGACCCTAAGATCAAGAATATGACGGCCAGAAAAGGACCACACATCTAAAACTAAACCATACGCGTGACATAGGTAAAGATCACCAACTTAGGTCCAAAATACATCAATATGCACATTATTTCATGATATTCAAGCCTAAATAACTTCCTCTAGGAACATCCAATTGCCACCAAATTTTAACCATAGCTTCCTCACTTAAAAAGGTACATTGTACACGAATTTGGTACCAAAAATAAATGGTTAGACCATTCAATTAAATTCCTCAAGAAGGCATAAAAAGAGAGATCTTAATCATGATCTCAACCTCACATCAACACACCTACTTTGTCAAAAGATTGGAACTCTTAATATTATTCAACCTTATGATTTCACTTATGTCATTGGAAATTTAGGATTCAAAAAGTCCACTCCATCACATCCTACACCTTAAAAGAAATTCCATCCTCAGAATTAAGCCAGAAATCCAGTCTTTCACATCATATACATCTTAAAAGAACTTTCGTCCTTGAAAGTCGACCATACTTGTACTCCAAGGAAAACTACCATGTATTCATCCACATGTAGGCACTATTCTATGTGTAACATATCCACAAAGGTTACCTAGAACCATGTATCTAAAGCACTATTAGGGGGGGTTTACAACCATCTTGGTGCACAAACACTCCATTCAAGGTTAAACTCAGGGTTTAGGAACTTTGATCATCTTATGACATATTTCATATTTAGGATTTTCATCCACATTATATCCAAGCATCAATATTCCAACATAACATTTTTTTATGCCAACATCATTACATAGTGCAAAATTTTCAGATCATATTCATCATATTTATTAAGCACTATCATTATCACTATTAGGCATGTATCATTAAGATGATCTCATTTCACTTTCCTATTAAGTTACAAATTTATTAGTGAATTCATCACTAGATTAACCAACCATATTACATCATGATTCATATAATATGTATCATTAGTTTCATCTCATTATACTTTCTCATATTAGGTTATAAAATCTTTTAGAGATTCCTCATGAGATTAGACAACTATTCACATTATCATCATTATTCATGTGTATGGTTAACCATATATGTGTTAGCATCTAATAAACCATCTCTAAGTTGTTCCACATGTCATTATATCTACATCTCGAGATTAGATAACGAACACATATATTCTATCATGGTTATGCTAGACAAACTTATACAAGTGGCTTGTCAAATGTATATTAAAACTTAATCTAGTCCAATTGAGGTCCTAACCCTTACCATGAGGGTAGTGCCATGCTCAGTCTCTCTGAGCTCACTCAACTCTATGAGTATCTCATATCCATATACTTTATGTTACCTCTCTTAGTCTAGGGTTCTCAGATTACCTCATTGGCACTCGTGATATCTTTACAAGCTCTAGCCACATAAGCACAAACCAAAACATGATATGACATACTCTTCATAGATCTCTAACCATGAAACATCTTACCCAAAGCTCTCTTATATACACCACTAGATCCCTATGTGGGAAACCACCAACCCGAGCATGAGGCTTCACAGAAACTAACATAGCTACCTCCTCCAGGGTCTTGGGCTATCTCCCTCACCCAGATGGTAGGTACTCATATTCATGGTCATATGCACATATAACGAGCCTCTCTCTGTCTATAGGGTTCGGTCCTCCCAAGTACATATAGGGTTCAACAAAACTATAGGAATCATACATAAAGCAACTCAACTCAATCACTCAGGAGTAGTCTAGTTTAGGACATATCATATCACATATCTCATATTTCTCATATTGTGGAGTCTAGGTTCTCTGACCTTTTCCCTATGGGTCTTGCTCTCTCTATTGAGCTAACCCCAAAATTGGTCCTAACACTAGAGGTCCTCCTTTGTGAAACAGCTTGAGGCTCATGTTGATCCTCATCTTATCTTAACTTAACATATATTATCTCATAAAAGAATGCATACTTGCATCATCAAAACTTATGTCAAATCCTCAAAGCTGAACTCATGTCCTCAAGGACAAGCATAGATCATCATAACCATCTTATGTCATCTATATAAGAATTACATCATATCATCAAAACTTATTTCGTCTATTCTATCTATCATATATATCAAAAAGTCTCTAGACATCTAATCTAGAACTACACTCTCTTCTAGACTGATGTCATTCACTTTCACTTAGGTTGCATGACCACCTCATGCTCATACACGTGTTGTTACACCCCGATCTCACAATTTCCTCAAATCATGAGATTAGGGCATAAGATAGGATTTATATGTAACACAGAGAACACCCTTAACTTTTTATTTTCTTAAAAACTCTTGATTCTTCGCATTGAACCACATAAAACATCTTAACAAGGGAATCTGAACATTTCTTCTACTAATCATACTTCAATAGAAAAGATACATGTATAAACATTCACGATGTCTTTCACACATTATGCACATGAAACTTGCTAATTAGCATACATATCAAAGAGGAACAATATTACACATTGTAATTACAACTCTCTCTCTAAACTCTTACTGAGGACCTAGAGTGACAAGGACCGACTGACTCAACTAATCTCATACTTGACTCCTGTGGCAGGTCTACACTGAAGCTCTGACTATCTCCAAGTACACGCGGTTAACCCTAAAAATGTTTGAGTAGAGGGGTGAGCCTACTCGCTCAGTGAATGAGTACTTCATGGAAACAGACTAATGCACTAATGTGATTGCAGATATAATTTGAGTAAACGATATGAAATTTAACAACAATAAATACTACACTGAGCAGTTCTAAAACAATATAATTGAAATAACAAAGAATGTAAATATTGCATCCAAAGAATAGCTACTAGAATACTATGCTCTAGTCTTCCTTAACTCTTTCATTAATAAAGGACTCTGTGAACCTATATGATCATATTTTAACTTATGCCCTAATCATATGCAGTGTACTCTGCATATAAAGATCTGTAACAAGTTCATGCTACGATCCCACCGTACAAGACTTAGCGACACTCCCGGGAAATGCTAAGTCTGACTCCAGTCCTGCTCTGCCACAGGACACCTGGCTCTTTGGCCAGAAGCATAGGCTCTACGGCCTCAAAGCACTACTCTGAGTGCACCCGACTCCTCCTTAAACCTGAGTACACCGGCGGAGAGTCACAGGGTTACCTTCGTGACACAAGCACGAATGGTGTTAGATAACTGTGTTTTCTTTTTCTTTCCCAGTGCCATCGTGACACAAGCACGATTGTTGTTGGACACTGCCTCTCTTTCTATCCTCGTGCCACCAGAATTACTCAACCGGTTGATGTTGGACACGAGTTTCACCCCTAAGTTGCAGATTCCCTCTTAGGGGTTCTACGGTGTTAGGGCACTTAGGTCTATTAATTAATTAACATATAACTATCATAGCTCATGTATTCAACATATACCATGTCTCAGTAACATCCCTTTCTAGGGCATGTCATATCTCATCACCTACAATTTACGAGATATGTATTGAAATATAAGAAGCCCTGCAGTATGTAAATATCATTTCAGAGAGAACAAGCATATAAAGTTAAATGCACTAGAAACATACAACTCAACAATTAAGCATTACCACATCTCATATCGAGACCTTTCATATTACCATAGCATGATTCATTGAACACCCTATCCTTAGGGTTTCATTTGCCTTATTCATTCATCACATGCCAACACCCTACTCTTAGGGTTTCATTCGCCTCATTCACCTTTTCACATGGCTCTCATAATGATTTCATAGGATATAAGCATTCACTAAATAAAGATTGTTTCCAACAAATCATATGCAATCAATATAGACATGAAACCATGGAAATTTAACTAAATTTAGGTTTTCCATATCATTCACTGTGATATCATGTATCCAAAATAAGATTCAATTAAGATAACCCATGAGGTACATCCTAACCACTTATAGGATTACTAGTCCTTTTCAATAAGGTTGAAACACTAGTGATGTCTCAATTAGGTTAAACTCTAATTACCTCATTTGATATAAATCTAAAAAGCATTCTCACTAGGAAGTGTTGTATACGTTTCTGATATGAATCTACCATTTAGGAGTCATTCAAACAGAGAAGTAATCCACATCATATCAATTTGCAACAATCTTAAATCAAACAGACATTTCAGGTTTTAGAATCACATACTAAGCAATTAGGGATTTGGATGCTATAATCAAATTCGTGCATTACACTGTTTAGAGGAAGAACCCACTCACCCTAAGGTGTGAAAACACCTCACAACTGCAGCTCAACTCAGGGAATCTCGAATTCCTATCAAATCCCTAGCAAATCTCCCAATTCTTCTTCCATTCAACTCGGAAACCTTGAAAATGAGGGATTATGAAGAAAGGGTGAGAAAAGAGGGAATTTCGACATCATCTTGGATCAAATCATAGCATGGACGGAATCTTGACATGAGAGAGAAGATTCACCATAAAAGTCTATGCAAAGGATCCAAACTTACTTGATTTCACCATTCTTGGGACCGCAGAACCCTAATTCAGCAATTCCTCCTCTTTCTCCACTCAAGCCCTAACTCTCCCTCTCTCTCTAGATTTTCATTTCTCTAGAGTGAATGATAAAGAATGAGAGCTGTGTGTGTGTGTGTGGTTGCTCATATAAGTCAATTGAGCTGCTTGGGTCAATTGCATATTGACCCAACACTTAACTTTAATTATATTGGCTGAATATTCAGTTATACAAAAGTTACTGTAATTCGTTTATTTCAGAGACCAAACATTCTCCAAAAATTATGGGAATTTATCACGTTGTTTATAATTGATCTATAAAGCTTCATTTAAAATTTGAGATCATTTTGAGTTACCAATAAATAATTAAAAATAGAACAGTGCACTGCTATATTGCAGTCTGCAGAATATTCGGCCGAGTTTGTCCTGCACAAAACTCGACCGACACCCTTACTGTAGGGATTCAAAGGTCATTCAAAAATTATGCCAATTTAACAAAGTGTCTAAAACTGTGTTTTTCAAGCACAGTTAAAATTTGAGATCAATTGGAGATACCAATAAAAAGATAAAATTCAATTACCACACTGCTGTAAAATTCTGAAATTGTGATCGGTCGAGTTTGAAACTCGGCCGATAAACAGGTCAGAGCATTCTTCAAAAATTCTGATATTTTCCAATGTTGTTCAAATTTTATATATCCAAATTATATCCAAATTTGAAGTAAATCAGAGTTACAAATAAAATACTAAAAATAATTTAGTGAGACATTCTACTTATCAAATTCTGTATTCATGTATCATCAAAACCCTATTTGGGCCGATTAGGGTTTATGCTTCTCAAACCCTAATTCTCAAGACAAAAGAACATTTAGACTTCTTATCATAGTTAAAACATCCTATTTGTGTTATTGTCATTAATTAGATTTTAAGAATGATTATTCTAATTAATCTTTGCAATTGTCTAGGTAAACCCTAGTTTACCAATTAAGCTCAGATGGGGTCGTAACAACTCTTCCCCCCTTAGAATGTTTCGTCCTCGAAACATAAACCTACAAGAAAGATACATTCAAGGTTATTCTAAGCTTCTAAAGCCTTCCATGTCATTATACTCTTGTATTTCATACCTGAATGTAGTTTTCAACATTAGATCTTTTAATTCTTTACTAACTCACAACATATTTCAAATAGTTCTCAATGATATCAAGCAAATTCTCTATGCCACAGTCAAACATAGATTGCAAAGATAAACCACCACGCTTTCACTGTGCAACTCTGATACTCTGATACAACTATCTCAACTTATGCTGTTCAGAGAGTTCTATTGTTCTGTATCATCTTTAAGTGACAAAAGCAAGTTCACCATGTTGTTTTAAACTTTAATAACATGCTACTCAGATAGCAAAACAGTCTTAAATTAAAAGACTAGATTCAACAATCAATTGCACAATACTACTCTTGGCATCCCCATTGGGTCATGGATGCATGAGGTGAAGTATTACCACCTCATTCCATACTATCCTGTTTCGATCCTGGGACCTGTGGGTTATGGGCCCACACACAATTCAAAGTGTAACCATCGCATCATATCATTTTAGGGTTTCAACAACAGTAATAAGGTAATCCACGATTGTATCAGTCATTCAAGCATTAATCATATTCAATTACCATCACCCAGTTATATTAGAGCTAGGTATAACAAGCTACACCTCATTAGGGTTACTTGTTCAAACAATCTGATTATCAACCCTTTCTATTAATATAAGTGAATAAGTATGACTACCTTGTTCAGGGTATCTCTCCATGTGTTCTGACATCATCCAAACCGTATCACCATATCACAAATACACAATACTAGGATGCATATCTGGTATGAATTACTACTACTATCATACGCCTTTAATTTAACATATAGCTTGCACAAATATACTGAAATCATATATAGAACCAACTTTCATACCTTAATATGCCTTCAACAAATCATACATGTAAAAACAAATTCACATATTACACAAAGCTAGTGTTTTCCCATATCTCTCTGCTCATTCATTACTTCTTTACTTTTTGCTACCTATCCTTTTCATATGAGTATATACAATAAACATTATTAACATTGAAGGATTTAAGATAGGAATAGACTATTCATCATTCTTTCTATCACACAAGAATTTATTTCTTATCGCACTTCATCATATTATATGTCACTATTACATTCACTAGATGACCCTACCAAGGTAGTTATGCATCATATATGATTCATTTTCTCTTATCATTTCATTCCCATCTTGCTCTCATTAAGGAATATATGAAAGAGAAGATGATTTTAAGACTTGGAGTTCTTGTATTCAAGCATTCCCTTAATACATTCTCGTATGTAGTTTTACTTAGTTATCAACAGAGATATTTGATTAATTAGCACCTGCCTGAATCTCACAACCTCTTTATTTTATAACTTCTCCATCATATTTCAAACCCTTTCTTACGTTTCATAGTCCTCTTACTATATACTATTCTTTAACCCGTCATCTTTAATTCTAAATTTTTCTCTTATGACCATGTTGCTTATTCATATGTATGGTCATGTATACCATGTTGCACATATTTCCACCTTTATCTTTATACTATTGTGAAGTTAACATTCTAAATTAATAGTCCTTCTATTAGTTTTTACTCATGTTGAATACATTACATATTCTTCATTTTTTTTACATCAAGTGGATCATGCATGGGTCAAACATAGTTTCTCTTTCAATCAAGTTTTTCCTTCCTGAATACAGTCTACCTTTGTATGACTTATTCATTCGTTAAACTATACCTATGTTCTTTGCTTAGAAACTAGTTTGTTGTCCTAGTCTTATGAATTACATGTTCATACGATCCTCTTCACTTTTACTCTTTTGAAGACTCTTTACTTCTATGGACCTATTGAAAGCTCAACTCTATTCTTCTACTTAGCCTTTTCTTTAGAGTTCATAAAAGCATTATACGCTATTATATGATTCATTCTTCATGATTGATTCTTGTTATCTTGAACCATACATACATACATTTCACATATCTTTTCTATATTTCATATGTATAGTTCATATAATATTAATCAATAAGCTGATTATGAACTTCATATCATGTTCTATTATTCCCAATTAAGGGTTTCACATTTGAGACCCCAAAGTAAAACCTCAGATATTAGTTTCAACTAATTCTTAGTTGTTCTGATCTTGCCCATATGTTTCAACATCTTACTGTATGTACATTCTTACTCTGATGTGGGTCTAATTATTCCAATTCTATTCTTATTATGCTATTGATAGGATTCATTAGATCCTAGTAACGCATCCTGCCAACCAGACCAGGCCAAACCTGAAGTCCTGAAGCCAAGAACTACAAGAATTACATTCTTCCTGAACTGCCACTCACAGCTCAGAAACTCGGCCGATTGGTCAGAAACTCGGCCGATTGCTTCACAACTCGGCCGATCCGCTTGAAACTCGGCCGATCAACTTGTCGTTTGATTTCCTAAAAAAGGAAACTCGGCCGAATTACATACAACTCGGCCGATCAGTTTGCTGTTCGATTGCCTATTAAGGAAACTCGGCCGAATAACATACAACTCGGCCGAATCACGTACAGACTGAAAACCTAAACATACCTGCTGATGTCAATTTCACTCGAATCAGCGGGCAAAACTATAGAAACAAAAGCCCATTCAAAGGTCAATTCTAGTCTACTTGTTGCAAAGAATAAAATCAATAAATGCTACAATTGCATAGTATACAACAGATATTAAAGACCCATATTTCAAGGTATTGAATATTTCAATTCAAACATATAAGAGCATTTCTATACATTTCAAACAAAAACAACATTATGAAATGTAAGTTCTATCTCCTTTTACATTTATGCTCTTAATTCTTGTTTGTTTTCTCGTTTTCTAACCCTAACCTTTCTAGGGTTCCTCTCTAGCCCATTCTTCCACTGTATACCTGGCCAGGGTATACGTGAGAGAATAGATAGAGTAGCTTGTACTGGTTGATCCAAGTACTCAGATATCGGGTCAGGATATCCAAATACTCAAACCCCCAAAGCTAACATCAAACATCTCCTATCTGCCACACATAGGACTCTAACTTACTAACTTAAAGGTCCTTGACAACTCACCCTAAGCTCTGATACCAAGCTGTTACACCCCGATCTCACAATTTCCTCAAATCATGAGATTAGGGCATAAGATAGGATTTATATGTAACACAGAGAACACCCTTAACTTTTTCTTTTCTTAAAAACTCTTGATTCTTCGCATTGAACCACATAAAACATCTTAACAAGGGAATCTGAACATTTCTTCTACTAATCATACTTCAATAGAAAAGATACATGTATAAACATTCACGATGTCTTTCACACATTATGCACATGAAACTTGCTAATTAGCATACATATCAAAGAGGAACAATATTACGCATTGTAATTACAACTCTCTCTCTAAACTCTTACTGAGGACCTAGAGTGACAAGGACCGACTGACTCAACTAATCTCATACTTGACTCCTGTGGCAGGTCTACACTGAAGCTCTGACTATCTCCAAGTCCACGCGGTTAACCCTAAAAATGTTTGAGTAGAGGGGTGAGCCTACTCGCTCAGTGAATGAGTACTTCATGGAAACAGACTAATGCACTAATGTGATTGCAGATATAATTTGAGTAAACGATATGAAATTTAACAACAATAAATACTACACTGAGTAGTTCTAAAACAATATAATTGAAATAACAAAGAATGTAAATATTGCATCCAAAGAATAGCTACTAGAAGACTATGCTCTAGTCTTCCTTAACTCTTTCATTAATAAAGGACTCTGTGAACCTATATGATCATATTTTAACTTATGCCCTAATCATATGCAGTGTACTCTGCATATAAAGATCTGTAACAAGTTCATGCTATGATCCCACCGTACAAGACTTAGCGACACACCCGGGAAATGCTAAGTCTGACTCCAGTCCTGCTCTGCCACAGGACCCCTGGCTCTTCGGCTAGAAACATAGGCTCTACGGCCTCAAAGAACTACTCTGAGTGCACCCGACTCCTCCTTAAACCTGAGTACACCGGCGGAGAGTCACAGGGTTACCTTCGTGACACAAGCACGAATGGTGTTAGATAACCGTGTTTTCTTTTTCTTTCCCAGTGCCATCGTGACACAAGCACGATTGTTGTTGGACACTGCCTCTCTTTCTATCCTCGTGCCACCAGAATTACTCAACCGGTTGATGTTGGACACGAGTTTCACCCCTAAGTTGCAGATTCCCTCTTAGGGGTTCTACGGTGTTAGGGCACTTAGGTCTATTAATTAATTAACATATAACTATCATAGCTCATGTATTCAACATATACCATGTCTCGGTAACATCCCTTTCTAGGGCATGTCATATCTCATCACCTGCAATTTACGAGATATGTATTGAAATATAAGAAGCCATGCAGTATGTAAATATCATTTCAGAGAGAACAAGCATATAAAGTTAAATGCACTAGAAACATACAACTCAACAGTTAAGCATTACCACATCTCATATCGAGACCTTTCATATTACCATAGCATGATTCATTGAACACCCTATCCTTAGGGTTTCATTTGCCTTATTCATTCATCACATGCCAACACCCTACTCTTAGGGTTTCATTCGCCTCATTCACCTTTTCACATGGTTCTCATAATGATTTCATAGGATATAAGCATTCACTAAATAAAGATTGTTTCCAACAAATCATATGCAATCAATATAGACATGAAACCATGAAAATTTAACTAAATTTAGGTTTTCCATATCATTCACTGTGATATCATGTATCCAGAATAAGATTCAATTAAGATAACCCATGAGGTACATCCTAACCACTTATAGGATTACTAGTCCTTTTCAATAAGGTTGAAACACTAGTGATGTCTCAATTAGGTTAAACCCTAATTACCTCATTTGATATAAATCTAAAAAGCATTCTCACTAGGAAGTGTTGTATACGTTTCTGATATGAATCTACCATTTAGGAGTCATTCAAACAGAGAAGTAATCCACATCATATCAATTTGCAACAATCTTAAATCAAACAGACATTTCAGGTTTTAGAATCACATACTAAGCAATTAGGGATTTGGATGCTATAATCAAATTCGTGCATTACACTGTTTAGAGGAAGAACCCACTCACCCTAAGGTGTGAAAACACCTCACAACTGCAGCTCAACTCAGGGAATCTCGAATTTCTATCAAATCCCTAGCAAATCTCCCAATTCTTCTTCCATTCAACTCGGAAACCTTGAAAATGAGAGATTATGAAGAAAGGGTGAGAAAAGAGGGAATTTCGACATCATCTTGGATCAAATCAGAGCATGGACGGAATCTTGACATGAGAGAGAAGATTCACCATAAAAGTCTATGCAAAGGATCCAAACTTACTTGATTTCACCATTCTTGGGACCGCAGAACCCTAATTCAGCAATTCCTCCTCTTTCTCCACTCAAGCCCTAACTCTCCCTCTCTCTCTAGATTTTCGTTTCTCTGGAGTGAATGACGAAGAATGAGAGCTGTGTGTGTGTGTGTGGTTGCTCATATAAGTCAATTGAGCTGCTTGGGTCAATTGCATATTGACCCAACACTTAACTTTAATTATATTGGCTGAATATTCAGTTATACAAAAGTTACTGTAATTCGTTTATTTCAGAGATCAAGCATTCTCCAACAATTATGGGAATTTAGAAATTTGTTTATAATTGGTCTATAAAGCTTCAGTTAAAATTTGAGATCATTTTGAGTTACCAATAAATAATTAAAAATAGAACAGTGCACTGCTATATTGCAGTCTGCAGAATATTCGGCCGAGTTTGTCCTGCACAAAACTCGACCGACACCCTTACTGTAGGGATTCAAAAGCATCCAAAAATTATTCCAATTTAACAGAGTGTCTAAAACTGTGTTTTTCAAGCACAGTTAAAATTTGAGATCAATTGGATATACCAATAAAAAGATAAAATTCAATTACCACACTGCTGTAAAATTCTGAAATTGTGATCGGTCGAGTTTGAAACTCGGCCGATAAACAGGTCAGAGCATTCTTCAAAAATTCTGATATTTTCCAATGTTGTTCACATTATATATATCCAAATCATATCCAAATTTGAAGTAAATCAGAGTTACAAATAAAATACTAAAAATCATTTAGTGAGATATTCTACTTATCAAATTCTGTATTCATGTATCATCAAAACCCTATTTGGGCCGATTAGGGTTTATGCTTCTCAAACCCTAATTCTCAAGACAAAAGAACATTTAGACTTCTTATCATAGTTAAAACATCCTATTTGTGTTATTATCATTAATTAGATTTTAAGAATGATTATTCTAATTAATCTTTGCAATTGTCTAGGTAAACCCTAGTTTACCAATTAAGCTCAGATGGGGTCGTAACACGTGTGGGGACACATTTTTGTAATATATATACATAATAAAATATTATATAGTTTTTCTCTGATAAAACAAGCATCATAGAAAACTATCGAGGTTTGATCCATTTGGAATAAAAAACCAAATCCTGAAAACAAGTATCCCACACATAGTAGAGAGTACAGTGACATGAAAACTAGTGAAAAGGGTGAGAACAAGGGGTAGACTAGTATAGCTACTCTAGACAACGTGCACAATATGTCTAGGGTTTCTCTTCCCTTGATGCATATCATTTCCAAATAATGCAACGTCCCATACCTCTGCACTACAAGGAAAGAACGACATTTAAGGACTTGCTACTCAACAAGAACCAGTCTAGACCTAGTTCTCGGACATCTAGGTGCTAACCTAGAGGGTAGGTCAGATCTAATCTCTAAAAGATGACTAATCTAACCCTAAAAGATTATTAGGTTCAAGGTTCTTTAGTTTTGAGTTGCATAATGATCAAATGTTAGGCTTTGCTATTGTTCATGCTCTGATACCACCTGTGACGTCCCCAGATTTTCTAAAACTTAATCTGATGTGTGACATCCAAATTGAAACCCTCACCTCAGCGAGAATCCCAATTCAAACATGACACACTAGGCTAAGAAAGAGAAAAATCAAGGGAGTCAGAAGGAAACAATCAGTAGCACATGTACATGAACAATAATAAAGCCATTCAATATGTTCACCATTCAACATATAACTACAACATGAATTATTACAACATTTGATATTACATATTGAATAGCAAAATTCTAACATATACATGTACTATAACTAAACAATAGGATCTTAAGACAACATGTCAACCTGTACATCTGCTCGCCACACAACTCTCAACTATCCTGGATCTTCAAGAGCATAACCACAACCTAAACAAAAGATTTCATGCGGTACACGTCAGCACAATATTCAAGAACATTGTACTGAGTACGCCTACGTGTCTTTTCTATACCTCCGATCATATCTTGTCCATAAGATAAAACTAATACTTGGAAGCATTAAAAAAATATAAGAAAAGCATATACTTGCACAAAGATATTCATTAATAAAAGAGAACACATATTTTAAGCTCATTTTATATTATATGCTTGTGCATCTGCCTACCAATGGGATAGATGCATCCAGACCTCATGATCTTCTTACCAAAGAGATAGATCATTGTACATGTGATCTTCTTACCAAAGAGATAGATCACTCACTACCACTATGCTTACCAAAGAGATATAGTGCTTTCATATAATGGAATAGATATATTATGTTTCATGTGTTCATAGCCATAAATATGGAAAATCAAGCAAGATATCATACAAAAACAATCACTCATCCAATTTCACATGCCAAGTATTCTAGTACACATATAACACAAGCATATTGTATAATAAGCCAAGTAAGAGGTAATGGCGTACCTTCCAAAGAGATATCCTAATCATCACACATATACTCCTAATGTCAACTATATCTTGGTCAACCCCTGATTAAGACAAGATCACATACGATCATCAGGTTCTCATCATCATTAACCCTATTTATATCCATTTTAGGGTTTTCTTATCTCATTATGATATCCTCATGATTACTTGTATTCTTGCCTTATATTTATCTTACTGATGCCATTTTTTGGATTATAGTTTATCAACTAGATATACTCATGTGTCATATTATTATGTGACATACTTAACATTATGTGACTTTCATTAACCATAATAGGGTTACATCACATGTATTAAGGGTGCTCTTCATATAATATGAATTTCATGTATAAAACTGATCTCAGATTTACATATTATCTTTCAGTTATTGATATGCGTATTTTCTGTAAATTTCATCATTTATTGAGCATGTATGTATTTATTGCATTTCACTTAGGGTAATTAGCCCTAATTAGTCATATGAATAAAATTACATAATTTCGTACATCAACATGGCCATATCTAACATCATATGCATTATAATATTATATACATAATTATGGATTTATTGATATTTTTTCCATGATTTTATGTCATCATTTGCTATTTATTATCCATTAAACAAGAATTACACATATTACATGATGTTGTAGATATTTAATCATCAAAAGTCTGATATTATGGTTTCATATTGTTCTACTAATCTTTGTGAGAATAATGATACCTTGTTTGTATTTTTCTGATAATCGAGCTAATTACTTTGATTTAATGAAGATCTGAGCATTATTGAAGATTTACCTTTTTATGGCCAAACAAGGACTATCATGTGGCACTAAGCTGGCACTGCTCTTTGCTTATTGTGGGCCAGTTTGGTTTAGAGATTAACTTCACCATTTTGGGTATGAACTGCTCCACTTGGTTTGGACCAAGTTTTCTTCTTTCTTATCTTTCTCATTCTCGTGATGCCTGCATGCGTCGTGCTCTGGAAACAACCTCCGTTGTGGGGTTCTACCCCAGTGAGGAATCCACGATGCAGGAGAACTCCTCATCCACCCATTTGGCTATCACCATCTCTGACCACCCCAGCTAGACCCTCAGAGTATCTTAGGCTCGTCGTTGGTGGGCTTCTATTGTGGCTCGAGGAGGCCGCCGCAGTGGGGGTGCGGCTTGGCAGAGCAGAAGAGGGCAAAAGCCCTTGCTCACATCTATCTCTCTCGTGCGTCAAATCTTCAACGTGACTCCCTTGTTTCACTATGTGCGATCGAGCTTCTCCCAGATGCACTGAGCCTGGCCTGACTCGGTGCTCCTCTCAACGCAAGGTGCGCTGCTGTGTCGATCTCCTCGGTTCCACATCACCGTCCCCTGGATGCTCTTCGTCTCCATGCCCGGCATGTTCACCAGCTTCAGACATGCACCTCCTCCTCCAAAACTAGTAACTTGAGGAACTCCATAGGCATCCACAAAGTTGTTCCTCTTCTTAATTGCCCCTTAGAGCTCCTCCTTCTGTCCCAATGAACATCAAAGCCTTCTTGATCAACCTGGCTTTGTCTCCCACCATGGCGGTCAAAGATGGAAGTGAGTTAGATGCCTCTCCGGATTCACCCAACTATAGGGAGTATTTTCCCCTCCTTAGATTCCTCGAAAGCCCCTTCTATCCCTGATCTCCTCTCCCAGCTATCGCCTGCTTATTGCGATGGAGAGCAACTGGAAACAAAAAGCTCATTCTCCTTGTTATCTCACCAACTACCCACATATGATGGGTCAGGCTTCTCGTCTCGGTGAGGCAAGTCCAACCTCCCACTTGCGTCTCTCCCTTCACCCCATGATTTAGGCGAGTTGTGGACAGGATGGTCACAGGGTCAACAACCCCACTAACTTGCTCTAACTGCAAGGTAGGAGACAAGCTGACATCCCTCAGATCATAATCCAAGGGCTAAAGGTCAATGTCCACTTAAGCCA